>PIJE02000734.1:82926-128839 GCA_002895965.2 Coryphaenoides rupestris
ACAACACACAACTCTCTCTCACACACACACTCATACACACACACAAACGCACAGCAGCAGCATAATGCAACGCAGCTCCCCCTGGAAGACCTTGGAGGAAGTAACACTGGTCAACGTGAGACACACGCAGACACACACACTTGCGGGGGTGGGGGGGGGGGGTGGCTGTGGTCAGGCTGATGACATGTGGAAGGTGGAGAGGGCAGGGGTATTGAGGCGAGGAAACCCTGTGGTGATTGGACACTTCCTGGTTAGGAAAGCAACATTCAGAGCAGGTGAGGTCATAGGTCACGTATAGGGCTACAGACAGTTATCCTAAACCACCCCACTAGCACTTTAACTTCCGGAACCCGGAAGTAAAAGTGAAAGTTGCCAGAAATATAAATAACAAAGTAAAGTACAGATACGTGAAAATTCTACTTAAGTACAGTAACGAAGTATTTGTACTTCGTTACATTACAACACTGCACAGCAGGCCCACCGCTGAGTCACCACCACACACGGAGGCCAACTAAGCTTGTCGTGATGCAGAGAAATGAACTGTTGCACATGCAATGTCTGCTCCCTACTGTCATACAAACTGCAAGGAAGCTTGAAGGGGGATCATATTTGGGTCTGATTAAGAGATGGCTGTCAACATGCTTCGAAATGTATTCTGTGGCCGTTGCACTGCAGAGGCGGACTGAATAAGAGACCGGCAGAGTGACTCACACGAGGCATACAAAGAAGAAGTAGAGCCAAAACCAAGAAAGACCACCGCAAGTCATGGAAAAAGAGATAAACAGAAAAACAAAGAAGCAATAGAGAGAGAGAGAGAGCGTACCTGTAACTATGGCTGTCACAGAGGGCTTGGTAGATACATGCAGACAGAGATGCTGCCAGCGTGTGCAGAGAAACGACCTGAAAAAGCACATTCTTTATACTTCTGCTCAACACAGGGCCCGTGTTTCAATATCCCTGATCAAGGATGCACTGCAGCAAAAATACATTATAAGGAAAAATTTCCATTTCAAAAAGACAAGAAAAGCAGAGAGAAAGCGACCAAGATTGAGGGAGATTGAGAGCGCGAGGGAGATCGACAGTGAGAGAGAGAAAGAGAGAGAGAAAGAGAGAGAGACAGTGAGACAGACAGGCAGACAGAGTGAAGAATAAGAGGTCTGACCCGGTCGTCAGCGGCGGCAGGGTGGGGCGGGGTCTCCATGTGGGTGATGGTGTGGAGGATGTCGTGGATGTGGTTGCTGAGGTGGAGCACGGGGTTGGCGATGACCGTCTTGGTGGGCGCGATGCTGGCAGAGAGCAGGGGCAGCGTGGTGGGCAGCGGCAGGGGGGACTGTAGCTGCTTCACCGTGGTCTCCTACAAGAAGAACATTTTACTTTACTAGTTGTTTAAATTTCAGTGTTGTGACTTATGATACAGACTACCACATTCTAATAATACAAATGCTCAAAGCAAATCACGAAAGATGTTATTTAATTCATGCCTCCTTGCGTCTCCAGGTACTTTCTTTGTACAGTTTATTATGAATGAAATAAGAATATAAATATAGATTGCCATTCAATATTTCAACAAGCATATCCACGTTGAAACCCGAGGCACAGGCCACACAGTGTGTATGTGTGTGTGTGTGTGTGTGTGTGTGTGTGTGTGTGTGTGTGTGTGTGTGTCCGTGCACCTGCTGGCTCTCCTGCAGCAGGAAGATGAGCTCCATGCGTACGGAGGTGACGCCCCCTCCCTTGGCCCCGTGCAGGCTGCAGTAGGAGAGGAAGACACGCAGAAGCGCCTGGTTCTTCCTCAGCCAGGCCTTGCGGCGCTCCGAGTGCTGCTGCTTGGCTTGCAGCCGTCGCCGCTCCATCTGCAGACGCTCGTAGGCGCCCGCCTCCGTGCCCTCCAGGGCCTCGTCGGGGATGTCCAGCGAGGCGCCGCGCTCCCCCCAGCGCTCCCCCAAGCGATCTGCCTCCGGCCTCTCCTCCTTCCCCTCCACCTGGAGACCACGGTACAGCCACGGTGAGGGATCGCCCCGCATGGCATGGATCACAACGAGAACAATTCATATCTTTTTAAAGCGACGGCACAGACCTTGTAGTTGCAGATCTTGTGCATGGCTCCGATCTCCTTCTCCAGCCAGTTGTACAGCTGGAAGCGGAGTTTCCCGCCGTCCACCTCGTAGCCCGTGGCCAGCGTGCGCAGCTCCGTCATCAGGATCTTCAGGCAGGCTCGGAACTTCAGCTGCTCGGCGATCACGTCCACCTCAGACTCCCCCTGACGGGAACGGAGAACACACTCAAGCCGTGTCTGACACCGTGTCAGACCCTGCATTCAGATCCTATCAGGACTGTATCCTACATGCCTGGAGGAACACTGAGCTACAGTATCAGTACCAGATGCAGAATACAACATACACACAGTATAGACAAAAAGTATCAACTATCAACAATAAGTAAATATACATAAACATGGAGCATCAATGATAAAAATCAGCGTTGGAAATGTCCATCTGCATATTGATCGTCATACCTGGGAGTCCTCCTTCAGTGTCTGAGAGTCAGAAATAGGCTCCGCCTTGGTCTCGACCTCTGGTTTCTTCATGGTCAGGCCTCCTTCCTCGTCCTCATCATCATCCTCATCCTTGTCTGCTCCCCAGTCCAGCTGCAGGCCTTCACCCTCTATCTGGACCAGAGGTTGGCTCCAGTCCAGGCCGCCGGCGCTGTCGCTGGCCCCCCAGGCCGGGGCCGGGGTGCTGGGTGCGCCCCAGTCCATCGCTCCCTGGGTGCCGTTCTCCACGGGCTGGAGGCTGGAGCTCACGTTGGCAACGGAGGAGCCTTTGCTGAGGGGCGAGGAGCCGGACTTCTTGGTCACCTTGGGGATCTTGGAGAGCACCTCCAGGGCCAGGACTGGACAACCCACCTGAAAAACAAAGGACAGTGTTAAAAGTTTAAGTATACAATAGACAAGACGGCTTCTTTATGTCAAACAACGGGCAAACTAAATGTTTTCTTGTATTGTTGTATTGTTGTATGTATAATGTATTCTTTGCTCGCACTCTTTTGTTTGTATTGGTTAGGGTGCCTGACTCCTAGTCGAAAGGTTCTGGGTTTGAATCAAAATGACTGCAGTCTAACCTGCAGGCATCCCTGAATAAGCTGCCTAACTCTACCTGCAAATGAATGACATTTATGAAAGAAAATCACAGAAAAAAGTCAGAGCTTTGGATAAAAGCTAAGTGGACCCGTATATATAATATATAACGCCCTCGCTCCACCTTGAAGTGTGCGTTGGCCGTGGTGAAGAAGAGCTTGCGCTCGATGAGGTTGATCTCGTCCACACTGCTCTTCTCTGCGGTGGCTGCCACGCCCTCGGCGGAGGCAAAGTGGCGGCGGATGATGAGCGGGTGCGTCCTGAGGTAGTTGTAGAAGCTGAACACCACTGGGTTGCACGACTTCACCATCACATCTGAAAAGGGGCAGGGGAGGGGATGGAGCAAGGGAGCAGTGGTTGAAAACACGTGAACACATGGCTGAAGACCTGCCAAGCATTGGATGCTGCTCCCATTTATATCTCATCCTACTATTATAATAAGGCCCATTTGTGTGTTTGTGTGCCTTCCGATCACCTTCAAACATTGACAACAACACTGTTCAATAACTTCAGAGACCGATCAGGGAAGGTCATGGAAAGGACACCCTGGCTGCAGCCAAAGACACTACATTGCTGGGTTTCTTCAAGCTAAACAGAAGCGACCCTGGGTCAAGGCAGTATCTCTACATGGAGATTCCTGAGCACTGCACTTGGGAATGGGCAGAAGCGGGAGTGGAAAAACAAACCATGACTACAGAGGACCTGCAGCTGGGATATAACTGACCATGAGATAAAACGGAAAGCTGGAGTTCCAATCCTACTGCTTGGGAACCTAGAAGCAGGTGCTGACCGGACTGTCAAGAACGGCACCAGGATGGTAGTGGTGCAGATGATGGACAAAGCGGTTGAGTGCAAGATTTATCAAAGCAAGGGTTAAAGGATACTACTGCCAAGAATTCCTCATGATGACAGAAATTATGAGCTTTATCAAACGGCATTTCCCGGTCAGGCCAGCTTTCCCAGTCACCATCAGGGGCAACAGAATGAGCGTTTTGGCATTTACCTGCCTTAGTCAGTGTTCGCTGATGGCTAGCTTTACACAGCCTTCTCCAGGGGAAAGTGAAGATGATGAGGAGGTAATAACTATAGACAATGTCTATAGGAAGCTGGTACATTTCTATTGAAGTGGTGGCATTTCTACATCGTACTCTATCCTATAGATTATATAATAATGATAATAACTAGGATGATTAGTATTATTATCAGATTGTGCACACGATGTGCCATGTGGATTGATGATGTACGCTGCTGGGGGAGATGATTCTGTTTCTGTGTGTCTGTTGTGCATTATTTGCTACTCTGTTGTCGTTGCCGTTATGTAAGACCAAAACAAATGACTATCATCCATCTGCCTGGCAATGGGCACTGAGGAGGGCTAGGATGGGGACCAGAAGGACCAGGGGTAAGAGGTCAGGTGTGAGCGAGGGGGAAATGGTAGAAACGCCTCAAGGGCTCTTTGGGATAGTATACTTAATACAGAGCAATGGTAATGCTTCTGGAGTACAGTGAGGAAACTGAGATGAACCAAGCATGTTCTATTCAGACTTTATAGACCAGAATAAATATACAAAGGGAAATTATTTCAAGCTAGCATCACCAAGTCAGTGGACCAGCAGATGAGAGGATGCCAACGTTAGAGTAGCAACATGACTTTGGAGGATTGGAGGATGTCTTTTATCGTTTTTGTATTCTGAAGGGGAGTTCTTCTTTTTTGCCATCTCGTTAACTGCTCGTATGTTATGAGTTAACAGGGTTACTTTAGCTCACAGAACGCTGTTATGTCACGCTGTTATCTGAAAACAACAGCACACCTCTCCCCACTAGAATTTTCACTGGCCGTGGTACAAACCCTTTTTAGATGCTGTGTAAAACAGCGTCTCATCTCTTGTCAAGTTGCTCTGTTTGTTTTTGTTTTTTACTGGGGACACCATAACCATAACCATAACCAGCGGGTCTGCAGCCGGCTCACCTTGGTTATCCTCCTCCTCCTTGGGTATGCGCTCCAGCAGGGTGTCCAGGGCGCGCGTGTAGTCCTTCAGGATCCAGAAGGCGATGCTGCGTAGGAAGGGGTCCGGGTGCAGCCGGGAGCAGTGGTAGCCACTGCCGTCGTGGTTGCAGCCCAGCACCTTCTCGTAGAGCAGGCCCTGGCAGGTGGACGAGCTCTCGTAGTCGGCCTCGTACAGCCGCGCCACCACCATGGCCAGCTGCAGGTCCTCCATCTTCTCCAGGAGCACCTGGGAGGGACGATGATCAGAGGGGCAGTCAGGATTCACCAGACTGTTCAATATGTTGCCTGCTATGATGGTGATGCCATTAACTGGTTATGGATAGGGTCGATTTGACGATTAATTGATTGTGGCTGTTTGTAAAGAGTAAACATTTGTTTCGTAAATTGATTTGGTAGAGAGGTTGGTCAGTGGGCAGGCCGAGGTTGATTTTGGTAACAGGGAGTCGTAGGGGTACAACTCTGGGAGTGCTTCAAAAGTTGCTAATGGTGGAGTCAATCTTGTGAGTTTTGGCACAATGTACGACCGGGATTTTTGTGGATATTTCCTCTACACTGCTGGGTCCTCCAGCAAATAAACATACTTCACTGAAGGGCTCATCATGACTGTGTAATCACTTTGTAAAACCCACACTTAATGACACCTCCCTATAAATAAACAGTTGTCAATTCATGATAGTTTTCTGATCTCTTGATTGAAATACTTCATGTCCAAGGTTGTTAAGAATAGATGAATACACAAATGCGGAGCACCCTTGAAGTTAACCGACAGGACCTATGCTGAATTGGGGATATTTTTGTTTTCACAGGTTCCAGAGAAACAAAGGCTATTTGGGGCATACGATTCCAAGGAGCCCGACACTCACTCGGGACGCTCCGTATCCTTAACTTATCTGTGTGTTTTGACTGTGCCCACACTTCAAGGCAAACTCCACGTGCTGTTTACATCAATTACATGTGAGGTTTAGACTTGTGTGGCGGGTATATAAATCGATATTGAGCCACGCTAGGGCATCGCTGCTCACGATGCCAGTCTGCTCTCTATTGATAAACCATGCACATGCCAGGCCAACACTAAACCCTGATCTCAAACCACCGATAGAGTCAATAGCCTTTCAGTCTGCTATCCCTTTGATCAGCTATGATCTTGTGTTCAGTTGCACAGTGTAGAGTGTGCATGTAGTAGTTTTAGTACATTCGAGTGTGTGTGTGTGTGTGTGTGTGTGTGTGTGTGTGTGTGTGTTTAGGATGGAGGCGTTAGTTGGAGGTATGAGTGTATTTATTGAAATTAAGAGCTTGACAGTGAGTAGGCATATGCGTATGTGTGTGTGTGTGTGTGTGAGTGAGTGAGTGTACAGCTTGTGTGTGTGTGTGAGTGAGTGTACAGCTTGTGTGTGTGTGTGTGTGTGTGTGTGTGTGTGTGTGAGTGAGTGTACAGCTTGTGTGTGTGTGTGTGTGTGTGTGAGTGAGCACACACACCTCGATGGCGTCTTTGAGTGACCCGGCCAGCAGGAAGAAGGCGGCAGACTGCTCAAAGCGCTGCTTGCCCAGCAGAGAGAAGGCGTTCTTCAGAGCTGCCTTCCTCCAGCGGTCCTCCGTGAAGTTATTCTTGAAAAACTTAGTCATCTTCTCGTCGTGCTGCGACCTGCGCGGTGGGGGAAGGAGGGGGGCGGGGTTTACACGTCACACGTTATATAACGGTGTCTGCATGCAAGTGAATCGGCTGGAGGCTCCGTCTGTACCTGAACAAGCCCCAGAGGACTGCTTTCTTCTTCATGGCCAGGTAGAACAGTGCAGCATCCAAGGGGTCGTTGTTCCTCTGGAAGGCGGCTTTACCCACCTAATTAGGACACACACGCACACGTAACAGGCCAATTGCAAAAGAGTTCCAAACTTGTCACCACCGGCAAACATGTTCATATCCAATCTACAATATTAGTTTACAGTTTGGGATCCACGAAGAGCTGATACTTTTACTTGGGGAATGGGAAAGGACATTTCTCTAAACTTTAGTGCTGCACTGTGGCTAAATAAACTCCGGTGTTGAAAAGGTACGTCTCCTCCTGTACCTTTTCCACGATCTTGCGCAGCGTGTTGATGTTGCGTATCCACCAGCCCACGCCCACAGCGCGGAGCTCCGACCACTGGGGGTTTCCCCGCTGCATGGCCGGGATCATGTTCAGCATCTCCTCCTCTGCCTCCGAGTGGAAGGCCCAGGCAAAGTGGCAGGTGGAGAGGCCTGTGCATCAGCCATGGACGGACGGAGGGATGGATGGGATGAGAGCGATGTAGGAGGGAAAAAAGAGCAGTCATCGTAAAGGGCAACGACCAATAGATGCAAGCTAGGGCCTGAAAATGGCACGAATCCTACGATACACCTCACAACAAGTGGGTGGGTTCACCATGAGATGTCAAACTATGCAATACTATTCAGCAGTGCACCAGCCATAACTCAACCATCTCCGTTGAACATATACTGTATATATATCCTTTTTTAAGGGCTAAGCATCGGACCACAGGCGGGAATCCAACCCGGGTTGCTATGAAGCATACTGCCTGCCTACATGGTTAGCGCACTAGCCGGTTAAGCCACCAAGCCGCCTCCATCAACGTTGACACATTTTACCTGTAGAAAAATCCCAAGTGCATCAACAATCAATCACGAATCACTCATGGACCAGTAGGTCAGTAGTAGTAGTAGCAGTAGGCCAGTATGGGTAGGGCGTGTGGTTTACCCTGGTGCAGCAGCTGCATGCGGTACAGCGGGGGCAGCGAGGTGAGCAGGCAGGTGTGCAGGCGCATGGCCAGCAGGTAGCGCAGGCCGCACTCGTCCAGCGCCTCGCCCCCTGCAGGTCACCACAACACAACACAACACAACACAACACACAGCACGGGGGGTCACCTCCACTGATCACTGCAGCTCAGATAGGATCCAAGGGAAACCAAGGCAAGTCATATGCATAAACACCCATAATGGGGGCTTTTATTTAACAAATTTAATTTTGTCAAGAGCCTGCTGTCCTTGGTTAGGTAACCTTCTCTGTGCTTACTTAGAATTGGAACAACCTGCTAATGTCTTCCACTCAAAAGACTAAATAATAAATTGGCACGAGCAGATAAAAGTGCGTCTTTAATAGGTTCTGGTGACGCAGGCGGTGTATATATACATGTCCAAGAGCATCAGGATAAACAATGCTGTTTGTGTTACTGAAAGCATTGATGGCTGGAGATAGCAGGCCTCAACCGAAGAACACATAATCAGGAATATAAAAAATGGTATGATTAGCTTTGTGTATTTCTGTAGCCTTAACATGGGATTTATTGCAGTAGTAATCTCAGTTTGAGGGCGTCTGGCACGCTGGCCGTCAGACATGTCGGCGCGCCAACGAGCTCGCAAACTTTGACTATGATTTCAATTGATTCATTTAAAATAGACATTTTACAACAAAATTCCCAAAAGCCCCCGCACCCCCCCCTCCTGTCTGTTTGTGGGACATCCTCCCAGACTGACCGGAGTACTGCTGGTCAGCGGAGGTGGTGACCTCAGCGCTTGTGGTTGCCACGGTGTCAGCCAGCGCCACCAGGAACATCTGCTCCAGTCTGGTGAGGCCAGGGAGGCTGGAGTGCATCAGTTGGCTTGATAACACCTGGGGAGAGAGACATAGAGAGGCCATATGAGAGGGAGAGAGAGAGAGATGGAGGGAGGGAGAGAGAGAGAGGCCATGTGAGAGGGAGAGAGATGGAGGGAGAGAGAGAGAGAGAGGCCATGTGAGAGAGAGAGAGAGAGAGAGAGATGGAGGGAGAGAGAGAGAGAGAGGCCATGTGAGAGAGAGAGAGAAAGGGAGAGAGCGGCCATATGAGAGGGCGGAAGAGAGTGAGAGAGAGAGAGAGAGGCCATATGAGAGGGACAGATACAGAGGGAGAGAGAGAGAGAGGCCATATGAGAGGGCGGAAGAGAGTGAGAGAGAGAGAGAGAGAGAGAGAGAGAGAGAGAGAGAGAGAGAGAAAGGGAGAGAGCGGCCATATGAGAGGGCGGAAGAGAGTGGAGAGAGAGAGAGAGAGAGAGAGAGAGAGAGAGAGAGAGAGAGAGAGAGAGAGAGAGAGAGAGAGAGAGACCATATGACAGGGCGGAAGAGAGTGTGAGAGAGAGAGAGAGAGAGAGAGAGAGAGAGAGACCATATGACAGGGCGGAAGAGAGTGTGAGAGAGAGAGAGAGAGAGAGAGAGAGAGAGAGAGAGAGAGAGAGCGAGAGCGAGAGATAGAGAGAGAGAGGCCATATGAGAGGGGGCGAGAGAGAGGCCATGTGAGTGAGTGTGTGAGTGAGAGAGCGAATGGGAGTGGGAGAATGAGTGGGAGAATGCGAGAGTGAGAAACTTAGATGTCATTGATTCAGAAATGAGAACATATATTCATAGAAAAGAGGGGCTCCTTCAACTCATCGTGTGCAATATTCTTTCTATCAGGTGCAATACGTCCCCTAACCATTATTATTACCACAGTATTACACTTCAATTATGCCAAATTGTTTTTGCCGTTTGAATACCTTATCTTGCCTATATATTTTTATATTTTGACTGTAAATCTGTCAGTTTATTTTTATTATTTTGTTGATTTCTCTATTGTTTTATTGTACTGTATTGCTATGCAACCTCTGGCACAAGAATTTCCTTCAGGATTAATAAAGTTCTATCTTATCTCATCTCATCTTATCTTAACTCAAAGGAATGTGAAATGTGTTAGTGGACACCATAAGAGCTGATTGTACCTGTGCATGTTCGGGGCCAAAGTATGTGGGGCCGTACTGAGAGAGGTTAATGACCCGAGACTTCTTCTCTGTTTTTTCTGTGGCAAAACTCACAAAGTCGTCCGTGGTCACTGCCTGCACCTGTGCAACACAGAACGCTGGGCGTCAACAACATATAAACATGGAATGCATTTTTGTCAAAATATGTTGCCATTTTCAGTTAGCTATGTTCCAGAGCGAGCCATTCAGTGTCGCAGCACCATATTTTGATCGACACGCTCCATAAAAACATCAACGACCAGACTGCACCACAACGAGCCACGGTGAGGCGCGAACTATGCAGCTCCGCCTACCTGGAAGAGGTCGGCATACTGATCCTCCCCGCTCTTCTGCGAGCCCTCCCCCTCCGGCGCCTTGGCTCCCTCCTCCACTCCCTTGTAGGAGTTGTCCAGGTCGGCCGACAGCAGGGCGTAGAGGGGCAGCGGGGGGATGGAGTTGATCTCCGTGTAGTCCCTGCCCCCGTCACGGCCCGCCACGATGGTGTCTTTGGCCGTGCTGCCCGTGACGCTGATGGTCCTGGACAGGTGCCTCCTGGCCCCGCCCTCTCCCGCCTCCATGTCCCTCACCACGGCAACCTCCCCGGCGATGCACTTCACCAGGTGCGACAGGATGGCCTGGTGGTGGGCGCAAAACGTTGGTCAGAAATGATATAAAACATCATGATGTCACTGGGTCAAAAAGGATAGGATGCTGCAGTGGGAACTGTTGGAAATGGTTCGCTCTCACCTTGGCTCGGCGGACCTTCCCCAGGTCCATGAGTTCCAGCAGCTGCGTGGGGTGGTACTGCGGCAGCGTGGGGGACAGCGAGTGGGCCGCCTCGAACAGGCCGCCCTCCTGCAGGCCGGCAGGGGCGCGCAGAGCCTCGTCCACCGCGGCGCTGCTCTCTAACATGCTCTTGGACCGTGGCCGGCCGTCCGGTGCTGCCGAAGCGGAGGTGGCGGCGCCCGCCGAGCCCCCGGGGATGTTGTCGGCGGACGACGGGCTGCCGTCCCCGGCCCCCGCCTCCCGGGGCTTGCGGTCCTGGTGCCACTGGGCGTACACGTGCATCTCACAGTCCATGCCCACCACCAGGATGCCGTCCCGCACCCAGGACAGCGAGACGGGCAGGGAGGGCGTGCCGTCCACTGAGGATGCCAGGTCCACGGCGCGCAGCAGGATCCAGCGTGAGCGGATTCCCTGCTTGATGCTGCCCCCTAGCGGCAGGGTGATGACCGCCACCCCCTCCTTGCTGCCTGTCTGCTCGTTGACCATGCCCGAGATGCGGCCGTACATGAGGATGTTGGGGCCCACGCCCACTGTCAGGATGTGTGAGCCGTCCTCCTTAGACAGCCAGTCCAGGTGGACGTAGTGCTTGATGTTGGGCGAGTTGTGGTCCCTGCTCATGTACAGGTCCGACCTGCAGCAGAGATGCATGGGATGTTAAAAAGAAGCTTATCAGAGGATCAGAAGATCGGGGCTCTACACGGCAACCATTTCGCTCGCACATGCAAGTCAAAATTCCCTTGTGAAAACGTACATTTAGGAGAATATGTGTGAGTGTACTTTTATTTTCGAGTTAAAATAAAATCAGATCACCTTAGGTGATAGGTTTGCAGACTGAACAAGGAAATAGCCGACAATATCATACTCGACAAAATTGCTTGCAAGTTGCAACTGCTTGGAAAAGAATCACAAGATACTGCTCTGAAACTGGACTGAAACTGGGTGCTTATGCTAACGTGATACCAGGAGTCGGAAGCTGGTGATGCACCGGCTCATTCAAAAACAAAAGATAAACTCCACTCAACCCACTCACCTGGAGAGGTGAAATTAATGATAACATTACATTGTGACAGATTTTAGGAGTGTTTCTTATACCTGAATGTGGGAGTTTGTGTGTTTGGTGGCTGGCTTAATTAGCCTCACCTGGCCCACCTGGGGAAGTGGGGCTGCACGCCTGTGGTGCATTGGCTAATCAGTGCACCACAGGTTAAGTCAGCCACCAGCACAATGACCAACAGAGCAGATGGAATATGCTAACGCTCCCTGAGTGTGTGTGCTGATGGCTGACTTAATATGTGGTGCACTGATTATTCAATGCACCACAGGCATGCAGCCCCACCCCCCCAGACTCTAACTGGGCCAGGTGAGGCTGTAGCCCCACCCACTCCAGACACTAACTGGGCCAGGTGAGGCCAATTAAGCCAGCCACCAAACACACACACTCCTAAACTGAACATTAGCAGCAGCTGCCAATGCATTTCTCCCATTCCTCTGTGTGTCTGTGTTAAACCATGGAACTGGTTTTGTTCACATACAGTACTTGCATACTTTTGTTTTGCCGCAAGCAACAATGTGCACAGAATTGTATCAAGAATTCCTGCTTGGTTGGAAACGGTCCAGGAGACCCAGGTACCCAAGCTACTGGAGCACAGGTAAGGCTTAGACACATACGTATAACTGTACTTTATTGTAAGAGTGAAATAAACTAATCCCTTAATCCCTCTATTTTGACTCTGCTCCCAATTTATTTAGTTGTGCCCCAACTTTTGTGGACTATGTCCCTAAAGATCACAAAGCACAATGCTCGCCAAGAAAAAATGTCAGCTTAGAATACACACACATGCACACACACACACACACATACACACACCAATTAATTCCTCACCGGCTGTAGACGAAGAGGTTGGAGTCCACGCTGACTCGGGGGTCCAGGGTGGTGGACAGCCGGGTGAAGTCATCCAGGTGGATGGTCTGCTCCAGTACCCACTCCGACCCCCCGGTGGACTCACACTCATAGATGGACACGTGCATGGAGAAGTCCCCGTCAGAAGCCATGGGCTGGAGATGGAGAGAGCAGACCGAACCATCTTTAAAAGACAACAAGTACATTCTCGGCGAGTGAGTCTTACTTGCGTTATGTTATTACTTGTACGAGAAAAAAGTAATCCAAAACATAGGTCTGTTTGCGAGAATAAAGTTGTATAAATACATTTTTAATTAGACCATTTTTTATTCATGGTTAGTTGCCCACGTGAATCAATTAACCAAATGTAGCAGCCAATCTCTCACACTCCATAACTCTCCCCAGAGCCTCTCGCCACCTACGCCTCCATCTGTCACCGCATGGAAGGTGGGCGCAGATGAGCATATGCTGTCCATTCCGTCTTACTTAAAAACAACCAAAAAACGAAACAAACAGG
This sequence comes from Coryphaenoides rupestris, assembly GCA_002895965.2. Classification (NCBI taxonomy): domain Eukaryota; kingdom Metazoa; phylum Chordata; class Actinopteri; order Gadiformes; family Macrouridae; genus Coryphaenoides; species Coryphaenoides rupestris. The sequence goes on from PIJE02000734.1 coordinate 96,054, forward strand.
CACAAACAAGCCCCGCCCACCTGCCGCGGCTGCTTAAAGGCCACGGCCAGCCGACCCGTGTAGGAGCAGGACACGGCCACGGGACGCCCCGACACGCTCACAGAGCTGTTGCTGTCCTCCTCCTCGTTGAGCAGGGCCCACGGCGCCCAGCGGTACGACCGCGTGTCCCGCGTCTCCTCCTCCTCGCTGCCGCCGAGACCCCTGGGGCCCGCCTCCGGGGCCCCCTCCACGGTGCAGTGCCAGAAGCGCACGCGGGAGTCGGAGCAGGTGGTGACGATCAGGTAGGGGGCCAGGCACACGGGGTAGATGGAGGACGAGCTCAGGTGGCCTGTGGATAAGAGACAGGGAAACACAACACACACACAGACAGACAGAGAGACGGGAAGAGGGAGAGGGAGGAGGAGAGAGTGCCAGGAACAGATGGCTTGATCAAATCACAACCACACAACACCAATGTTACAGATAGTCAATTATGTATAAAACTTTAGAACAGCCACACCTAGAGAGCCATGGCGTATGGAGAGCCATGGCGTTCACTGCAGCACGGTGTTGTAGAAACACTGTCTAACAGGAGGGTTCTGGGATATTTTTTTTAAATTAACTGTTAAGCAACTGTTATAGCAACTGTTAAATGTGGACAAGGAACCCTCTGTGCATTCGGTGCATATAAAATAAAAATCCTTTCCAACATGATGGGACACTCATAAGTGTTAACTTATGCAGCGGACTAAGGGTCCCACATATTTTTCGAATTAGAATTTTTTTTTATGATGGCTGTTTCCACAGCAACCATGGCTCACCCGCGGTTGCCGTGGGAACAGAAGAACAGGAAGGGTGCAGAATATAAACTATGAGCATCTTCAGAACTGAATTAGGCACACAGGTCACTTTTCACAGACTCGTCCTGCTTTCACATGGTCTGTTTAGCAATCTCTATATGTATCTCTACCTCTATATGGTATTGGTTGGTTTGTTGTTAGTTTGTTGTTAGGATAATCATGGCTATATATTTCAAATGCTAACCTTAGCTCCATCTGTCTGGCTACATATGTTAAAAAGGTACGACACGACAAGATTTGGTCAACGGTCAAATTAGTCCCCGCTCTAAACAAATATAGGGAGCATATTACCAGAAAGTTGTGACGGGCCATCCATTTGTATTGTAAGAAACAAGGAAATCTGTGCTATGACGTAAAGTGTTATTCTGCTGAACTGCTCCTAGATGTCAGAAGTGTGAGTGTGGATGCCTACCAGCAGAGGGCGTGGCCCGGGTCACCTCCACGCCATGGGGCAGGTCCAGCCTCTTGCTGTAGACCAGCTTGGAGCTGAGGATCAGCTTGCTGGCCGACTGCAGGTTGGCCGTGGAGGCCGAGCGAGGCAGGGGGCTGACGGGAGAGGTCTCGGGGGAGGAGTCTGGGTTCATGGCCTGGTGGGGAACCATCAGCTGGCTCTGGAAGCTGTAGTCGGGGCTGGGCTCATCTGCTCACACAAGGGGGGTGGAGATGTTGGGGGTGAGGTTGGTGATGTTGGGGTTGAGGTGTATTTGCTCACAGCACAGAAGCCACAGACTGATATGCCAAACTGTCAAGCTATTTAACATGGAAATGGCAATTACTATTTTTTATTTAATCAAAACGTAAAACAATTATGTAATGAAATTATATTCTTGTGTTGTTCAATAATAATTCATATAAATAGAAAAAATGGTCTCATACAAGATAGGTAAATATAATATCATTATGCTTAAAACCAGCGAACAAATTATAACCAACACATCGGTTATAATTACCAACACATAAACACTCTCACATTGTGGAAAACAAAACAGTATGGAAAACCAAACAAAAATACACAAATCTCTATTTCCCGTCCACGTTGGGCTACGCTGGTCTCACCCATGCAGGCCTGGACAGACTTGAGGTGCAGATGCCACATCTGGAGGACAGAGTTCCTGTTGAGGTCCTTCTCGATCACCACCAGGAAGAACTTCTCAGAGAATGGTGGAGGGTGGTACTCTGAATGAAGAGAAAGACATCATATTCAAATGCTGAACGTCTCCAAGTGTAATGATAAGGACAATGGCTTTAGAGGGACGGGGGGGCGTTACCCTCGGCACAGGGGAAGGCAGGCGTCTCCGCCGCGGGGTCCTCCTGTGGCTTGTAACCCAGGATGAAGTCTTCTTGGAACACGTGTAGCAGTTGGGTGTTGGAGCCACACTGGTTGTAAGGAAACATCAATCATTTAGAGCCATTAGCCTAGCTTGAGGCCGGGGTTTGATGTGTGATGGTGTGAGGGGGCTGTGAAGGGTTGGGGGGCGGGGCTGTCGGCTGCTGACCTGGTTGGTGATGGCATCCAGCTCTATGATACATCCAGGCCGGGCGGTGGACTGCTGACTCACAATGTTGAACACCTCCCCCACAAGGTTCTGCACACACACACACATAACACACACACATTGTTTTGGAAAGTTAGGATGAATGCATCACGTTTACAATTGTGCACAAGGATTTCATTTAAAAATACCCAATATGCATATATGCTGCGTGTGTGTGTGTGTGTGTGTGTGTGTGTGTGTGTGTGTGTGTGTGTGTGTGTGTGTGTGTGTGTGTGTGGTGTGTGTGTGTGTGTGTGTGTGTGTGTGTGTGTGCATCCGTGGGAGTGCATGTGCGTGCTGTGTGTGCGTGCATGCATGCTCATGCACACTTACAGCTGTCTCAGGGTCTGAGAGCTCATCCAGGAGTTTCCGCGCATCCACCACGGCCTGGTAGAGACGGAGGTTTTTGCCGTCTGACGCCACAAAGCAAGCGCTGGCGCTGTTACAGTAGCTTCCTGGGGAGCCAAATAAGCAGGCTTCATTACACAAGCTTCAGCTGCCCACAGACTCATTCATGTGCACGAGTTTCTCCAGCGCCGCACTTCTCCACTAAAAAGTGGACCAAATAGCAGTTCAGTTTGCATCTGCTCCATATAATATTCGAATGGTGAGCAGCATTCCCACGTGGCCCCTGCAAGGTCTTGCAAAGCCAGCAGTGTGAACGCTGACACTGAAACTGAACTACATATAGAATGAGAACACGCTTCAGGATTTAACACAGGAATTGCAATGCTGAACATGTCCTGAAGGTGTCTGTGGTGAGTTCTGTTTGCTTTTTTGAAAACACATGCATTTCTTAGTAACCAATTTTCTACTTAGTAACACATTTGCATCATAGTGTGTGTACTTATATAATATACCAAGTTGTTAGGGCTCAGGTGATTCAACCTTCCTTGTAAAAATGAATGGCTCTGCTAAACATGTACTTTTATTTTTAAAGCACATTCACAAACACATTCGGTAATGGGGGTTAAACACGAGTTCCAGAAGGTCTATGTAGGCCTATAGACCAGCTAAGCGCGCGTGTGTGTGTGTGTGCGTGGGCTGACCGAGCACAGAGCTAGGCACTAGCGTGGGAAGCCAGGCCACGTTGCTGAAGGCGGAGGTGTGCAGGGAGTTGATGCGAGCCAGCTCAGAGACGCCCCCGGTGCAGGACAGGGGTCCGATGTGGTCCACCCTCCAGAGGATCAGCTCGCTGTAGATGGCGTTGGGATCATGGAATGTCCTCGTGGCCGCATTGCGGAGCTGCCTCCTGGAAATGCCATGACGGGAAAAACTAAGAATCAATAAAAACTATGGCAGCAGGGAACGTCACTTTCCAACAAACATTAACCTATAAACTGTGCCCAGTGGCATTCTCAATAGGCTTATGTTTTATTCTATTTGCCCTTTAAACTTAGATACAGACATCCAATAAAAACAAAGCCAGTACTACAACAACAACAACAACAACAACAGACACAGTTCTACTGCCACATCATTTCATGCAAAGACATGACCCAGCAAGTCAGACTGGTTTGTGTTTTAAGATGTTGTGATTGTATGTTATGAGCTATGTTTGTTTTTATCAGCAAATCAGTGAAAACCAAGTCTGAAAAACTAGATATACTGTACATTCACCAGCTCATTGGACAGCTTTTAATCTGACAAATGTACATACAATTATAAGACTATTATAATTGTATAATAGTCTATAATAGAGTTCACATTCCGTTTCTCTCTGCAGATTGGTCTGGCCAGTTTGTCGCCAAACCAGCAGTAGTTTGGACCAATCAGCTTCCTATGAGGAACTACTGGCAGCCAGGGGCATGGTGATGGACAGATGGTTCATCCAATCACCTGCCAAGGATTTCTTTAAAGTGCCGGCCCTTTTCCAAACAGTTTCAAAGGAAGACGGCCACTTTATACACTGATTGATTGATACACTTTAACAGCAGCTAAACAACAGCTCTCCGTGCCAAGTCAGATGCTGGTACCTGGGTCGGTACTTGGGCAGCGGCAGGGTCGGCGGCTGGTCCCCCTCCAGACTGCCCGGGGCGGAGGGCGGGGTCAGCAGGGCGTTGTGGTGCGAGGAGGTCAGCAGCAGTGGCAGCACCGTGTGGCACGCCTGGTCGTTCAGGTGGAAGCGGTGGCCACAGTAGCGGAACTTGTGCGACACGGTCAGCACGTTGGAGAAGGCGGAGCGCTCAGCGAAGGTCACGCCCCACTGTAGAGAAAGGGTCAAAGGTCATTATTTAAAGGGGTCCTCCTACACAACGCAATTTCAGCGTTTTTGCTTTGTACTTCTCCGAACAGTCTCTAAACCTCACTTGGTTTAGAGATCCGTCAACGTGTTTGGAGACCATCATGACAGCCGGGCCGATCCCAGGACTGGGTGCCAGGAGGGGTCCCAGGGCGGGGGAGCCCAGGGCGCCCGAGGCAGAGGCAGAGTGGGAGATGTGGCGGGGCCTCCTCCCTGGGTCCCCCAGGCCAGTGCAGTCACCCTCAGTCAGCGTGCAGGCGTACATCAGGATGTTCTTACTCAGCGAGTTGGCATCTCCCGTAGGGAAGGCTACCGGGATACGCGAGGAGAAGGACACCTGAGAGAGAGAGAGAGAGAGAGAGAGAGAGAGAGAGAGGAATTCATGAATGCTTACAAACGAATCAGAGGAGACTTGCATAAGACTGGCAGGTGTCTGAGTCATACCATGGGGGTACGTGTACTTCTAATTCTAACTCTTCACACACGCAGATCGAGCCTAAGAATGCATGCGTAGTATCCTACAAAATGCCAGTGGTTCTCAAACTATTGTGATGAATGCACCCTCTAAGGGTACATGTACCCTTGTTTTGAGAAACACTGCAGTATGGGATGCAGGTGGAGGTAGTGAGCAAGCTAGGGCTTGGCCGTGTGCGTGTTCTGCTCACCTGAACCTGCCTGAAGATGCCCTGGATGAACTCATCCAGGTACTTCACGTGCCACACCAGGAAGGAGCCGTCGGACGGGTGGATGGTGAACAGCATGTCCGGGCTGCGGTGCCACTCCTGGGTCAGCGTCTCCATCTTCCTCTCCAGCAGCATGGAGGGCAAGGGCATGCTGGAGCCCGAGCCCGGGGACGAGGCCTTGGTGCTGCCCTGCTCGCCCGGCTCGCCCTCCTCGCCGTGCTCCGAGGACGCCTTGTCCGACATCTCGTCCAGGTCTGGGGAGAGCGGGAGGGAGGGAGGAGAGGAGCTCAAAAGACTCTAGAAGACACTGCAAATGCATGACTGGATACAATATAGCATCAAGACACATCTTATTTTGGCTGCCCCAAACTCAAAACACAAAACAACAATGGAATAGATGCTTTGCCACATACAGTTACCTAACCAACACTTACAATAACATGAGAAAAGAAGAATCAAGAGCCATGCGCAATGATTCACCATCAAAACATAAAAATGAATAAACAATAGAGCAGATGGTCTGTTAATATATATACACATATAGTCTAATTATTCTTTATACATCAGTTTGTGTATCAATCCTCTCCCATTCATATTGGTCTTGACTCAATGCCAATAGACCGGGAGGCCTCATAATAAAGGATTCATATTGAATGACAGACACGCCCCCTCATCCCCTCCCACTGCCCCACCGGGCCTCGCTGGCGGGCCGTACCAAAGTCAAACTTCAAGGGGGAGCCGTCGGGCACGTCCAGCGGGTCGTCGGTGGTCTGCTCCAGCTGCTGCTCGGAGAGCTTGCGCAGCTGCAGCATGAAGAGGTCCGTGGAGGAGGTGAAGCTCAGGTCCTTGTTGTTGAGCCAGTGGACCACGAAGCCCCCACCACCGCTGCCGTCGTCCGGGTTGAAGACTGCCGCGTCGGCCAGCACCGCCGGCAGGTCTGTTGAGAACGCAGCATGGGGAGCGGCGGGAGAGATGGTGACATGAACGAGAATAGAGAAGGGGAAAGCAGAAACGGTTGAGGTAATTTAATCACGTGGCTTTGTGGGAACATTAGACATTAAAAGGTGCTGTAGATAAAATTTAAGAGTGGAATTAGTCAGAAACGCCACAGGTGTCCCTCAGCTATTCCTGAGCAAAATCCAACAAATCAATTTCTACGTGTTGAAGTCACTCCACCATAACAAAGAACACTTTTAGGATCACTACATGTATAATTTGTCAGCAAGCTAAGGTAGTTTTCACGGGGGCTGTGAGTGGGTCTGGGGGCAGCTGTCTAGCCGTGCTGATGGACGGATGAACACCTTTTGGTTCCATCGTTCTATTGTTCCAGAGTTTCGGGTGAAACCAGCCGTAAACAAAAGCAGCGTGGCAGTCAGGCTGTTTACTCTGAGCCTGCTGCCACGGAGGACACTCCATCTGTTGCCACCGCTATGAACACACGTTCCGCTGAGGGTACAACCATTGACAAGTGGAGAACGCATGGGCTTGTTCATCCTGGATCACATGCAACTCAGATACTGTACCTGAAGATGACACTTAGGGCATTTAGAAGACCCTTTTTTTATCACTGATGGTACAAGTAAGATTTGAATAGTTTAATTCACTTCATAATTGCTGGGTTAACCCCTTGCCGGTGAACAGCAAGATAGATGGGATAAGATGCTCCACGGTGCTAATCATGCGCGCATTTTGGATGTCCCAAGATGGACATCCAACATACGCGTTTCACAGCACTATTATCTGCCGTAACACTATTTTGAACTATGACCCCAATGTCTTGTTTATATGGTGGGACTGTGTGATCATCTAGTTATGAGTAGTTGTGTGTTTTTAGCATGTCCCATGTTCTAGCAGCATGTTATTGTGCTAAACAGGCAGACAATTTTTTATCGAGGCGAGGAGCAGGTTGATGTTCTCTCTCTCTGTCTTTACATCCCCCTAATCTTACTAACAGCACCTGCGACAAGCAAGTCACACAATAAACTGCAGCGACAGAAGAAAGACGCTACATATAGACCGTATGCGACGGTAAAACCCGCAGAAGCACCCACCGGTGTTGGGGTTAATACTGGCCGAGATGTGGAAGTGACACAAGGCGTTGCCGTGGTGGGCGATGTGCCGGTGTGTGTGCATGTCCTGGGGGCCCATCTGGGAGGGGAGCTCCGTGTGAGCCACCAGAGCCGAGGACCTTCGCCGGCCCCGACGGAGATGCTTCAGGTGGTGGATCGACTGCACACCGACACAGACACGGAGAGAGATTAAGATTGAGACAAAGATGAAGAGACAGACAGACCAGAGGTAGGGCCAAAGATAGAGAAGAGGGCAAAGAGGATTATTTTTTGGCTACTAGACTGCCTTTCGCATGGGAGTTCTGTGTTTCTCAAATGAGGGTATGTGTACTGTACTTTGAAGGATTGCACAGGGTACTTGGAAATTGTATGAAAACAATGAGAAAGAAGGAGTCTGCTAAAAAGACAGAAGCACCAAAATGTTTGTTTTGTCATGTCAGTAAGCCATCCAGATTTGTTTAAGATTTGCCATCCCAAGAACCTAACCAATATTGTCCCTCCCTAAAATGATTTGTGCTGGTGAAACCGGTGGTGAAAGACATATTTTAAAGGGGGCATAAATTGTTAGAGAACCACTGGTCTACACTATCTTCCCCTCTAACTCCGGACGAAGGGAGCATGTATGTAATGTTCAAGTAATAAATAATAACAACATCGATATCCTGCTGGTACGACGGTGGGTACTGCTGGATGGTGGGACTGTACTGTAGCGTACCTCCAGGGCATGCTGGATCTTGTCCTTGTTACCAGGTAGGCTGGAGCTGAAGGTGTGCGTGTTCTCCGAGATCTGCCCCACGAGCAGAGTGTCCTCCGGCAGGAGGGTCTCAGACCACAGCCGGCACACGCCGTCCTCACAAGAGGTGAGCAACACATTGCACACCGAGAACCTTCAGAATAAAAAGATCAAACATGAGCATGGAGAAGAATCTAACAATTGCTGCAGTTGACGACGGGGACATTCTCATATTGGTTAGTTTGTGTGTGTTAGTTTGTGTATTGATGAATGGAAAAGTGCACAATTCATGGAAGAGGTTCTTTATCCATCGAATACCAAAAAAGGATGATATTCCAGGTGACCTGTCAACATGGACATACACAGTATACATCTCCTACCCACTGTCTTCAAGGTCTCCATGAGACCCATCAACATGGAAGTATATGTCTCTCCTGCCCACTGTTTACACAAATATATCTCTCCTAACCACTGTTGAACATGTGTTCTGCCTCAAAATTGCAATTGATGCCTTTAAACATGAGTCAGCTAAATTTCACACCCTTTTCCTGGATTTCAAAGATGCTTCTGGGACACCAACACAAGGTGATTACTGCACTGCAGGAGACCCACCTACCTCAACCTTCAGTTGACATTATATCTGGTGTGTACAAAGACTATTTTCCTGGAAACCAGACGAATCTACGAATTTAATTTGCCCTTGCACATCCGTCTGGCCCTTCTCCAATGCAAAAGGTTTTCCCACCAGCTTCAACTCGTCCGGAACAATCACAGCCGTTTATCTGATATGGGGCGGGCTTTATATGATGACTCACAGAGGAGCACCGTGTAGACATTTTTCTGAAGAACCAAGATGGCTGGGAGCCATCCGACGGACTGGTTCTGCTGATCTGAGAGCAGCTCTTTGCATGCTCTAGAGTGGCTCAATGCAATCTGTGGAAATTTTAGCGGCACACAGATTATGTCACATGCTTCCTTGCTCTGATTGGTTGTAGGTCTATCCAATTGCGGTCCAGAGGCATTTTGGTCTGCATCCGTTAATGGTGATGCCCGGTAATGCCCCTTGGAAAACAAATATGAACCAATGAAAACCATACCCATTCTCTGTGTCATACAGGACATGACATCACAGACTGCTAAGAGCTTTAGAAGCCAAACACACCAAGCAGTGGTGGCAATCTGCTTCCCAGTAAATTCACTAGCAGGGTAGACCTCATAGACATGTCTCACCTGCCTGTGGTCATGACATTAGGAAGTAAGAGAGGTGGCTCTAGTCAGAAGTTAGCAGAAGTAACTCCATCATTTACAAACACTCCTGCGTAATGGTGAAGTGGTTTAACAACAATGGACTTGTTCACAATCACATCCCAAACACCTGACATTGTTGACAGAGGTCAAAGAGACGTGCGTATTGTAGGGGTAGGCTGCCCATAGGATCTGCACGTGAACCATGTAACACCAAGCTGATAATGTACCAGCCTCTAGCAACAGGCATCCGAGCCTCTAGGCTCTCACTGTAGGATCATATCTGTTGTATTGGGCAGCCTGGGACATGTACAGCTAGCAGTTCGGGGACTCGCAGGCTTACAAAGAGTGGAGTAGATTTAAACAGCTGGCGAGAGAGAGTGAGAGAGAGAGAAAGAGAGATGGTGTGTGTAGGGTTCTTACTTGGGCATGTACTTGCTGGTCTTCCTCCAGGACATGCCGGTGATGGAGCGAGGGTGGGCCAGGTAGACGAAGGAGAACTGAACGGATAGAGCCTTCTTGTCGGTGGGGTCCTGGCCCACCACAGCAGTGCGCCAGCCCGTCGAGGCGTACCACACCTTGAGCAGGCAGTCATCCTGGACAACAGCACATTTGTTTAAAATCATAGAAACCATTTGGAGATATTCCGTTCTAATCTCCAATTGAAATTTTCCATTTGTGTTGTCCAGTTGCTATATATTGGGCACATTTTAATGTACCTTGCCAACAGTTGCAAAATACTCTCCATCAGGGGACCACTTGGCTATGTGGATGGAAGCAGCAGTCCTAAAGTTATGACGTGGGGCAGACCAAAACAAAACAGGAGATCAGCGATGTTCACCACTCGCCCTTTCCTCCATCCACTGTGAAACTCCAGAATAAGTGAGCATCATCAGCAACACTGTGAACTGAAAAACAGACATTCGTCAAAAGGCAAGAGACTCAAGACTCACTTGTTCAGGATTCACTTGGCCTCTGCATAACTTTAGCTTTAGCCCTCCTTTACCTCCCAACGTCTCTCCTCCCTAACCCACTTCCACTTATCCTGGCCAGGGTTTGAATCCCATCCCCTCTTGGACAATTTTTACCAGTATGTCCATACGTCACTCCAATTAGTATTTAGCATTGTGTAGCATTTTATCTGAGCTATCTTGCCTTTTACCAGCAAGGGGTTAACCTAGCAATTATGAGTCCTTGACACTTGTTCTATTCAAATCTTACTGTACTATCAGAGATATAATGTCGTTTCCCTCTCTTCTGACAAATGTACTTATTGTAAGTCACTTTGGACAAATGTAAATGTGTGTGTAGTCCCTAATGGAGCATGTGTTCTGATTTTGGGAATTCTTAGACTTGCACTTCCCCATTGTAGCCATGGTTACAGTTTCGTGAGTAAGCAGGTGCCTCAGCCCTTGGCTCGCTTCTCTTGTCCGTTTCACATATTGTGCAACATGTGGTTTCCCACATGCTGTTCCGCATTGTGGAATTGTGTAATATTGTACATTTTGAACACAAACAACACCTTGTTCTGAATATGATATACATGTTTTGCTGCCAATGTTTTCTTTGAATAGATTACTACTCTACTCAGCAGGGCTGAGTAGAGTAATCATGGGAAACAATGTGTACCCAATCCCCAATAATGATCACTTCTCATAAATAAATGTCTCAAATACAACCTAACTGGTTGTGTACTTAACTAATGTATCTCATGTAGCCGACAAACCATGGGGGTCAGTGAAATAGCAGAATCTTCGATTGGCTTTGAGAGGTTGTTTACAAATGAGCTGCGATCTGATTGGACTAAACCCCCAGCAAGCTTGTCTGCAGTAACAACGCGACTGCATTCTTGCAGGGATAGCAGGAGTCTTTATTTCTTTAAATAACAAAAATTATGTTCTTTTAACGTAGGACATGTTCAACAAATCTATGTTAAACAACAACCAAAGTAATTTCCACCTCTCTCCGATGCAGTGTTGACTAGTGGTTTTGATCGTCGACGAGCCAACTCTTCTGTAAAAGCCCTGGTGATTGGTACAGTGTGCATGATGACCAACATCATGCACATGTATACACATTCACAGTTCATTAAGCGACAACAATTAACAAACAAATGAAACAAATTAATTGCCTATTTTAATATTTCATTATTTTACTTTCATGAAATATTTGAGGCCAAACGCCTGATGATACTAGAGCAAACGTTTGGTTATGTCATTTGTCATTTAAAAAGAGACAAAGGTCACCCATACACACCATAAACTCATCAGCGAGATAACAGCAGTCAATAAACTACTGCAAGCGTGACATTAACTTCTCATTATTCAAGATTTAAGATGATTTTATTGCCATATGTAACAAGTACAATGGAACACTTGCTTCCCCTTCACTCCTGCAGTATTCTTCTAAACATACATTATAAAACAATTAAACAAATGTGTGAAGCTAAGTACCTAATAAGTATGGCAAAAAGTGACAACAGTAGCAATACTATGGCGGGTGGTAAATGTAGTAAAGTGTGTGCATTACAGTAATATTTTTATATATAGCATAAAATAAAAATGCTGTCTTAGTGTTATTTCTGATTTGTCGCACGAACACACACTCATGGAGCAATTGTCGTTTTTGCCATGGTCATACTATTTGAGGAAGCTGCGCCACACACCACTATTAGCTCCTTCCACCAGTTTTGAGCAACACCATTTTAATCAAGGATGTGTCCTCACGGAGGCCGTTGCACAACGCACTGTTGGAGCACATTGATTACCTGCAAACCTGCAAGCTTGTATTCTGTTATTACAGATAGGCCTATTTGTTTTTATCCAAACCACTGCACACTCTTTTTCAGACGATTTCAGGTCAAGGCAAACCAGGGTTCCGAACCAATTTAGTTTTGGGTCAAACTGCTCAGAACGGTTCAAAATGAGCTGTCCTACCGGAACAGAACCCGTTCTATGTTGGTGCAAAAAGGGGTATCAGGCCCTTTTCCAACCTCAATCCTTCAACAGGATAAGATAAGAGAAGATAAGATAGAAATGTATTAATCCCGAAGGATATATCCTGTGTGGAAGTTTAGCCTGTTGCTCGTGCCATGTCTCATCATTCACCATTTACTTTTTTGGTCACAAGAAAAAAGTGTCTCAGTGGGCCAAAGCCATCACAAGTTAGAAGTCATATATTTCACAAATAAAATGAACCATATATTCAGTCTAAATGGACACTTGCATGAAGACAAGCAACACATCATAATAATCAGAATTTTAAAAGTTAATCAATCTATCCCTGGACTGCCCCCTTCCTCATAATATAATAGTTATAACCCCTACCTCCACATGTACTACAGCATGGTGACAGGAAGTACAGGAATTGCAGGTAATTTTAGAAAAAACTAAAACAAAGACACATTTACTTTGGGGACACTTACGTCTGTACAAATCAAACTGCCCATCAAACACAATGCCCTTGGTGCCACACACCCTGTAGACCATCAACGACTCAGGGAGAGGAGGGAGAGGAGGGAGAGGAGGGGTCGGTGACCTACTTGCACTGCCAGATGCACTTCCAGTCGTTGAGGCCGGGGTGGACCTTGTCATCAGTGGTCTGTCCATCCTCCTCCTCGATCAAAGCGTCTGCCTGGGGCGGGGCCCATAGCTGCAGTCGCTCCGTGGCCGCCAAGATACGGTTCCCTGGGGGCAACGTTGCGGAGCTAAGGTTAAGGGGACTGGTCCAACCACAACCACGGTGGTTGCTATAGCGCGGAAGATTACGCCCCGTTTACAATGCGATGCAATTCATGATGCAATCAGGGCCTTCAGCGCAAACACATGCACACACACATGCGCAAACACACACTTTCAAACAAAATCAAATCAGGTTCAGAGAAGGCGAATAAGCATTGTTTGTTAAGCGGTTTGGTAAGTTAAGATGTTTAGATGGGTCTTGAGGACAAGAAGCCGTGGGGGCCTACCTTGAGGGTCCCAGGCCAGGTTGTAGGTGATAGCATCCAGGAAGAACTGTCCTGTCTTTTGCCACTGATAACTTAGTTGCTGTTAGTCACAGGACGGGAAGAAACGGGACGAGAGCAAATATCAGCACACAAACAAACCATGCTCGTGTTCTGCTCGTGTTCCGTTTGTGTGATCGATCAGCAGGTGTTAGTTACGAGCAGAACAAAATATTCCTGGATGTTAGCAAGGCCGCCATTAGTGATGGTCAAAACACACGCGCATATCCAGTACTTATCGGTCATCAATTTCTGGTGTCGGAAACTTAAACAATAAGGCTAATACAAGATTTGGCTTATGAAGGCAGAAGCAACAGATCATGCAGTTGCTGCCTATAATGAATTGACCAAACTTCTGTCATCATCCGTCCACAGTCCAGTGTACGTAACATACGTTTCCTTCACATACATACTTGCCAACCTTCACCTTCACATTTTCCCGGGAGAGTTTTCAATGTCCTCTCCTGGTAGTCACCCAGAGACAACAATCTCTCCCGCAGTTCTCCAGAATTATTATCCGTATTTAAAAATAACGTAATCTGCCACTTGTATCTGAGACATGTGACTGCTGAATGGGGATTATCTGTAATAGTTTCATATGAAGTGACTGTCCAATCATAACGCAACACGATGGGACACCTAGACAGCCAGTTAATAACTTAAGAGTCGACGTAAAGGTTTTGTTTACAGTACCCCCCAGAATTCTTGCCACCATTTACATGCATGACATGGATGTATTTTGAATGTAAAAAGATATTTTTTTTATGTATACAGTATGTCCATGGATTGCAATACATATATTTTTTGGGAATATATAAGTGACTTTTAGTCAAAAAACTATTTTCAAAGTGCTTTCCAATTCACACCCTTAAGAGTTCTGGAACGCAGGATCTTTTTCTGGGGGACAAGAGCCCCAGCGGTGGTTTAATAAAAAAAACCCTTATTCTGAGGGCTCAAGGTTGGCAAGGATGATTTACACTGAGATAGGGGGTCTATTGTACATGTGCAGACACACACACCACACACACACGCACACAGACAGTGTGTGTGCTCACCTTGTGCCGTTTGTTTGGGTTGGTCGCCATTGGTTCAAAGATGCAGACCGTGTTCCCATACGAGGCGGCAATCTAAAAAAAAACCGCAGCATTAATCATCATCACTACACTACTCACCTCATCAGGCCAACTGCACAGTCACTCCCACCAGGGCAAGAGAGAGACCCAGAGAGAGAGACCCAGAGGGAGAGACCCAGAGAGACACAGAGAGAGAGACCCAGAGAGAGAGACCCAGAGAGAGAGACACTGAGAGAGAGACCCAGAGAGACACAGAGAGAGAGACCCAGAGAGAGAGACACAGAGAGACACAGAGAGAGAGACCCAGAGAGAGAGACCCAGAGAGACACAGACAGAGACACGCATATAGAGACACACAGGGAGACAGAGAGGTGAAAGGCAGGAGGCCAGGAAGGGTTGCTGAAAGAGTAGCCAGGAGACAAAAGCACTCAGCGATGAAATGGCTGCATTTTAACTTCCCCTGGCTCAGCGCAATTGTTGATACTAATGAACACTAAGAGGAGTGATGTGTGAGTGTGAGAGTATGTGTGTGTGTGTATGCGTGTGTATGCATGTGTGTATGTGTATGCACGTGTATGCATGCGTGGGTGCGTGCACGCGTGCGTGTGTTCACATGCGTGTGTGTGTGTGTGTGTGCGAGAGACTCACCCGGCCAAGCTGGTGGGAGCACTCCACGCAGCCCACCTGTATGTTTCCATGTTGAGCTCCCGGGATTATCTGCACACACTCGAAATCACTGGCCAAGATGACGATGTCACAGCCCGATCCATAGGCCTGAAGGACAGACGACAGAACGACTGTTATTAGCTTCCCGCCCGTCCGCTGTACCTTATCAACAAAATCATTGTTTTACTTCTGGAGACAGCATTACATCACAATAAAATTGTTGCTGTTCATAAGCCCCATCATTAATTGTCCAGCATGGTCGTTTCACCTGTTGTTAACCAGTGTGCTGTATTTTCCTTCTGACAGGTATAAATATTGAATGAGATAAAAACTGGAATATGAGATCACAAGAGTAAGACGTGATGGCGATAAAATGTCACCTCCTGGAACACTGCCGAGCAAAAACAGGTATCAAGCTCAGGCATTGCAAGTGAAATACCAGGGTGTGTGCTACTCACCACTGTCGATTGAGTCATTGCTTTACATGTTCATCTCACGCCCAAGTGTGTGTGTGTGTGTCAGACCACCATTTCAGACAGTAGTAAACCACTGAAGCCCAGAGAAAATAAAGTTGACACAGAACAAAGGAGTCCAAGGTTCCTCAGCATTGTTGAGTGCATGGCTGTGGAGGTGGCAGCAATGGTGAGACTGCAGAACTGGTCTAGAATCAGCACTAATACAAGTTGACAGAGGGCACTGTAGGTAAAGCACATCTGTGGCAACCTTGGTTTTCTATAAGCCAATTCCAGCACCAAATGAGTGTAATTTGCAAAATGATTACATATCAATACATATTACATATCACTGATTAGTTAGAGACGTTTAGTTAGAAAATGTTTGACATTAAACAGAGGAAATCTAAACTGGGGTTGATCGTTATTTAGCTATATTTAACTCAGAATTTGATATTATGCTTGTGGGAGTGTGTGTTTCGGAGGCTGGCTTAATTGGCCTCATGTGGCCTGAGTTAGAGTCTGGGGGGGTGGGGGCTACAGCCTCACCTGGACCAGTTAGAGTCTGGGTGGGTTGGGTTGCGCGCCATTTTACTAAACAAACATTTGAAATTAACCGGACTTTCAACACCACTATTGCCTGTGCCTTTGGAGGAGCGCCGAACTATGTGGCATGAGGCTATGCTACAGTGCTTTAAAGTGATGGACAACAAGGTATAAAATGTTTTTAAATAACCAGAACAGAGGGATTCATCAACTACGCATCTACCCAATTTAAGTCACCTAATAAACTGAGTCTTGGAAAGACTCAGGATTGTAGTGATGGGCTGTGAATCCTGTTTTGTGTAGTTTGTCCTTCCTCAAGACAAAGACTCTGTAACTTCATTCAGCTGCACCATCATGGGAGTCGGTGTACGGTAAACGTTCGCTGGCTTGGCCACATGAGTGTACGGTCACTGGCCAACCGCTTGGCTAATGTAACCAGGAAATAGACTCCACCCATTGAAACAGACTTGAATGAATAGAAGGAAATCGATTGACTGAAATGATGTTCCCATTTCACGAGCTCTTATTGAATTAAAAATATTGATCGAATGGTTTGAACATTAATACTGTTCAGAACACTGGTCCAGAGAGAGAGAGAGTGAGAGCGAGAGAGAGAGAGGAGAGAGAGAGAGAGAGAGAGAGAGAGAGAGGGTAAGATGACACAGAGATAACTGATGACATATGAGTTGTAGCTTGGCACTGGACGTGCATGGGACATGCAGGAGCGGTACGTGAAAAACGGGCCCCAGCTGTCCCGAGGAGCCACAGACAAGCTCAGGGTTTTCATTATTCAGGAGAACAGGAGGAGAGACTGGGAACCACCGGGTCACCGGCTGAGCAGAGCAGCCAATCAGACGGCTCAGCTCACAAGCAGCACACAGACCTGGAGTTGTGCTGTGGCTTTCTATTGGCTGCGCAAAGCTGCACTGTCACGACACCGTTTGGCCGTGAAATCGATTCATTCAAATCAAATTGATTGATTTGGCATGCTCCGCAATGTCTACATTATGAAATGAATGAATGCAGAAAAATAACGCAGCTCCTTGGAGCAACATGGACCATATAACACATAATCAAGCGTTGCCCTTGTGTTTGTTAACATGTGACGACCATCAATATACATTATAAACAATTCTCTTTGAAAGAAAAATAAATTGCCAGTATTTTCATGTGATATGAGAAAAAGGCAGCAGTGATGGACAACATAATGAGAGAAGAGATGCTAAGGGGAGAACAAAGGCAGAGAGATGGAGAGAAGTGCAGTCTTTACTACGACCACTGCAGCAATCGTTTCAGCACATTATGGCCGAAATTAAAAGCGGTCACCGTCACGCACCGCCTAGGCATGCGCCGAGCACCCGTCGGTAAGGTTATTTGCAACCAACTGCACCTTGAGATCAGCACAATAAATCATTGCATATCTGCTGTGACGGGCCTGAGTACCCAACAGTGTCTTGTTGTTCCCATGGTTAGGAACCCGTATGTTGGCTGCATTCTGATTTTCTTTTTTTCTTTTTTTTGGAAGCCAGACAGGTAGTGTTGCCGCACACCTGTGTCGAATAAAATTAAGTGTTAAACTCATTCATTATTGACTGGTAAGGCAAGCGGCTGTAATTAGCTTCCATCTCCATCAGCCACTGTGGCCATGGAGGCTCCATGCACACATTTCTACCTGTCACTCACAGTTTCTACCTGTCACTTCTGAAAGCATCTCAGTAGCTATTTAGAAACTCGGAGTAAGGGCTCATCTTTGATGCTTCAAGACATACAACAGTTTTGATCAATATTTGTGGCATGTTTAATATACAATAATCTTGGGTGGCATGATGAGAATAATATCTGCACCATTCATCATGTTGAATGCAGGAGGATATCGGCAAGAGGGTTGTTAATTGATCATAGGAAGTAGATTAATTGTATAGATTGCAATTAATCTACATCTGAATTAAAAATATATCGTGGTCGTCATATAGTTTTGCTGTTCAATTACGCAAGGAGCCCACTTCTATTTAAATGACGACCTATAGAATTCGCTCTTGTTGCAAGACAAATAAACCAAATCATCACATGCTGTGGTTAGTGACAGTGGAAGAGAGGAAGAGGAATAGAGAGTCAGACTGCTTCTGTGTTCATGTCCATCAAACGTCACCGATTCCCTAAACCTCAATGCTGTGACCCAAGCCTGTTCTGCTGCTGCAGCTGCAACCAAGTGCAAAATGCTCATGTTCCAGCTGCTCTTATTTGCCAAAATTGTTGAACTGTATTAGCAAATGAATGGGCACAAAAAAGAAGTTGTTGTCCAGCTTACAATGCAATTGAACCAGATATTTTAGGAATTAGCTAAAAATGTGATTACATTACTTCACATGATCCAAATGAAAAAGAGCTCAAATGTTCTAATGATTCACAAAATCGTCCTTTCACTGCTGCTTTTCCCCTTTCACTTTGTAACCCGTAGCCGGCTTTGTTTACACAACTGTAGCTTCTGGAAAACACTATTTACCAGCACCTAATAAAGCATTGCGGTATTTTAACAACATGGATTACTTTGATGATGACATCCCTGAAGATAATGTTTTTGATGGCAATGCATACACTTTTGAGCCAGTGTGCAGTACTGACAATATGTGCAGCGTTCAAGTGCTGATAATGATAACATCTGAAACGGTATCATTTCCACAGAATAACACAATTATTGTTACCGGCCCAAAAACGTATTGTTTCCACTAATTCCCGGCTCCCTTGATAACTGCAATGCTAAATTCTACAGCACCATATTTTGATTTGTACAGTGTGATTTCATAATAGCAGTGGCCTCCTCACTAATCACATTAGAACATTCATAGGGAAAACTTAGCTCCTATCACTCCTCCAATAGTTGCATAATACAGTAGGCTAATTCAAATTACTGGCTTTAATACAGTCAAGACAGGGCTGTAAAAATCAGCCTAATTCTATGTACTGTATGTCCTCTACCCAACAATCTCAACCTACACAAACCTTGATGTGAGAGGGGGACTCTGGAATTGCCAATCGGTGGTCAAGAAAACAGACCATTCTAGCCTACGCCGCCATCCAGTCTCTCCACTTCATGGCTCTCACAGAGACCTGGATCATCCCGGAAAACACCGCAACTCCAGTCGCTCTATCCACTGCCTACCCTTTCTCCCACACCTCCCGTCACCTCACAGAAACCTGAAAACTCTTACTCCCTCTACTCTCTCCGAAACTGTCCTCTGTCCTCTCCTCACTACCACTCCCCCCCACCCACCTCTACTGTGTCAGCAGCCAAATCTGCCTTCTCTACCTTGCAAAGATCAACTCTTCCGCTCCCAACCCTAGGAAACTTTTCTCCGTGTTCTCTTCCCTCCTCAACCCCCCCTCTTCCTACCTCCTCCCTCAGAGCTGATTACTTTGTCACCTACTTTACAAAGAAGGTGAAGGACATCACCTCTTCTTACACCCCTGCTGCTATCCTCCCTCCCCCTACACCCACCCCTGTCAGCCTTACCTGCTTCGCCCCTTTCTCCTCTGAAGAAGTCAACAGGCTTGTTGCATCCAACCACGCCACCACCTGCCCCCTCGATCCAATCCCATCCTCCCTTCTCCAAGATACTTCGTGCCACATCCTGCCCTTCCTCACGACCATAATCAACACCTCCCTCAATTCAGGCCACCTTCAAGACTGCCAGAATCAAGCCACTACTCAAGAAACCCACCCTTGACACCACCGATATCCGGAACTACATACCTGTATCCCTCCTTTCATTCCTCTCCAAAACCCTAGAACGTGCTGTCTCTACCAAACTATACTCCTATTTCTCTCAAAACAACCTGCTCGACTCTCATCAGTCAGGCTTCAAGGCCGCACACTCCATGGAGACGGCCCTGCTCGTGGCAACTGAGTCCCTCTGTGTCGCCAGAGGCTTGTCCCCCTCTTATCTGTGCTCATCCTTCTTGACACAGTGAACCACCAGATCCTCCGCTCCACTCTGGCAGAGCCTGGCATTGCTGGATCTGCGTTATCCTGGTTCACTTCCCACCTGACAAATCGCACATCAGGTCACATGGAATGGCTCCCTCTCCAGACCCTGCATCCTTGACACTGGAGTCCCCCAAGTCTCAGTACTAGGATCTATTACTATATAGTACTAGATCTATAGGCTCTGTAATTACATCCCACGGCTTCTCCTCTCACTGTTATGCAGATGACACCCAACTGTTCCTTTCCTTCCCCCCTCTGGCACCCAAATCACAACACGCATCTCGAAATGCCTGGCTGACATCAGCAAATGGATGACTGCCAATCACCTGAAGCTTAAACTAGACAAGACTGAGCTTCTCTTCATTGCGGGAAAAGACCCAGATTGTCACCAATGAGGACATCAATGTCTCCCCTTCACCAACTCCAAGGCACCTTGGTGTGCTACAACACCAACATCACATCTGTGGCCCGATCTTGTAGAATTGCTCTCTACAACATCCCTTCCTCACACGTGAAGCAGCACTGATCTTGGTCCAAGTGCTCGTCATCACTTGCCTCGACTACTGCAACTCCCTCCTGTCTGGACTTCCTGCCTCCACAATCCCGGTAATCGCTCGCATTAGATTCAAGACACTGGTACTGGACTACAAGGCTGTCAGCGGAACTGCCCCTACCTACCTCCAAACATTAGTCAGACCCCACACCCTGGCTTGGGAGCTCCACTCAGCAACTTCGGCCAGACAACTGGTACCACCGTCACTAAGAACAGGCAAACATTGCTCTGCCAAGTCCAAACTCTTCTCTGTTCTGGCACCAATGAGCTCCTGGCTGACATCAGGACAGCAGAGTCACTCAAGAGACAGAATGTTAATACACTTACAATAAGAATACAATAACACTTGCACTGCTTTCTTTTTCTGAGTCAGATGTGTGGTTTGTAGTCAGAGGAGAGGGGCTCACACATTCGACTTTTGATCAAATTAATTGATCAAAAGTACACTATCATCATATTGACCAGCTTGATATTTTACCAAGAATAATCCATATCCTGTTGTTTCTATTGCTTTGTGAATTGACGTCCACCATCCTTGTACACCTAGTCCTAGTCTTTGTACTTTGGTCTCCTTGTTGATTTTACAGTACAATACGACTGTTGTTCCCTAGTGTGTCTGCATTATTAATGAACCATAAAGAGAAACTAGGGGCTGTGGTGTGTTAGGTAAGATAGAACTTTATTAATCCCGAAGGAAATTCTTGTGCCAGGTTGCATAGCAATACAGTACAATACAACAATAGAGAAATCAACAGAATAATAAAAATAAACTAACAGATTTACAAATGTACAGTCTTGTTTTCAACCTTGTTTTCATCTAATGTCAACAGGGTAAGCAGTACAGCCTGCCTAGTTCCATTCTGTACTTGGCTGCGTTGAGTGACTGCACAGTGCTGCAGAGTGCCGTCCCTTAATATACTGTATGTGCTTCCGGTTATAGTGGCTTCCACATGGCGTCTTTCAGGTGTCATTGCTCATTTTTTAAACAAGACAATGTCGCGAGATGCTTGTGCATCTTGTGCGTGTGACTGTTTTCTTGTGCGTGTGACTGTTTCTCAATATAAACAAGCCAGGCGTGAACCAAGGTGCTCATCTGCACAGCCACACAGCACAGCGTTGGAGCTGGAGCCTTGTAGGATGCTGCCACTAGGGCCTGGTCTCTATACCCAGTGTTGACTTGCTTTAAGTCTTGAGAGGGCATTTGAAGAACACGAGGACACCACGTCCAATACTGTTATGCTCACACTGATCCCTAAGGCTCCAGACGCACTGACACACACACACACACACAGACACACACACACGACAGTGACTTGCCTAAACTGACTTACCTAACACACCACAGCCCCTAGTTTCTCTTTATGGTTCAATTAATAATGCAGACACACTAGGGAACAACAGTCGTATTGTACTGTAAAATCAACACGGAGACCAAAGTACAAAGACTAGGACTAGGTGTACAAGGATGGTGGACGTCAATTCACAAAGCAATAGAAACAACAGGATATGGATTATTCTTGGTAAAATATCAAGCTGGTCAATATGATGATAGTGTACTTTTGATCAATTAATTTGATCAAAAGTCGAATGTGTGAGCCCCTCTCCTCTGACTACAAACCACACATCTGACTCAGAAAAAGAAAGCAGTGAAAGTGTTATTGTATTCTTATTGTAAGTGTATTAACATTCTGTCTCTTGAGTGACTCTGCTGTCCTGATGTCAGCCAGGAGCTCATTGGTGCCAGAACAGAGAAGAGTTTGGACTTGGCAGAGCAATGTTTGCCTGTTCTTAGTGACGGTGGTACCAGTTGTCTGGCCGAAGTTGCTGAGTGGAGCTCCCAAGCCAGGGTGTGGGGTCTGACTAATGTTTGGAGGTAGGTAGGGGCAGTTCCGCTGACAGCCTTGTAGGCCAGTACCAGTGTCTTGAATCTAATGCGAGCGATTACCGGGATTGTGGAGGCAGGAAGTCCAGACAGGAGGGAGTTGCAGTAGTCGAGGCAAGTGATGATGAGCACTTGGACCAAGATCAGTGCTGCTTCACGTGTGAGGAAGGGATGTTGTAGAGAGCAATTCTACAAGATCGGGCCACAGATGTGATGTTGGTGTTGTAGCACACCAAGGTGCCTTGGAGTTGGTGAAGGGGAGACATTGATGTCCTCATTGGTGACAATCTGGGTCTTTTCCCGCAATGAAGAGAAGCTCAGTCTTGTCTAGTTTAAGCTTCAGGTGATTGGCAGTCATCCATTTGCTGATGTCAGCCAGGCATTTCGAGATGCGTGTTGCGATTTGGGTGCCAGAGGGGGGAAGGAAAGGAACAGTTGGGTGTCATCTGCATAACAGTGAGAGGAGAAGCCGTGGGATGTAATTACAGAGCCTATAGATCTAGTACTATATAGTAATAGATCCTAGTACTGAGACTTGGGGGACTCCAGTGTCAAGGATGCAGGGTCTGGAGAGGGAGCCATTCCATGTGACCTGATGTGCGATTTGTCAGGTGGGAAGTGAACCAGGATAACGCAGATCCAGCAATGCCAGGCTCTGCCAGAGTGGAGCGGAGGATCTGGTGGTTCACTGAACACACATGAGAATATTTCCTAGGGTTGGAGGCGGAAGAGTTGATCTTTGCAAGGTAGAAGGCAGATTTGGCTGCTGACACAGTAGAGGTGGGTGGGGGGGAGTGGTAGTGAGGAGAGGACAGAGGACAGTTTCGGAGAGAGTAGAGGGAGAAAGAGTTTTCAGGTTGTTTCCCTGTTTGAGGGTTCTTGACGGGGAAGGTGTTGGGAAGAAAAAAGGGGTAAAAGGCCAAGTGGGGATAGAGGGCGACGCTGGAGTTTGCGGGGTGGTTTTCCCCGGGATGATCGCAGGGTCCTCTTTTGTGGAGAGGCGCCATGAAGTGGGGAAGGAGACCTGGGGATGGGGCGGCAACTAGTCAACAGGGTAAGCAGTACAGCCTGCCTAGTTCCATTCTGTACTTGGCTGCGTTGAGTGACAGTGCACAGTGCTGCAGAGTGCCGTCCCTTAATATACTGTATGTGCTTCCGGTTATAGTGGCTTCCACATGGCGTCTTGCAGGTGTCATTGCTCATTTTTTAAACAAGACAATGTCGCGAGATGCTTGTGCATCTCGTGCGTGTGACTGTTTCTCAATATAAACAAGCCAGGCGTGAACCAAGGTGCTCATCTGCACAGCCACACAGCACAGCGTTGGAGCTGGAGCCTTGTAGGATGCTGCCACTAGGGCCTGGTCTCTATACCCAGTGTTGACTTGCTTTAAGTCTTGAGAGGGCATTTGAAGAACACGAGGACACCACGTCCAATACTGTTATGCTCACACTGATCCCTAAGGCTCCAGACGCACTGACACACACACACACACACAGACACACACACACGACAGGGATTAATAAAGTTCTATCTTATCTTATCTTATCTCTTGTTTTAGCCCAAGCTTTGTCAGCCATCAGTTTATTGAAGGATAAAACATGGTTTTTGTTCATTTCTGACCATTATTGTATTTCTTAGACAAGCACATTGTGTGTTGTACATTTTGGATGATGAGATTCCAGCTTAAGTAATTAAATTGAGTAACAAAATGAGTAAAAAAAAATTCTATTAAATTAAAACTAATATTTGTGTATTTTTTTAAATGATCTGCAACAAAATTGTCAGTACCAATCAAACTACGAAAAAAAAAAGCTAAGTGAAATAAATCGAGGCCAAAACACAACATGCGTTATCCCCACGGCCGAGCCCAGCTCATGTCTCCATATATGGCGCTATGACGTCACGCCTGTGCACAGCTGATCACAGCCGAGCTGACATCCATGGACCGGACCGGCAGTGATAGTTCTATGTTATGGTATTATTGTACGCTTGTTTACCCATTCAGCATAATAGGCCTACTATAAACTATGGATGATGAGCTTATCACGTCATTATCTTTAAATAGCTGATTAATCAAATATATGGAGCCAAGCACAAGTCACTGTACTGCCTGAAGAAAGCCGGATATTGTGGCAGCGCTTGGAATAAATTGGCTTTTTGTCATATTTATGCCATCGTGGCTCGGTGGTGTCCGCGGCGCGTCCCTCTGCCCGGCCCAAGACGTCAGGACTGCGCAAAGGGATTCCCCTGCTCTCGTAGTAGCCGGGATGAGACGCAGCTAAAGGTCATTTGAGTGGCTAAGCGTCTCGGAGCTAACGCTGCATTCCAGGTGTAATCGGAAGTCGGAATTCCCAGACTTCCAGGTCGGAAGTTTAGAGAGAGAGAGATATTTTTTGTTATTATTATTATTATTATTATTATTATACATTTATATATATATATCTATATATATATATATTATTATTATTATTCTTTTATTCTTTTATTTTCCTTTTTTCTTTTTCCTTTTATTTCTTTTTATTTCTTTTGAATTAATTTGTAATTCTTTTGGTATTTTTACATATTTTTTATTTCAATATTATATATATATATATATATATATATATAGGGTTTGGCAATGTAAATTTAGGTTTCCCATGCCAATAAAGCTATTTAAATTGAATTGAAATTGAATTGACAGAGAGACAGAGAGTTTACGGTCAACTCGGGTGTGACGTCCTCACACCCGAGGGAAATTCCGGCTTGGAAGACGGAAATTCCCACTTCCCAGTCTAACTGGAACGCACCGGGAATACATCCTCAGTAAATCAGGCACCGCAAACAAACAGTGTGTGGATGTACCGTGTTCACTAAACCATCGCCTTCGTGTGGGTGTTATAGCGAATGAATAGACTCCGTGACTTCGAGTGCCAAGCATACTCTATTCAAACTCATAGATCTGATTGAATCTTTTGAATAAAATCCTCGGCGAAGAGAAATAACTGCCACAGCATTAGGCTAGCTGTTCTATTAGCTCCGTCCACAGCCAGTGTAACCGTAGCTGGCTAGCGAGCGGGCTAACTCAGCAGCCTGCAGCTCGGTAGTCAACCGACTGGCTGGCTGCTGGCCGCTGCCCGCCACTCCAAATAGGATCCGAACAAATAAACCCGCTCACCGTGAACGGGATGTCGTTGACGCTCCCCACCGAGTAGCAGCAGTCCCCCGGGTTCACGGCTCCCGTCAGCACCTGATGCAGATGCATTTCCCCCCCCCCCCCCCTCTTCTTCTTTATGTTCACAACAAGATGGATATTTAATTATTCACAGCAAGTCCACCCTCTCGTTTCGTCTCCATCTACAAACCGCCGAGGATCCCATCGGCAACGTTCTGCCCTCGGAAGCGGCTGGCTGGCTGTCTGTACTGGCTGTACTGGCTGGCTGGCGGCGGTGTCTTCCAGCAGAACGGTGTCGAGCCACTACGGTGTAATGCTACGGATCAGCCCACTATGTGTGTGTGTGTGTGTGTGTGCAAATATCGACACGTTTAGCCGTGTGTCATCTCTCGCTGTCAACACCAACAACCAGCAACCAGCAACCAGCGCCGGGATTACTCCGTAGAGCCGAGGAGGAGCAGCAGCAGCAGCAGCAGCAGCAGCAGCGGGATCTCTGCAGCGAACCTGACATGCGCGATCACTGTACCCATCCTGCTGCACGACGATAGAAGCGACCCACCACCACATACACATACGTTATTACATTATGCACGATCACAGCACGACATCACAAGTGTCGTCGTCTGTCCACATGATGTCGGCGACAATTGTTATGTATTGTGAAAGATTGGAAATTGTTGCGACGTGCAAAGTTGCCTTCTTTTGACATCATGCCGTCGAGGTTGTCCTCTCTATGTGTGAAATCTATGCTCACGACGCTGGTTCGTAGAGCGCGTAGCACTGACGGAGCAGAGGAGCAGAGAGGCGAGTTGCGTTGATCTTGAACAGACGAGGTGTCTTCTTGATCATGTGAGATTCTAGAAGATATGCTGTCAATCAATAGAATTATCTTCTCATTTGTTGCAAATAATTACCCTATATACGCAGTGATAGTTCTATTTCATGGTGTTATTGTATGCTATTGTATGTTTATCCACTCAGCATAATACTATAAACTATGTTTGATGACCTGAGTCATTATCTTTAAATAGCTGATTAATCAAATATATGGAGGCAAGCACAAGTCACTGTACTGCCTGAAGAAAGCCGGATATTGTGGCAGTGCTTGGAATAAATTGCCTTTTTGTCATATTTGTTGTAAAATAACATGATATCCAATTGCCTTCTCGTTTAGCCTAAGTCATGTCTGACACATGTCTGAAGCACGAGTCATGTAGAAATGTACCTTTCCATACATCATAGTGTATCAATATTAAGCAATCTATGCACACAGACAGATGCAGGCAGTGATGTAAGCAATGAGTGAGTCAGCGAGACGTGGACTGTATCTCAGGCCTTTCGCTGTGCCCCCTCACCTTATCTCCTTTCTCATGCATATTCATGTACATTCTGTTGTGTATCTGACTGATGAGATCCAATGGAGTGGATTAAGAATTTAAACCATTGCTTCCTTTAAATCATCCCCGCCCTCCTAATGTTTAGCTTCATTTAGAATGAGAGTAGCCTACAGAGGTGACCTCCATAGGAGCAGGAGAATTACTGCCTCACACACACGTTGTGCCCGGTCCATCAAGAGCCACGTGTATACCATAAACACAGTGTTGAAACCAGAGATGATCTCATTAAACATAACTAGATCATCTGTCTTTTACCATTCTAACAGGAAAGCATATCAGTCTCAAAAACCCCTTTCGACCAATCCACCAGCGTATAGATGTCGAGGTGGAGCTGGACGGACAGCAGACTCATGCGTCATGGTCTTTACTGCTGGCAGGCTGCTGGAGATGAGGGAGAATCAAGAAAAGGCGTGCATTTTAGTTGATGAAGGTGCACCACGGGATTCAAATAGAGAGAGGTGTTGCACAATGGATGGCTGGTCATAGAGAGCGGGACAGAGGGAGAGAGATACAGCCATGGATCCAAGTCTAGGTTTATAAATGGCACCATATGCAGGAAACAGTGTATTAAGATGAGATGAGATAAGATGGTACTTCATTAATCGTTGATGGGAAATTCGGGTGTCACAACAGAAAGTACAGGACGGTAGGCATAAGAGTGAAAAACGACTAACAATAAATGCAAAAAATACACACAACATGAATAGCAATGTAAATGTTATAATGCGTGTAAAGATTAGACATTAATGTTTACATTTAATTTTGTGCCCTTGTGTGTGGGAGTGTATGTGTGCGTGTGTATTACCATATGAGTACACAAACGGTAAGTGTGTACCTTGTATCTGTGTGTATGTGCATAGCTATAGAGGCAGTACAGTAAGTAGCCTTTTGACATCTAGGCCTATTGGTAGACTCTCAAGCTGACAATGCAGACTTGTGTGTGTGTGTGTGTTTCAGCCTGTATTCATTAAAGTCTCCATGGTTAATAGTATTCCTTCAGTAGAGAGCAACGTTGGTGTGGGAGGATAGTGAAGGTGAGTAGAGGCTAGAAGGTAGGTGGCATTCTACAACAAATCTAATCAGAGGAAATATACAACATACCTGTATACACCCGAATACAATCAATTCCATTGATTGAGAAGTGCATAAAGATGAATTATATATTATACTGTATGCATATATAATATATTTATATATATATGTATATATATTCAGGGAAGGAATCATATATTTAGATATATATTATATACAAAAAGTACAGGACAGGATTATTGCCATTATTATCATTATTTAAAGTCTTTGTATGACAACCCTCCCACCACAGATTGTGCCCCCTTCCTGTTCCTGTTCTAATAATGATGTGTAAATAAGTCTTCTTCCTCAATCCCAAACAATCAAAACAACATCATATTCAGACCAATATCACAGAAAATTAAAAAACTTAAACGGTAACATCTAAGAAGTATATTAAGTGAAATATATGTTCTATAGCACTTGCACATACACACACACACACACACATATGTGTGTGCATGCTATTGTGCCACTTTTTGTCTTTTGTGACAGAGTTTAGCATTCATATATAGATATGTGAATGCAAAAACTATCACAAAAGATGAAAAAATATCACAATGACATATATGTGAATGACATATATTTCACCTAATATATTACTTAGATACCAATAGATAGATTACTTAGTTACTGTCTAATATATAACATTACTTGGAATGTTATTTTTCATGAGGATTACAAAAAGGCTGTTCACCACAGTATGCGGCCATGGGAATGTGTTTGTAGAACAAGAGGAGAGTAAACATGGAGAATAAGCAGCGAGGATGTGTGGGCAGGCCATCTCCATCCATCCATCCATGAGCAGCAGATGTGTCCTGCGTGCCTGGACTGGAATCACATCACGCCTCATCACATGTGTGTGTGTGCATGTTTTCTCTCACTTACACTCTCCTTGTTTCTTAATTGTCATTATCACGACATTCCCTACTGTCCTCTGTTCTATTTCTACTACTACTACTACTACTACTACTACTACTACTATTACAAGTGGTACTATAATACTACTACTAATACTGCTAGTGGTACTCCTCGTACGACTAACAATGTGTAATAGTAAAGTAAATGTTTTAATTTATGGATTTCAGTTTGACTTGATAATGGACAGTTAAAACCTCTTGGCTGCAGTCCAGGTTTACTATGGCACAACGGATTCATATTATCTCTGGGTCACATGGCCGCATTGACCGCATCTATAACTGTGTTTTATAGTGAGTCAAGTGAATAATTTAACCTCCACACATTACTTGAAAAACCTTTAGAAAAGATTGATGCTTATAATGTGAAATAAGGTCTCATCCTCTGTACTTAATCAACTCATTTATTAAGGGTAAAATAATAATTTAAACACTCCAGACAGATCAATGACTGATCAATCAGTTTTATCACGATTCAATTATGGCCCACGCTGGACGATAGATGGGCAACTAAGACATTTATCACAGCATCAGAGACACGCAGCCATTTAGAACCCAGACGAAGCAGGGTGATAGCCTTCTAAATCACAAGTGTCTTCTGTGACAATATATTCAGTGTTTTTCTTTGGTCCAGAATATGATTGAGGTGGATTCAATGGTAGTATCTCAGTGTGTTATCAGACACAAAGCTGGGATCAGTTCACTTCGTGGTCCGTTCCTCCTGTTGAAATACGCTTGACAAACACACGATCCGACATGCATTTGACTTTCATGAGTTTATTAGTTCATTTAATCACGGTCAGCCTAACTCTCCCTCTACCTCACACTCCGTCCTCGTCATATTTCCCTTGCTGTGACAGTCGCTATCGCAATCTCTCTCCTGCTATCTCTCACTCTCCCTTGCACACACACACACACACACACACACACACACACACACACACACACACACACACACACACACACACACACACACACACAATCCCACACAGTAGACTAATACCATCACGCAACATCCAAACATCTTTAGCCTCACAGACATGGCCTTATTCAGCCGTTTTTGCCTATTCGGTTTGAGGCTTGGCCTTGTATATGAGTACACGATATTACTATATATTACTGTATATATCACATTTATATCACAGGCTGATATTAGCCATTGCCTGTCTGGAGGGTGACTGAGCGACTCGTGAGCAGGGGCCTGGGGATGGAGGGGGGGGGGGGGTACGCACCCCCCACCAACACACCGCCCGCAGAAGCTGTGGCCCCGTGCCCAGAACCATCATTGTTCCTCTTCCTTCTAGGCCTCTGTGGGCCTGTGGTTCCCCCGTCTGGCCCCGTGCACATGTGATCGGACAAGACGCAAGCATGTTCACACAAAATGCACACACACAACACACACACACCACACACACCACACACACACACACTAATTGGTGTTGATACAACTTACAGTCACTAGGGCGAGTAATCGATCCAACTAAACGTAATCTTCATCCTATTGCTTTCGTTATGTCCGCAGCATTGCCGTTAACCTGTACACTTTATCAGCAGAGTAACAGTGCCCTGCCTGGCTGATGATATCAAGTAATCATTAAGACCATTAGGCGCGCTACACACGCAGGAAACGTGATATTGCGTCATTCCATTACTCAGATAAAGTCAGACCAATTTATATTATGAATTGCGATGTCCACAGAACCCCAAAATAGGCCTATGTCGTATAGGCCGAATATTGAATCTGGATTCCATATGTCAGAAAGGGCTAATAAATCCCATGTTCGTAAATCATGTAAGTACCATTTATTGATGGCGCAGCAATGTGATTTCTTTTATTATACACGGTTGATTTGTAGAAATAAAGTTCGTTAACAGGGATATTGATGGCCATGCCACACGTTGGTATCAAGTCTGTCGGAGCGCTCGACCAAGCTCAATTTCCTGCTATAGTACTTCACTTCACCTTGCTTTGTTCTGTGTGTTGTGTGTGTGTTGTGTGTGGTGTGTGTGTGTGTGTGGGTGTGTGTGTGTGTGCGTGGTGTTGTGTGTGTCGTGTGTGTGTGTATCTGTGTCAAGCCCTTGATCTCCTAATTCAGGAGCCAATCATGACTTCCACCAGTGTGGTACCCTTACACTGTGTAATAGTAGCTCTCTGTCTCTCTCTCTCTCTCTCTCTCTCTCTCTCTCTCTCTCTCTCTCTCTCTCTCTCCTCTCTCTCGCTCTCTCTCTAACCATCTCATCTCATTTCTCGCTCCACCGTGCTAAGCATCCCACACATTGTGAAAATACCCACCAACACAAACTGAAATATAAAATGAAAAAACAAATACATAAGAGAATAACAATTTCCTGGGATCGCAAATATATTGTTACATAATTTACCAGCACAAATCCTATTAATGTACAGAAATGTATGAAACAAAATTCACCCTTAGTCCCAACACACACAACACACACACACACACAATATTTGCACTGGTGGCTGCTATATATATCAGATGCCAGGGGATTATTAGAGATCTCAGATATGAACGTGAAGCAATAACACAATAAGTCTGTACAACACAGATATGAGACAGGTAATCAGGTTAGAGCACAACAACAAGTGAGGAGAGCCCGCCACACTGGCACACTCACACAGCACCACACATTCACACACACACACACACACACACACACACACACACACACACACACACCCACAACACCACACACACACACAAACACCCCACAAATGCACACACACATTTACACACACACATGCACCTATACACACACCACCCACAAATGCACACACACATTTACACACATCGCACCTATACACACAATCACCCACAATGCACACACACACACACACACACACCACACACACACACAAATACCACAGATAACATGCACTTATACAGACACCACCCACACACACACACACATATACACACGCTACCCACAATGCACACAGACAAACACGCACTTATACCACACCACCCACACACGCACATATCACACATACACACCACCCACAGACACACACATACACACCACAATAACACACACATACACACACACACACATATACACACACTACCCACAAATGCACACAGCCAAGCACGCACTATAAACACACCACCCACACACGCACATACTGTATACACAATACACACCACCCACAGACCACACACACACACACACACACACACAAATACCACACACAGGCACATATACCCCCGCACACACACAGTAGGCACACATTACAAAAATAATCAAGATTACATTCCTGCGTGTGTTCGTGTTTGTGTTTGTTGGGAGTGCACCGCGCATAGCGGGTCTGGAGCCGGTCTGCTTTGTACAACACCTCTGCGTGACAGTTCATCACTGAGACAAATGCAGGGGAGAGAGATTCATTGTGTCAGCCCTGGGCCTCGCTGGACGGGACGGGAGGCGGAGACGGATGGACTAGTTTAACCACAGTAAGTGGGAGGCACCTCTTGCTGTGCGGTGGGTGGGGAGGGAGGGGGGACTGAATAGAGAGAGGATAAAGGGATGGAGAAGAGTGTCTGAGACCTCAATACGACACCTACAATAGCTGTCATCAATCTTCTGTATCCTGATGCAGTGTGTGTGTGTGTGCGTGTGCCATGTGTGTGCGTGTGTGCGTGTGTGCGTTGTGTGCGTGTGTATGTTGTGTGGCGTGTGTATGTGTGTGTCGTGTGTATGTGTGTGTGTTGTGTGTGGTGTGTGTGATG
>PIJE02000734.1:138864-141364 GCA_002895965.2 Coryphaenoides rupestris
ATTTGGATGTATCTCAGTTTTCGTCTTTTATTATGAATTGTTTATCATAGTGCCAGTTCCAGAAAGTTAAACTAACAAATATGTATGCCTCCTGGCTCTTTCATGCTTCTATGGATTCCAGCCTGTTATTAATAATATGTGAACTGCAGGGGGCAGCAAATACCAGCATACAGCATGTCAGCAAAACACGTCATATTAAATTGTAGTCATTAACATTCATTTCTTTATTAATTTATTTAGCATGATTTACAAATCATGTTAGGTGTAATCATGTAAAAATGTAAAAAATTCAAAAACAGCAACATAACAGATTCTGTGTGTGTAGATTCTACGCGTGTAGATAGGTCTTGATATTTAATTTGACACATTGAAATTGGTGAATTATAATTTTGTTGACAGTTCGAATTGATTCCCATTTGGTAATTTGTCCTTTTTGAAAAAAGTATTTTTGTATTCTTTTTGCATAAGGCATGCATGGATGTGTCTGACACATTCTATACTTTGTGATGCCAAAATGTGCTGCCACCGTGTTGCCAAAATTCAGAATAACCAAATAAACACCACAATTTGGCAAACAACAATGTAGGCCCACAGCACTCTGGGCAGAGCTGATAATCAGAGGAGAATATCTAGACGGAGAATCTCCACTGTTCTCACTCTGCCAAGTACGACTCCTCGACAATACATGGTCGCTGACAAACAGCAGACCGCATGTGCTTTTATGTGCATGCAAGTGTGTGGGTGTGTGTGTGGATTCAAGTGTGTGTGTGTGTGTGTGTGTGTGTGTGTGGGTACACATCATGTGTGTGTGGCTTCAAGTGTGTGTGTGTGTGTGTGTGTGCATTTGTGTGTGTGCATGTGTCTGTGTGTGTGTGCGCATGTGTCTGTCTGTGTGTGTGTGTGTGTGTGTGTGTGTGTGTGAGACTCAACAAGGACCCAGATGGGCGTGTTAACAAGACCAAAGCTGCAGAGGGTGGCTTCTCTCCTCAGACCGGGCCGGTGTGCCCACTCCTCCTGCAGTCGCCTCATTAACCCCCCCCCACCACCACCACCACCACCACCACCACCACCACCAACCTCTTTCCATTCCACAGTTCTTGGTCCCCACACGTCGTCATAATGCCGTCCATTGGCCTTTTTAATGCAGTAAGCAGCGTCTCCTCAACCTCAGACTCCCACCCCCACACCCCCACCCCCCCGCCCACCTGCCTGGGAGCTGGCCGCACCTGGCCCCGTGTGAATGAGCAATGAGTAAGAGGAAACCAGCGAGCATGCAGTCACTGAGGGCACGCGGCGGCCATTATGGGGTAAAGCACTAGCAGTGTGCTTGATGAGGGAGAACTCCTCCGCCTCGCCCTGGGACACGCCATTAAACCCCCCCGCTCTGTCTTTCTGTCTTCAAGCCATTTGGGTGTGCACGACTGGCACAAAGGGCAGACAAGCACACACGCGCACCATCACAGACAGCACCTACACCACGCCGCAATTACCCTGGCGTACACACTGCATGGATGCTTGCAGGCCCACACATACACAGACATGCACATCCATACAGTGTGAGAGAGAGGGAGAGAGGGAGAAAGCCTCCACATATCGCTGATGTAACCCAGGACATGACCGAAGGCCATGTTTCTCAGCCGGTCATGTGAATGAACCCGTTACCATGGGCAACCTCCACCGCGGTTCCCCCGGGGTTACCGCCACGCCATTCTACTCTCCCCAGCCTCATTTCCTCTCCATCTCGCCGGCGCACTTTTGGAAATCCTTCCTAATCCTCAGGACAGGAGGAGAAACAGCCGTAACCTATTTAACAGGTTACAGGAGGTCAAGTCAGACAAAACTACTCAGGTTTCACAGAGGGAGCCGCTGTGAGTCTCCGGACCAGGGAGGGCGGCGGTGTGCGCTGGTCTACACCGCTGGGCTGTAAAGCACACAGGTTAGCAAAAAATAGAAATCAATAGGCCTTTTGAAAAAAAAGGAGACTTTCAGAGATGGGAACGGATTCCTTTTCATCGCTGAGGATATCGATTATGACTACCAGTAATGCTTGTTTGCAAACAACTGAAACATGAATAAAAGTCTTTCTTGATTCAGTCCTCATTACCTTGACAGTATAATTTGTCTGAGTTTCCTCCACAATGTGTTGAAATGAGAAAAGGAGTTATGAAAGGAAGTATGCGTGGAGCTATTCAAAACACGTCCTCTCACAAATGACCTGGCGGGTGCTGAGCAGCACCACCTTGATATGTTCGGCTGCTTCCCTGCTAATTAGCATGCAAACGGATTAATTCAAGTCTCCCAGCGCTACCTTGTCTTACAGCTGAAAAAAATTGCACTTATTGCATTTTATAGGACTCATATTGCATCGAAAACCTTTTTTATTTTAGGTTTTTTTTTACTCTTCATTCTTCATTTCTTTTATAAATGGAATGGAAATGGGTACGAATTCCCTATGATCACTGTTGTCTCGTTGGCTCATTATCCACACAATGGTTGACAC
>PIJE02000734.1:146364-168864 GCA_002895965.2 Coryphaenoides rupestris
CTCATTTGGGAAGCAAGTTTGGCTGGGAAGTTTGTTTGTGTTATGTTTAATAAGGCGAACAAATGAAAACGTTTCCTCTCCCTAAATGTTTAAAACAATTGTCATAAATCGCTCTAGGGCAGCATGCCCGCTGTCAATCATGCAATGTAAATGTTAATCTCTGCAGCCATTTATTTGGAGAGGTAATGAATGAATAACACTTAATGTTGGTTGGTTTGCAGACATAAGGTGAGTTTCCATCTAACTGCAAATTTTAAGCAGATTTTCACAAAATTGGCAAAAGGAAAATGTGAATTTATGCACATTTCCATCCACTACTGTTATGCACATTTTAGGAGTTGGTTCGTCGAGATAAGCAATAGGTAGCCTCAACTGTTTTTTTTTTGCAAATTGTAGGTGCTACCCCTCTGGTTTCTTTATTCACAATTTGAAAATGTGCATTAAAACGGTGGATGGCAACGCACCTAGAGGCCATGCCTACTTAAAGTGCCATGCTCCATAGGAAAGGGACAGTGGACATTGATCAATGCCGGGCAACGTATTTTGGACTGTTGTCCTTGGGCAGGTAATTTACACAATTGTCTGGATGCCATTAAGGACTGGATGCCGAACAACTTCTTACAGCTAAACACAGAAAAGACTCAGGTCACAGCACAGCATCAATGGTTGGTCAGTGTGTTAGCTCTTTCTTAGATCAACATGTGAAATCATTGACCCGTACACCCATCCATCCATCCATCCATTATCGTCCGCTTATCCGGGGTCGGGTCGCGGTGGCAGCCGGCTAAGCAGGGCCCCCCAGGCTTCCTTCTCCCCAGCCACGCTCTCTAGTTCCTCCTGGGGGATCCCGAGGCGTTCCCAGGCCAGACGAGATATATAATCTCTCCAGCGGATTCTGGGTCTGCCCCGGGGTCTCCTCCCAGTTGGACGTGCCCGGAAAACCTCCAAAGGGAGGCGCCCGGGGGGCATCCTAATCAGATGCCCGAACCACCTCAGCTGACTCCTTTCGATGCGGAGGAGCAGCGGCTCTACTCCGAGCTCCCTCCGGATGTCTGAGCTCCTCACCCTATCTCGAAGGCTGAGCCCAGCCACCCTGCGGAGGAAACTCATTTCGGCCGCTTGTATCCGCGATCTCATTCTTTCGGTCACTACCCAAAGCTCGTGACCATAGGTGAGGGTTGGAACGTAGATGGACCAGTAAATCGAAAGCTTCGCCTTCCGGCTCAGCTCCCTCTTCACCACAACGGACCGGTACAGCGCCCGCATCACTGCAGACGCTGCACCAATCCGTCTGTCCATCTCCCGCTCCATTTTGCCCTCACTCGTGAACAAGACCCCGAGATACTTGAACTCCTTCGCTTGAGGCAGCAACTCACTCCCAACCCGGAGGGAACACTCCACCGTTTTCCGGCAGAGAACCATGGCCTCAGACTTGGAGGTGCTGACTCTCATCCCGACTGCTTCACACTCGGCTGCAAACCGCCCCAGTGCATGCTGGAGGTCACGGTCTGATGTAGCCAACAGAACCACATCATCTGCAAAGAGCAGAGATGCAATTCTGAGGTCCCCAAACCGGACACTCTCCTCACCTCGGCTGCGCCTTGAGATTCTGTCCATGAAGATCACGAACAGAACCGGTGACAAGGGGCAACCTTGGCGGAGTCCAACACCCACTGAGAACATGCTTGACTTTGTGCCGAGAATACGGACGCAGCTCGCACTTTGCTCGTACAGGGACCGAATGGCACGTACCAACGGCCCCGGTACCCCATACTCCCGTAGTACCCCCCACATGATTCCCCGGGGGACACGGTCATAGGCCTTCTCCAAGTCCACAAAGCACATGTAGACTGGATGGGCAAACTCCCATGCGCCCCCCAACAAACCTGCGAGGGTAAAGAGCTGGTCCACTGTTCCACGGCCAGGACGGAATCCGCATTGTTCCTCCTGGAGCTGAGGTTCGGCCGGAGCCTCCTTTCCAGCACCCTGGAATAAACTTTCCCGGGGAGGCTGAGCAGTGTGATACCCCGATAGTTGGAGCACACCCTCCGGTCCCCTTTTTTGAAAATGGGGACCACCACCCCGGTCTGCCATTCCACAGGTACTGTCCCCGACCTCCACGCTACATTGACTAGGCGTGTCAGCCACGACAGCCCGACAATGTCCAGAGCCTTCAGCATCTCAGGGCGAATCTCATCCACACCTGGCGCCTTGCCACTGAAGAGCTTTTTGACTACTTCAGTGACCTCTACCAAGGATATGGGTGAGACTCCCCCCGAGTCTTCAGACTCTGCCTCTTCCACAGAGGACGTACTGGTCGGGTTCAGGAGCTCCTCAAAGTGTTCTTTCCACCGCCCGACAATATCCTCAGTCTGGGTCAGCAGTTCTCCTCCCCGACTGAGCACAGCCTGAGCCAAGCCCTGCTTTCCCTTCCTGAGTCGCCGGACAGTTTGCCAGAACCTCCTTGAGGCCAACCGAAAGTCCTGCTCCATGGCCTCCCCGAACTCCTCCCACACCGGGTTTTTGCTTCAGCAACCGCTGAAGCTGCGGTCCTTTTGGCCTCCCGGTACCTGTCTGCTGTTTCAGGAGACCCCTGGGCCAACCAGGCCCGAAAGGCCTCCTTCTTCAGCCTGATGGCTTCCTTCCACCAACGGGTTCTTGGGTTGCCGCCACGACAGGCACCGACAGCCTTTTGACCACAGCTCCGAGCTGCAGCCTCTACAATGGAGGCTCTGAACATGGCCCACTCAGGTTCCATGTCCCCAACCTCCCCCGGGATGCACGAGAAGTTCTTCCGGAGGTGGGAGTTAAAGACCCTACGGACAGGGGCTTCCACCAGACGTTCCCAGTTCACCCTCACTACACGTTTGGGTTTACCAGGTCTGTCTGGCAGCCTCCCGCGCCATCTGATCCAACTCACCACCAGGTGGTGATCAGTTGACAGCTCTGCTCCCCTCTTCACCCGAGTGTCCAAAACATGCGGCCGCAGATCTGCTGATACAATTACAAAGTCGATCAGTGACATTTGGCCTAAGGTGGTCCGGTACCAGGTACACTTGTGGACCACCCTATGTTCGAACATGGTGTTTGTTATGGCCAGTCCATGACTAGCACAGAAGTCCAATAACAAAACACCACTCTGGTTCAGATCGGGCA
This sequence comes from Coryphaenoides rupestris, assembly GCA_002895965.2. Lineage (NCBI taxonomy): Eukaryota > Metazoa > Chordata > Actinopteri > Gadiformes > Macrouridae > Coryphaenoides > Coryphaenoides rupestris. The sequence goes on from PIJE02000734.1 coordinate 149,521, forward strand.
GGCCGTTCATTCCAATCACTCCCCTCCAGGTTTCTCCATCATTGCCCATGTGTGCGTTGAAGTCCCCCAGTAGAACTATGGAGTCCCCGGATGGAACCCTTTCCAGGATGTCACCCAAGGACCCAAGGATACTCTGAGCTGTTGTTTGGTGCGTAGGCACACACAACAGTCAGAGCCTTCACCCCAGCGACTTGCAGTCGCATGGAGGCGACCCTCTCGTCCACCGGAGAAAACTCCAACACAGCGGCGCTCAGCCGGGGACTTGTGAGTATCCCCACACCCGCCTGGCGCCTCACACCCTGGGCAACTCCGGAGAAGTAGAGGGTCCAGCCCCTCTCCAGGAGTTTGGTTCCAGACCCGGTGCTGTGCGTGGAGGTGAGCCCAACCATATCTAGTTGGTACCGCTCCACCTCCCGCACCAGCTCCGGCTCCTTCCCCGCCAGTGAGGTGACGTTCCACGTCCCTAGAACCAGTCGGCGATGACGGGGATCCGCACGCCCAGGACCCGCTTTTGCCTACCGCCCGGTATACAATGAACCCGACCCCAATGACTCTCCCTGCTGGTGGTGAGCCCACAGGGAGGTGACTCCACGTTGTCTTTTCGGGCTTGGCCCGGCCGGGCCCCGTGGATCCAGGTCCGGCCACCAGACGCTCGCCGACGAGCTCCCCTCCCAGGTCTGGCTCCAGAAGGGTGCCCCGGTTTCCCTTGTCCGGGCGAGGTGACTGTTCTTTCCGGGAGTCTTTTCATGGGGTCTTTGAATCGCTCTTAGTCTGGCCCCTCCCCTGAGACCACTTTGCCTTGGGAGACCCTACCAGGGGCTAATGCCCCGGACAACACAGCTCCCAGGGTCACGGGGGCGCCCAAACCCCCCCACCACGATAAGGTGGCGATTCTTTGGGGGGGGTACACGTGACCCGTACACGTTTCTTCCATAGCCAAACTCAGGTTTGTTGTATCACAACCTGAAATAGAGATAATCATTCACACTTTTGTCCAGGCTAAACTACTGTAATTCCCTTTACACCTGCCTAAGCAAGTAATCTCTGGACGGTCTAGCCACAGGACTCATATCACACCCATCTCGTCATTCTTTACATTGGTTCACCATCAAGTTCAAGATCCATTTTAAGGGACTCTTACATATAAATCCTTGCATGGCTTTATATGTATAGCCTTGCATCAGGCGTCCATATACATCTCTGACCTACTTCATCCTTATACCACCAGTAGATCACTTAGGTCCTCTGACCAGGGCTCACTGGTTGTCCCTCATACTCGACTGAAATCAAAAGGTAAGTCTGGCTTAGGAGTGGTGGCTCCATCACTGTGGGACACTCTTCCTATAGGGGGATGATCTGCTGTCTCTGTTGACGCCTTTAAAAAGCAGCTGAAGCTGATTCATTTACACTGGCCTATGTTTTGCCTCATGCTGTCTCGTGTTTTTCATTTCGTGTGTTTTTAAGGTATGTTGTTGCTTATGTTTTATTGTTTGTTTCCTTGCACTGTTTTATGGTCCTATTTTTACATGTTACATGTTGTCGGATGCACTGACAATGTCTCTGTGCGCTTTTTGTCCCCATACGGAAATTACCTTGTCACAGTACGACATGTTTAAGGATAAAAGAACAGCATAACACAGATGAGGTAAAAAACTAGAAAGTAATGCATGCGATTATACAAAAATGTAAATATCAACATGAACGCCTTGTCAAGTATCTGTCCATATGGTTATGGAATATAATATGTACGCCATTTTTCTCTAAAACGGCAAAAAAAATGGCACATTTTAAGGCGTAATAAAATAAGATGATTTCAATTAATACTCGTCTGCAAAGAGATATATTTGTGACCCTTTTCGTCTTCCATACACACACATGCACACACTCACACACACATGCACGCACACACACACACACACACATCGAAACACACACACACAAGATGGCCAATAGCCAGTTACTGTGGCTTTCCCCTTAATCAGAGCCATCTGCTAACTGTTAAAATCATGGGAGTTATTAGTGGAATGATTTGGGGTGGATTTCTAACTTTGTGCACTGAACATAAATACATCCACCACAGCTCAGCCAAAGCAACTGTCTTTTGCAGGGTAAACAATGGCTGCAGGTTATTCTTAGAAGCATTAGACAACATAAACTTTAGCCATAAGACTCGGTCTCAGCCACACAAAATAGCAACGTTTCAGGGCTCAAACCACCAAATAGACGTTAGTGCAGAATATGGAGAGCTAGAGGTGAAATATAACGGGGGCTTTAGGTGAGGTGTAAGCCAAGCCAGCTCTCTTCTACACATTAGATGTTTCCCATTTGGTTCATCTTCATTGCTCTGCCAGTCATTTACTGGGGCCATGGAAATTGCTTTCTGAACCTTATCATATAGCTGCATTTAATAGACTGGAAAATTAAGTCTCCATGTGGTATTGCTTTAAATGCACAGTGCTCCCATACAGCTATAATTGGTATTTATTATTTAATCAGATGATATTGACTGACATCTTTAAGTTGGAGAATTAGCAGGCGGTGGAAGGAGAAGGATGCGGAAGGGACAGGCATATTATTGTTAGCAATATAACTAGTATAATTATTATGACTGCTATTCCTATGAGTCATATCATTATTACTGAAATGGGTACTTGGGCTTATGGGAATTTACATCTTGATGCTTTGTAATATCAGTTACACAGTGGGGGTGGTCTGAGAGTGAAATATACATGCAATCTAAGTACAATGAGATTTTATAAACTGTAAAATAATGAATATACAGGGACATGGTCAGCTCTCGTTCTCAAGGACAACCACAACCACACACACACACACACACACACACCACACACACACACACACACACACACACACACACACACACACACACATTCACTTAACTGTTAACAGTTTCCTGTTTAGCATTTGTTTTCTGCTAGAAGTGTGAGCAGTTCATTTAGATGCATGGTGCCAGCCTGGCCTCATCCCGTATAACACTTCTCACTCCTGCATGAATAAATCCACCTCACTTCTGCATGTACAGCTCACTTCTGCATTTATTTCATTTATGTCCAAAATATTATACAGGGCATACATATTAGTAGATGCAAACATGTTAAATAACTTAGTAGTATGTACAAGTAATGCAATGCAATACAAAAATTACAGTCAAATCAGCAATAATTGCAGGTACAAGCAGCACCTCCTCCATTTCGAGCGTCCATATTGTGGCTTGGTTTTGTTCTCTCTTACCTGTCCGCTGTTTCCTTCTCATCTGCGCATTCTGGTCTGACACCTGGTTTATCTTATCTTAGGCCTACAAAATCTCATTCTCTCTCTCACATAAAGTAGAGACAGCTAATTATTTAATCAGCAATGTTGAAATGAGCTATTAAGATAGTGGTCTTTTTAATATTCAAGATGCGATAAACACAACACAAAGACTAGCAAAGCACAATAAGATTGTATTTCGAATTTTAATGTAGCTCATTATTAATGGAATAATGATGCAAGTTAATGGTGAAGCTGCCATGACAGTGGAGGTGGGGTTTTGCTTGCCGCCAGGCATAACATCTAGTCTGTGTTTCTCGTACATGTAAACCTGACTCTATATTTGATATCCAGTATAGCGCCGTGAGCTGGACCAGTGACAACAGAGTTACTGTGGGATTTTTATATTAGCCTCAATGACACGGATGTCTGTGTCTGTCTGGGCTTTGGTGACACCAATATCTGCACACAGAACTTTATAATTGCCTTTGGCTAAAGAGTCAAGCAAAAATAGTATATTTTATTAGGGATTTTGTATTATACATGATATAGATGAATGTTGAAGATATTGCTGATGTGTAAGCTTGTATTGACAATCTGAGCCAATTATTATACAATATAATAAAAAAATATTATTTTGGCCTAATGACGTAATGGTGACACACACACACACATCCCATCCGGGATAAACAAAGTACATGAAGTACTTCATTTCATGTCTCTTCTCTGGTTTCAGACTGCCTGCTGTCTATGCTGGGCTCTCTACCAAGTGTACTCCAGGGGCCGCATTCACAAGACATCTTAAAGCTAAAAGTAGCTCCCAACTTGCTGATTTAGGCGAAACTGTTGAGATGAATGGGTGTGTCAGTCTTAATGTTATGCTCAAGGCTGAAAGGTTAGAGGTAAGTCACTAAGACCAAACCACAAACAATCCTGAAATGGCTGTTGCTGGCAACCTGCCTCGTAATCACGTCAAATATCACATCGATGCAACAAGGAGCGTTGTGAAGCTGTGTGTGCCAATCACAGCGGCACTTACACTTACATTATGCCACAGTTGGAGGCTGGCGATGCGCTGGCTCATCCAAAACAAAACACAAACTTCAGGGACTATATGTCCTCTGGAGGGAGATTAGATTAATGCTAATGCTGTGCTTCTTGGTAAACTATCAACAAAGTGATATATTTCCACAAATTTCCATATTTCCAAGTAGGCCTACAGTTGTTACTAAAAAAGTACTTGTCTTCAGTGTTGTGATCACCATGTTTGAATAGCCACGTAGATACCAAAATACCTTCAATACGCTCTGTAACCCCACTGCAATTTGACAACAGTTTCTGAAGATAACTCCCAGGTAGAACTAACTCCCAGGTAGAACTAACTCCCAGGTAGAACTATCTCCCAGGTAGAACTAACTCCCAGGTAGAAATATTCCAGTGGCAGCCAGTAGAGGAAGCTAGGGTGTTTCTCTCCGTGCTGAAATCTGATGCAGGAAGGGCCATACACTGATCACCAAAAGCAGTCGCGTTACGCCTGGCACTGATGCGACAGGGCAGTGCACGGTCCAAAACTTGCCACGCCCCCGTTGCCACCCTGTTTGTAGGCTAATTATTTATTTATTTTATTTTTTTAAATAGTGTTGAAAGTTCATGACATTTTGCAATAGTCGGTGGAAACTTCTTGACTCACCTATTTAGAATTCCCCTGAATAAAGTCAAAAATGTTGTCTCTATCCTTGCGTGACTATTGACACTCAACACTTCTGGACTCTACTTAATGAAGTCCACTGATGCTGCTGCCATTGCCGCACAGTGACAGGTAAGGTGTTTCAAACCCTTATCATTGCTCTTTGTATAAAATGTTTTTAGAAGAATTTGATGGTGTGAAATGTATGTGGTAGTGCTCAGTTGAATGGATCTCACACTCAGTGCGTGGGAGTTTGCAGCCCTGGGTGTTAAATAGTAATCACCAAATCACCAAATAGTAATCACCAAATCACCAAATAGTAATCACCAAATCTAAAACAGCAATTATTATTATTATTATTGTTAGCTTTAATCTACATATTTCCTCTGGCTTGCAGCCTTATGTGAAACTGCGCATGGATGTAAAGGACTCACTTCAGCAATGTACTGCAGCAGCACATCCATGCATCAGAGTAGTGGCGTGGATCCGCTGCAGACTATGAGCTTCTGATATCTGATGTCACACAGAAGAGACGCACATAGGCCACGATGCAAGCCTCTCTGTCCATTTGTCACGACTAGACTATTCAATAAGGGTCTATAACAGAGAGGTAATGTCAATGTACAATCAATTTACAGTTGCTATATATCGATACAATATAGTATGTGTTTTAAATTATAAATAATATATATATATATATATATATATATATAAAATATTTAAATGGCTGCAGACCTGAACCCTGGCTCCAGGGTTTCCTCAGCAGGATGGACCAGGCAGAGCCAACACTGCCTTTTGAGGCCACAGGCACCCAGGCTCACGTTAGCAACCAGGGACCCAAGAAGCCCTCTGGACCTCTTGGCCGTTGGGTTTAGCCACCCGTCCACCCACTGCTAAACCTCATGGGACCACAGGATCACCCATTGCATTTTCTGCAAAAAAATGTAAAAAAATAAACATGAATAGATATCCAGAAGTGCTGGAATATTATCAAGTAGAAGAACATCTTAAATCAATTTAACCTAACTCTATAATGAACAGTTTATGAACATACTAATGTTCTGATCCACAGAAACCAATTGAAAGAATTACAATTGTTAGATACAACTAAACAGTTGAATACAATTGGATGTTGTTTCTTTTAGCACATTAATTAAATATGTCTCACGAACACTTTCAACTGGGTTTAGTACGGACACCTAGGCTAATTTGAACCAACTATGATGTTATTGACATTGGCAGAAAAAGTGTCTCGGTTCCCCAAGACACAGGATCTCATCTCCAGAATCAATTTGAGAGGAGAACTGGGTCGTATATGAAATATGCCGCACACCATGGTGTTATACTATGTCCCAGAAGCTTAACCCTCTCTCGGACGGGGCCATCATCATCAACTGCTGCGCAGATGGAGCTCAGATGGATTTCCTCGAGAAATGCACTGAATGATGGTGTTATTCCATTAATGATGACAATGTTTTTACAGCCAGTGAGCCCATCAGGTGCTCACATTACTCTGCTCCCTCTCACCACCAAGTGTCCAGCTCAGGAGTTGCCACTGACTGACTCCCAGGTAAAACTATCTCCAAGTTGTGTTGACCAGCCGAGGGGTGTAGTCAGATGTAGGGTGTAGTCCCTTCCCCCTTCCTCCTCCTCCCCCTCCTCCCCTCCTCCCCCTCCCTCCTCCCTCCCCCCTCCTCCTCCTCCTCCTCCTCCTCCTCCTCCTCATCCTCCTCCTCCTCCTCCCCCCCTTCCTCCTCCTCCTCCTCCTCCTCCTCCTCCTCCTCCTCCCCCCCTTCCTCCTCATCCTCCTCATCCCCCCTCCTCCTCCTCCTCCTCCTCCTCCTCCTCCCCCTCCTCCTCCTCCTCCTCATCCCCTTCCTCCTCCTCCTCCTCCTCCTCCTCCTCCTCCTCCTCCCCCCCTTCCTCCTCATCCTCCTCATCCCCCCTCCTCCTCCTCCTCCTCCTCCTCCTCCTCCCCCTCCTCCTCCTCCTCCTCCTCCTCCTCCTCCCCCTCCTCCTCTTCCTCCTCCCCTCCCCCTCCCCCTCCTCCTCCTCATCCTCCTCCTCCTCCTCCTCCCCCCATACTCCTCCTCCTCCCCTTCCCCCTCCTCCTCCTCCTCCTCCTCCCCCTTCATCACTGAGGAAGCCATGGGGGGAAGCGGATTCAAACACTGCTTTCATTTACCCCCCTCTGTCTCTACTGTACACAGCCGCCCAGGTGGAAAATAGAAGTTGTCCTTTTGCAATATTAATTCTCATCTCTATAAATACATGCCACCTGGGGTCTGGTGAATGTAATCACATGAAGATGGGGAGGGCGAGAAAAAAAGGGGGATAACAGCGAGCCATCTTCCTCTCTCCCTCTACTCCTGTGACACTCCTCACTCTCCCTCTAAACCTCTAATCACTCTTTCAATCTTTCTCGCTCTCTCGCTCTCCCTTCATCTCTCACTCCCTGCCCCTCCCCATCTCTTCTATTGCTGAAGCCCTGGCCTGACCTGTGTGTGTGCTAACTCCCACCCGTGCACGGTGGGATGCCTAAAGGGGGAGGGGGGGGGGATATGGAAAAAAAACACAGTACTTGTGTGCAGGCCACAGGGTTACGCTATTAAGGCCATCATTTTCCATCATACATAACAGATGTCGAGGCGTGTGCAGCCCGCTCAAATATTTATGATCCTGAATTTCTCCAAAATGGAAGCCCCCGTGGCAGAGGTTTAATTTTAGCACGGCTGTAATGGGAGTCTTCCGATCAGCAGCGACTCATTAGGGGCTACCATCGTGACTCACTGTGTGGGTGGGTGTGTGTGTGTGTGTGTGTGTGTGTGTGTGTGTGTGTGTAGATGTGTGTGTGTGTGCGTCTGTGTGTGTGAGCAGGGGGCAATGAAGTTGGGCTAACTTATCTAGATTTTCACAGCTGGCCTTGCTTGTGTACGAGAGACAATCAATTCTGCCCTTGTCGATAGAATTAAAAGTTTATGTCAGCAGTTTTCCTTTACAGAATGTTCCTCAGAGAGGTGCTACAGCCCTAATGGTCATTGATGTCTCATTGAAAGCTTAACTGCAGGTCGGATTGCCATTTTGCCATCATCCATTACACTCTGGTGGTCCAAATATCGTATATTATGTAGGTCGACAACAATTTTGGAAAAAGCCTGTATTTTCTGTAGTTCAAGGTCTTTTCTCATAATCTCGTGTTCCTAATGACATTTCTGTGGTTCGTATCAGTCATTTCATGCACAATGCTCCACAGTATCACTGTAGTGTCACTGCACTTGTGTTGCTTTTGCGCTTTCACAAAATGGCTGTCGCTGATGACACACCATTACAGAGATTCAGGTGCTTAGATGGCGCTTGGGAAATGGCTATACCTTATTTGTTGTCTTCTCGTCAATCAATAAAGTTAACAAAAACATATTCTAACTTCATCGTTAATGTAAAAAACATAACACATATACGTATATGATAATATTAGTGATTATATATTAAATATTGTTGTCAGTTGGTTGGGCTATCTTTGACATGGCCAACCATGTCCGTACCAAAGATCGCAAATTGAAAGTGTCTAATTTGAGTTTTAATGTTGGAGGTAAACAAGCAAATCAACACTGCCACTTGAGAGTCTGACTCACAGCTCAGATCAGACACACACACTGAGTGGCACATGTCACATGCTCTTCCCAGTCAGATGACCTCGTTGCCATGGCAACTTGCTCGATTTCATCCAAGATGTGTTTTCGCTCTTCTTCATTTTTGTCTCATCTTAAAAGGGCAGACACTGATACTCTGCCTCCCTCCCAGCAGCATACAATATTACCCACACTCCATCCATAGTGCCCACACATGTGTGAAATGAAAGCCTATCAGGGCCTCACATCTCACAGTGAGAACGCCTTCTCTCTGGAGACACGGGAGCAGCTCCTGGTTAGCTCCACTGACTACTCCTTATCCTGGTTTGATGACACGCAATTCACAAGGGTAACAAGAAATCCATCTCCGTATCATCAGGTACTGTCTGCCATCAGCCAGCGTGGATGGACGCAACACAAACACACACACACACGTGCATGTGAGCGCACACACACACTCACACAGACACACACACACACACATACACACACGCACACGCACACGCACACACACATATACACACACATACACAGGCTTGGACACACACAAGCACACACACACACACACACACACACACACACACACATACATACACACACAACATGCAAACACATACAGTACATTACACAGGCATGGACACGCACAAGCACACACACACAGACACCCTGAGACTCAACCCAGGACACATGTATATGTGTATAGCCGTGTATGACTCAAGACACATATATACGTTTATATCTGTGTATGTGTCAGATATAAACGCTTTGCCTGCACATGTGTGTGGATCTGTGTTTACATGTGTGTGGTGCTAACAGACACACTTTCATAACATTGTGCGAAGCGTGTCTTGCACTAGGTATCTGTGTGTGTGTGTGTCTGTGTGTGTGTGTGTGCCTGTGTGTGTGTGTCTTTGTGGATGTGTGTGTGTGGAATATGTGTGTGTGGTGTGTGTGTGGTGTGTGTGTGTGTGTGTGTGTGTGTGTGCGTGCCTGTGTGGTGCGCGTTGTAAGGCTGTGTGTATGAATGCATATCCATATTCATGGAAAAAGTCCACGGGAGAATCCAATAACGATAGTGTCACTGGTAGATTAAAGTGATGACCTCTGATGGCTCTACTGTGGGGGAGGGGTGGATGGGGCAGAGAAAAAAATCAGGAAGGCGAGGAAGAGGAGGAGGAGGAGGAGGAGAGGAGGAGGAGGAGGAGGAGGCGGAGGAGGAGAATGGGTGTGATGAGACGAGGGGCAAAACACATCGCTTCGAGGAGCATGATCTGTTTTGTGTTGCCGGCGGTTTCGTGCATAAACCTGATGCCATTTGTTTAGCTGAGCAGCACCTGTGTAAGAAAAGAAAACGGACAATGAGAAGGAGAAGCAGCCTGTCCACGGGGGGGTTGGGATGTAATGTGGTGGAGCAGCTGCACTCAAAAACACAATACAAACGGACAGAGACCCCCGTGCCGTCACGTGCAGACTCTCACCACACACACACCAACACGGTGACCCACGGTGGCTTTCTATTGCTCACTCACAGAGACAGATGATGCATACGCACACACACACACACACACACACACACACGCATGCACGCACGCACGCACGCACACACACACACACACACACACACACACACACACCACACACACACACACACACCACACACACACACACACCACACACCACACACACATACTGTATGCATGTGACTGGAATTGAGAGACACAAAGGCATCCCACGAGGCTTTCTCAGTAGTGAAACCAGATCGATGTCTGTTTGCGTGCTGCCCCACAGAAGCTGAGCTATCAATGACAATTAGTGCAACACACACCCACACACATGCACACGCACAAACACACGCACACACACACACGCACACGCACACACACACACTCTGGCGTACCCTCTCTGACACAGACATAAAGATGCAATTCAACACATACACATACACACATACTTACCTGCCCTGGGCTGCTGTCACACCAAGCAGACAAAATGGAAAAGAACCTGACACATACATACAGAAATGAACACACACACACACACACGCCATTATGTCACTGTTATGCTGATACATGAAGTCGATAACTGCCCTCTGACACTCTCTGACATCCAGCCTCACATTCCTATCTAGATTATAGACGCTAGATGCTAGATTAATTGAGATAGAGTATATAGATATAAAGAGATATAGAGTATATAATAATAGATACTAGATAGATTGATTATAGATTGAGATAGAGTATGTAGATAGATAGAGATAGATAGAGAGAAGTATATAGATTATAGATACTACATAGATTGATTATAGATTGTGATAGAGTAGGTAGATAGATATCAAGATAGAGTATAATACGATTATAGATACTAGTTAGATTGATTATATATTGAGATAGAGTATGTAGATAGATATAAAGAGAGTGTATATAGATTATAGTGACTAGATAGATTGATTACGGATTGTATATAGAAGAAAAGATAGAGTATATCAATGATGGATGGATGGCTAGATAGATACTGTATATATTTTGAGATAGAGTAGTAAGTAAGTAAGTTAAGGTAAGTATAGATTAGTACACAGATAGATAGATAGATAGATAGATAGATAGATAGATAGATAAAAATGTGGAAGTTGTGGAATAATTACTCCAATATCAGACCCAAATGTTCACACTATAGGAGCTGTCTGTTCAAAAACAAATCGCTTAAGTAATTATCGGGCAAAATTATCTTTAAAAAACCTTTCACTCTCTTTATTAAGTCACATTCTGTTTCACAGTTTTTATGCTTCTTGTTATTCTGCTTCTTATTATCTTGTCTGATGTTAAACGTCTGCTGCAACTCTTTTCAATTATGCACTTTAATAACAATTCTTTATTCAAGGTGAATAACATCAGATTGTTCCCATCATGACTCTCTACAACACAAGTCTTACGTGTATTCATATGCTAAACTGACACATTTTCTGGTGATTTTTATTATTTTCACTTTCCTACAAAAATGTGTGGGAAATGCAGGCCCCCAGTGTGTTCCAATCATTATGTTCCAGGGGACATAATGACTGGATGGAGACGTCCTCTCAACTATGGACCACATTCTGCTGTCGCTCCTTCAAATGTTGCATTTTGCTTGGTACTCCTTCTTTTCTTCTTCTGTGGGCTCATTTTTGACCCTCTTGTTATTCCGTTGTTTATTTCTCTTGTTTTTTCCTTTTTTTAATCAAATGTTTAATTGTTTCCAACTTTCTCTTTCTGTTCCTTTCGTCCATTTCTCTCATGCATGTTTGTTAATTTGTTCTTACCCTCCATTCACTTCAATTCCCTTTTTTTCTCTCCCTTATCTAGTATCGCCTCTTCCACTCTCTGGGCCATTCCATCTCTTGGAAAAAAAATCCCTGATAGGCTAATGACTTCTGCTGGCTTCACTGACAACCGTCCTGTGCTGATTAGGATTGACCTTTAGCAGAGGCAGACAGCTCTGAGCCTGCAGAGGCTTGGAGCTGTCTCAAGTTAGAACAGAGCAGAGACAGAGAGGAACACATGAAGGCAGAATAAAATGAAGACAGCAAGAGGCCATCAAATGAAAGAAAGAAGACCAAACGAGGAAGAGAGACAGAGAGAGGGAAGGAGAGAACAAAGAGAGAGAGAGAGAGAGAGAGAGAGAGAGAGAGAGAGAGAGAGAGAGAGAGAGAGAGAGAGAGAGGCATATAGAGACAGACAGACGAAGAGATATTTGAGCAAAGCAGGTCAGGGAGGCCAGGGCCAAGGTGTTGTGGGGGAAGGGGAGGGCCCAAATGGAGAGGAAGAGGCTTTCACATGAGCTCCTCACCCTGTAGTCTTTGACATTATCTGCAAGAGAGGGAGAGGAGAGAGAGAGTGAGAATGAGAGAGAGAGAGAGAGAGAGAGAGAGAGAGAGAGAGAGAGGAGGCACTGACAGGACCGAGAACCGAGAGTGAAATTTAGCCGAGACTTCTTCAGAACACCTGACATTGTCCTGTAGTTTTTTGAGACGTCTCTTTCACGTTTTTCTGTCCTGACAGTAATTCCTGTTAAAGGCCAACGAGGAAGATACAGCAGAATGGCAGCCATCTGCAGACTGCACTCTACATTTATTAAGGACACACACACACACACACACAACACACACACACACACACACACACACACACACACACACACACAAAGACACACACACGTGCTACCACCACCTACCCTTCCAGTCTACCATGACAATATATTGTGAGGTCAATCAACAAGCATGCTCCTACAAAAAGCTTTTATGTGACATGAGCATGTCGATATGATGTGGTCGTGGAGATATTGATTCCTATACGGCCCCATTTGTCCATACACTACAGGACGAATGGTTTTGGTACACGCTTGTGTGTGAGACACATGACCCGTGGCCTGCCAAGTGAAGATGTGTGTTGTTGTTGTCCCATGCAAGTGACCTTTACCCGTGCGGGAAACGAATATCTCTTCCCACTGGAATCATCATTTATGGTGCTGCTGTACCTGAGGTAGTACATTTCAGAATGTGCTACAACACACATCGTCGCGTGAAGTCACTGCTGTTCAACAGTGCACAATCATCGGGGAGTTACACACACGTTGACCTCCACATCATCAGCAGTTTGCTGTAATGTTATTTTGGAATAACATTTTGAATATGAATACAACCTTAATCTATCTTCCACTTAACAGTTTGCCCAGGTCTGCCGCGTCAGCGCTGGCGGAGGGATTAGTAGGTGGAATGGAGGTCGACTATCGTTTCCATCATGATTAAAATGCTGCGGTTTGGGACAATGTCAGATCCCACACCATTAGCCTAGATGGCAAAACTGCCAACTCTACCTGCAACATATGTGATTGTGAGTGTGTGTGTGTGGGTGGATGTGCCTGTGTGGGTGTATGCAAAGTGTGGCATGCATGTGTATGCGAAATGTGTGTGTGTGTGTGTGTGGTGTGTGTGTGTGTGTGTGTGTGTGTGTGTGTGTGTGCCTGCGGCGTGTGTGTGCGTACGTGTGTGTAGCCAAACATATCCTGCCCCTGTGAATAGAAATGTTAATTGTTGAGGTGATTGCGGGGCAGAACGGGCATAATTGGAGCTGAGAATAATCAGAGTGCAACTAAAAATAAAGTAGAGAAAAACAAAGTGTCACATATTAAGCATTGTCAAATTCATCCATCATTCATTCATATTTGTTTATTGGTTATTTGTTTAGTTTTTTGTTTACCCTTGTTATAACCCATCCTTAGAACAGTGACATGGAAGCATTTTTACTTGAAAACTAAAAGAAAACTCATGGTAGTTTTTTGGTTTCAAATTTGGTAAAGCCGTTTCATTTGATGTCTTGTTTGGTATGTCTGCAGTGCAAGGTAATTAACACTACTAACTCTATACAGGGTAAATCACAATCATATATAAATGGTAAATGGATTGCATTTATATAGTGCTTTTTCCAAAGCACTTTACAGTTGCCTGACATTCACCCATTCATACACCAACGGCGGTGCCAACCATGCAAGGTAACAACCAACACGTCAGGAGCAGTTAGGGTTAGGCATTTTGCTCAGGGACACCTCCACACAATTAGCTAGGCGGAGGCCGGAGATCAAACCATTGTTCTGCTCTTGGGTCCTACACACATCCATTACGCCCACAGTCGTTTGCCACACCAACCCAACCATGCCGCATCAGCACTAGATAGACACAACACTAATGCTGATTTTGATGAGCTTGCGATCAAACCGTTCTGAAGGGAAGATCCTCAGGTTGCCCATCTAGTCCGAGCTGTCGGGCCGCTGGGTAAAGCAAGAGCATCCTCTCAGAACCATCATCTAGGATGGCTTGAGATTCTAGGGTCCAATTCCCATTGCTCAGGACCTTGGCTACCTTATGACCCCCCAGATGGTTGGTGAACGTACTGGACCTCATCCGCATTAGAACACGGATCAGGTCCAGGGTGTGGGGAGGGGTCTTCATCTCTCCACTGGTTGTCGTTGACGGCATACGGGATGAGCAGATGCCTGCCATTGCACGTCCTGCAGGACATACCCAGGTGAAAACGTATTCTTTAGTGTATCACAAATACAATTTAAGTATACCAAAGTCATTTCAAGTATACTTTTACTGTTTGTGCTTAATTTCAAAGAACCTAATATGAAAAGGCATCCCAAAACGTTGCCCGAACAAGGGAAAACGGTGCTGCCTTCTGGAGCCAGACCTGGGAGGCAAGCTCCTCGGTGAGCATCTGGTGACCTGGATCCACGGAGCCCGGCCGGCCGGGCCAAGCTCGAAAAGCCACGTAGAGTCACCTCCCTTTGGGCTCACCACCTGCACGGAGAGTCATTGGGGTTGGGTGCATCGCCAACCAGGCAGAAGGCAAAGGCGGGGTCCTGTGCGTGTGGATCCCCGGCATCGCCGACTGTTTCTAGAGATGTGGAACGTCACCTCGCTGGCAGGGAAGGAGCCAGAGCTGGTGCGGGAGGTGGATCCGTACCAACTAGCTATGGTTGGGCTCACCTCCGCACATAGCACTGGTTCTGGAACCAAACTCCTGTAGAAGGGCTGGACTTTCTCCTTTTCCGGAGGTGCCAGGCCAGGGTGTGGGGATACTCACAAGTGCCCAGCTGAGTGCCGCTTTGTTAGAGTTCTCCCTGGTGAACGAGAGGTTCGTCTCCATGTGACTGCAAGCCACTGGGGGGAACGCTCTGACTGTTGTTTGTGCTTATGCATCTAGCAGCAGTTCAGAGTATCCGGCCTTCTTGGAGTCTCTGGGTGGCATCCTAGAAAGGGTTCCATCTGGGGACTCCATAGTTCGACTGGGGGACTTCAACGTGCATGTGGGCAATGATGGAGAATCCAGGAGGGGGGTGATTGGGATGAACGGCCTGCCCGATTTGAACTTTGGGTGGTGCTTTGTTGTTGGACCTCTGTGCTAGTCATGGACTGGCCATACTAACAGCATGTTCGAGCATAGGGTGGTTCATAAGTGTACCTAAGTATACTATATAAATGTAATCAATTTGCCATTTACCATTTAGTCATATCAGCAGATCTGTGGCCGTATGTTTTGGCCACTTGGGTGATGAGAGGAGCAGAGCTGTCAACTGATCACCACCTGGTGGTGAGTTGGATCAGATGGCGGGGGAGGCTGCCGGACAGACCTAGTGTAGCTTCATTCTCACTAGTGTAGTGAGGGTAAACTGGGAACGTCTGGTGGATGCTCCCGTCCTTTTACTCTCATCTCCCGAAGATCTTCTCATGCATCCCGGGGGAGGTTGTGGGCAAGAAGTCCAAGTGTGTTCAAAGCCTCCATTGTAGAGACGGCTGCTAGGAGTTAGAAGGCTGTTGGTGCCTGTCGTGGTGGCAACCTAAGAACTCGATGGTGGACACCAGCTGTGAAGGAAGCCATCAGCCTGAAGAAGGAGGCTTTTCAGGCTTTATTGGCCCAGGAGTCTCCTGAAACCGCAGACGGGTACCGGGAGGCCAGAAGGCCTGTGGCTTCAGTAGTCACCGAAATAAAACCCTGGGTGTGGGAGGAGTTCGGGGAGTCTGTGGAGAAGGAATTTTGGTTGGCCTCAAGGAAGTTCTGGCAAACTGTCCAGTGACTCAGGAAGGGAAAGCAGGGCTTGGCTCAGGCTGTGCTCAGTCGGGGAGGAGAACTGCTGACCCAGACTGAGGATATTGTCGGGTGGTGGAAAGAACACCTGAACACAACTAACATGTCCTCTGAGATAGAGGCAGAGTCTTAAGACTTGGGGGAAGCCCCACTCATATCCTTAGCAGAGGTCTCTGAGCTAGTCAAAAGTCTCTTCAGTGGGAAGGTGTTGCACACTTGGACACACTTGTTTTTCCAGGCGTGCATTTAGTTTAGATAAATTCTTTACTCGTCATTGCTGCAAAACACAGTACATGCATAACGCGCACATTACAACAGCGTGTTTGTCTTCCGCGGACAGCGTGGGTCCTTCATTGACGAGGAGGGGTGGGGTGAGAACATAGAGAGACTGGAAGGGAGCGGATGGGAGTGGGGAATGATGAAGCGGAGGGAGGTGAGAAGAAGAGAATCGGGAGGATATTAGGTTCTTTGAAATTAAGCACAAACAGTAAAAGTATACTTGAAATGACTTTGGTATACTTAAATTGTATTTGTGATACACTAAAGAATACGTTTTCACCTGGGTATGTCCTGCAGGACGTGCAATGGCAGGCATCTGCTCATCCCGTATGCCGTCAACGACAACCAGTGGAGAGATGAAGACCCCTCCCCACACCCTGGACCTGATCCGTGTTCTAATGCGGATGAGGTCCAGTACGTTCACCAACCATCTGGGGGGTCATAAGGTAGCCAAGGTCCTGAGCAATGGGAATTGGACCCTAGAATCTCAAGCCATCCTAGATGATGGTTCTGAGAGGATGCTCTTGCTTTACCCAGCGGCCCGACAGCTCGGACTAGATGGGCAACCTGAGGATCTTCCCTTCAGAACGGTTTGATCGCAAGCTCATCAAAATCAGCATTAGTGTTGTGTCTATCTAGTGCTGATGCGGCATGGTTGGGTTGGTGTGGCAAACGACTGTGGGCGTAATGGATGTGTGTAGGACCCAAGAGCAGAACAATGGTTTGATCTCCGGCCTCCGCCTAGCTAATTGTGTGGAGGTGTCCCTGAGCAAACCACCTAACCCTAACTGCTCCTGACGTGTTGGTTGTTACCTTGCATGGTTGACACCACTGGGATGAATGGGTGAATGTCAGGCAACTGTAAAGTGCTTTGGAAAAAGCACTATATAAATGCAATCCATTTACCATTTATATATGATTGTGATTTACCCTGTATAGAGTTAGTAGTGTTAATTACCTTGCACTGCAGACATACCAAACAAGACATCAAATGAAAACGGCTTTACAAATTTGAAACCAAAAAACTACCATGAGTTTTCTTTTAGTTTTCAAGTAAAAATGCTTCCATGTCACTGTTCTAAGGATGGGTTATAACAAGGGTAAACAAAAAACTAAACAAATAACCAATAAACAAATATGAATGAATGATGGATGAATTTGACAATGCTTGATATGTGACACTTTGTTTTTCTCTACTTTATTTTTAGTTGCACTCTGATTATTCTCAGCTCCAATTATGCCCGTTCTGCCCCGCAATCACCTAACAATTAACATTTCTATTCACAGGGGCAGGATATGTTGGCTACACACACGTACACACACACACGCCGCAGGCACACACACACACACACACACACACACACACACACACACACACACACACACACACACATTTCGCATACACATGCATGCACACTTTGCATACACCCACACAGGCACATCCACCCACACACACACACTCACAATCACATATGTTGCAGGTAGAGTTGGCAGTTTGCCATCTAGGCTAATGGTGTGGGATCTGACATTGTCCCAAACCGCAGCATTTTAATCATGATGGAACGATAGTCGACCTCCATTTCCACCAACTAATCCCTCCGCAGCGCTGACGCGACAGACCTGGGCAAACTGTTAAGTGGAAGATAGATTAAGGTTGTATTCATATTCAAAATGTTATTCCAAAATAACATTACAGCAAACTGCTGATGATGTGGAGGTCAACGTGTGTGTAACTCCCCGATGATTGTGCACTGTGAATAGCAGTGACTTCACGCGACGATGTGTGTGTAGCACATTCTGAAATGTACTGACCTCAGGTACAGCAGCACCATAAATGATGATTCAGTGGGAAGAGATATTCGTTCCCGCACGGGTAAAGGTCACTTGCATGGGCTATAACGACAACACAACACACATCTCCACTTGGCAGGCCACGGGTCATGTGTCTCACACACAAGCGTGTTACCAAACCATTCGTCCTGTAGTGTATGGACAAATGGGGCCGTATAGGAATCAATATCTCCACGACCACATCATATCGACATGCTCATGTCACATAAAAGCTTTTTCTAGAGCATGCTTGTTGATTGACCTCACAATATATTGTCATGGTAGACCGGAGGGGTAGGTGGTGGTAGCACGTGTGTGTGTCTTTGTGTGTGTGTGTGTGTGTGTGTGTGTGTGTGTGTGTGTGTGTGTGTGTGTGTGTGTGTGTGTGTCCTTAATAAATGTAGAGTGCAGTCTGCAGATGGCTGCCATTCTGCTGTATCTTCCTCGTTGGCCTTTACAGGAATTACTGTCAGGACAGAAAAACGTGAAAGAGATGTCTCAAAAAACTACAGGACAAATGTCAGGTGTTTCTGAAGAACGTCTCGGGCTAAATTTCACTCTCGGTCTCGGTCCTGTCAGTGCCTCCTCTCTCTCTCTCTCTCTCTCTCTCTCTCTCTCTCTCTCTCTCTCTCTCTCTCTCTCTCTCTCCTCTCTTGCAGATAATGTCAAAGACTACAGGGTGAGGAGCTCAGTGTGAAAGCCTCTTCCTCTCCATTTGGGCCCTCCCCTTCCCCCACAACACCTTGGCCCTGGCCTCCCTGACCTGCTTTGCTCAAATATCTCTTCGTCTGTCTGTCTCTATATGCCTCTCTCTCTCTCTCTCTCTCTCTCTCTCTCTCTCTCTCTCTCTCTCTCTCTCTCTCTGAGCTTTGTTCTCTCCTTCCCTCTCTCTGTCTCTCTTCCTCGTTTGGTCTTCTTTCTTTCATTTGATGGCCTCTTGCTGTCTTCATTTTATTCTGCCTTCATGTGTTCCTCTCTGTCTCTGCTCTGTTCTAACTTGAGACAGCTCCAAGCCTCTGCAGGCTCAGAG
>PIJE02000734.1:173864-203864 GCA_002895965.2 Coryphaenoides rupestris
ATGGTGATTTTTATTATTTCACTTTCCTACAAAAATGTGTGGAAATGCAGGCCCCCAGTGTGTTCCAATCATTATGTTCCAGGGGACATAATGACTGGATGGAGACGTCCTCTCAACTATGGACCACATTCTGCTGTCACTCCTTCAAATGTTGCATTTTGCTTGGTTACTCCTTCTTTCTTCTTCTGTGGGCTCATTTTTGACCTCTCTTGTTATTCCGTTGTTTATTTCTCTTGTTTTTTCTTCCTTTTTTTAATCAAATGTTTAATTGTTTCCAACTTTCTCTTTCTGTTCTTTCGTCCATTTTCTCTCATGCATGTTTGTTATTATTATTACTCCTATGTTGTCTGTATGTACCAACAACCACAGCAAATTCCTCGTATGTGAAAACTACTTGGCGAATAAAGCGATTCTGATTCTGATTCTGATTCTGATACATAGATTGATTATAGATTGTGATAGAGTAGGTAGATAGATATCAAGATAGAGTATATCGATTATAGATACTAGTTAGATTGATTATATATTGAGATAGAGTATGTAGATAGATATAAAGAGAGTGTATATAGATTATAGTGACTAGATAGATTGATTACGGATTGATATAGAGAAAGATAGAGTATATCAATGATAGATGGATGGCTAGATAGATACTGTATATATTTTGAGATAGAGTAGTAAGTAAGTAAGTTAAGGTAAGTATAGATTAGTACACAGATAGATAGATAGATAGATAGATAGATAGATAGATAGATAGATAGATAGATAGATAGATAAAAATGTGGAAGTTGTGGAATAATTACTCCAATATCAGACCCAAATGTTCACACTATAGGAGCTGTCTGTTCAAAACAAATCGCTTAAGTAATTATCGGGCAAATTATCTTTAAAAACCTTTCACTCTCTTTATTAAGTCACATTCTGTTCACAGTTTTTATGCTTCTTGTTATTCTGCTTCTTATTATCTTGTCTGATGTTAAACGTCTGCTGCAACTCTTTTCAATTATGCACTTTAATAACAATCTTTATTCAAGGTGAATAACATCAGATTGTTCCCATCATGACTCTCTACAACACAAGTCTTACGTGTATTCATATGCTAAACTGACACATTTTCTGGTGATTTTTATTATTTCACTTTCCTACAAAAATGTGTGGAAATGCAGGCCCCCAGTGTGTTCCAATCATTATGTTCCAGGGGACATAATGACTGGATGGAGACGTCCTCTCAACTATGGACCACATTCTGCTGTCGCTCCTTCAAATGTTGCATTTTGCTTGGTTACTCCTTCTTTCTTCTTCTGTGGGCTCATTTTTGACCTCTCTTGTTATTCCGTTGTTTATTTCTCTTGTTTTTTCTTCCTTTTTTTAATCAAATGTTTAATTGTTTCCAACTTTCTCTTTCTGTTCTTTCGTCCATTTTCTCTCATGCATGTTTGTTAATTTGTTCTTACCTCCATTCACTCATTCCCTTTTTTTCTCTCCCTTATCTAGTATCGCCTCTTCCACTCTCTGGCCATTCCATCTCTTGGAAAAAAAACCCTGATAGGCTAATGACTTCTGCTGGCTTCACTGACAACCGTCCTGTGCTGATTAGGATTGACCTTTAGCAGAGGCAGACAGCTCTGAGCCTGCAGAGGCTTGGAGCTGTCTCAAGTTAGAACAGAGCAGAGACAGAGAGGAACACATGAAGGCAGAATAAAATGAAGACAGCAAGAGGCCATCAAATGAAAGAAAGAAGACCAAACGAGGAAGAGAGACAGAGAGAGGGAAGGAGAGAACAAAGCTCAGAGAGAGAGAGAGAGAGAGAGAGAGAGAGAGAGAGAGAGAGAGAGAGAGGCATATAGAGACAGACAGACGAAGAGATATTTGAGCAAAGCAGGTCAGGGAGGCCAGGGCCAAGGTGTTGTGGGGGAAGGGGAGGGCCCAAATGGAGAGGAAGAGGCTTTCACACTGAGCTCCTCACCCTGTAGTCTTTGACATTATCTGCAAGAGAGGGAGAGGAGAGAGAGAGTGAGAACGAGAGAGAGAGAGAGAGAGAGAGAGAGAGAGAGAGAGAGAGAGAGAGAGAGGAGGCACTGACAGGACCGAGACGAGAGTGAAATTTAGCCCGAGACGTTCTTCAGAAACACCTGACATTTGTCCTGTAGTTTTTTGAGACATCTCTTTCACGTTTTTCTGTCCTGACAGTAATTCCTGTAAAGGCCAACGAGGAAGATACAGCAGAATGGCAGCCATCTGCAGACTGCACTCTACATTTATTAGGACACACACACACACACACACACACACACACACAACCACACACACACACACACACACACACAAAGACACACACACGTGCTACCACCACCTACCCTTCCAGTCTACCATGACAATATATTGTGAGGTCAATCAACAAGCATGCTCTAGAAAAAGCTTTTATGTGACATGAGCATGTCGATATGATGTGGTCGTGGAGATATTGATTCCTATACGGCCCCATTTGTCCATACACTACAGGACGAATGGTTTGGTAACACGCTTGTGTGTGAGACACATGACCCGTGGCCTGCAAGTGGAGATGTGTGTTGTGTTGTCGTTATAGCCCATGCAAGTGACCTTTACCCGTGCGGGAACGAATATCTCTTCCCACTGAATCATCATTTATGGTGCTGCTGTACCTGAGGTCAGTACATTTCAGAATGTGCTACACACACATCGTCGCGTGAAGTCACTGCTGTTCACAGTGCACAATCATCGGGGAGTTACACACACGTTGACCTCCACATCATCAGCAGTTTGCTGTAATGTTATTTTGGAATAACATTTTGAATATGAATACAACCTTAATCTATCTTCCACTTAACAGTTTGCCCAGGTCTGCCGCGTCAGCGCTGCGGAGGGATTAGTCGGTGGAAATGGAGGTCGGCTATCGTTCCATCATGATTAAAATGCTGCGGTTTGGGACAATGTCAGATCCCACACCATTAGCCTAGATGGCAAACTGCCAACTCTACCTGCAACATATGTGATTGTGAGTGTGAGTGTGTGGGTGGATGTGCCTGTGTGGGTGTATGCAAAGTGTGCATGCATGTGTATGCGAAATGTGTGTGTGTGTGTGTGGTGTGTGTGTGTGTGTGTGTGTGGTGGTGTGTGTGTGTGCCTGCGGCGTGTGTGTGCGTACGTGTGTGTAGCCAACATATCCTGCCCCTGTGAATAGAAATGTTAATTGTTAGGTGATTGCGGGGCAGAACGGGCATAATTGGAGCTGAGAATAATCAGAGTGCAACTAAAAATAAAGTAGAGAAAAACAAAGTGTCACATATTAAGCATTGTCAAATTCATCCATCATTCATTCATATTTGTTTATTGGTTATTTGTTTAGTTTTTTGTTTACCCTTGTTATAACCCATCCTTAGAACAGTGACATGGAAGCATTTTTACTTGAAAACTAAAAGAAAACTCATGGTAGTTTTTTGGTTTCAAATTTGTAAAGCCGTTTTCATTTGATGTCTTGTTTGGTATGTCTGCAGTGCAAGGTAATTAACACTACTAACTCTATACAGGGTAAATCACAATCATATATAAATGGTAAATGGATTGCATTTATATAGTGCTTTTTCCAAAGCACTTTACAGTTGCCTGACATTCACCCATTCATACACCAACGGCGGTGCCAACCATGCAAGGTAACAACCAACACGTCAGGAGCAGTTAGGGTTAGGCATTTTGCTCAGGACACCTCCACACAATTAAGCTAGGCGGAGGCCGGAGATCAAACCATGTGCTGCTCTTGGGTCCTACACACATCCATTACGCCCACAGTCGTTTTGCCACACCAACCCAACCATGCCGCATCAGCACTAGATAGACACAACACTAATGCTGATTTGATGAGCTTGCGATCAAACCGTTCTGAAGGGAAGATCCTCAGGTTGCCCATCTAGTCCGAGCTGTCGGGCCGCTGGGTAAAGCAAGAGCATCCTCTCAGAACCATCATCTAGGATGGCTTTGAGATTCTAGGGTCCAATTCCATTGCTCAGGACCTTGGCTACCTTATGACCCCCCAGATGGTTGGTGAACGTACTGGACCTCATCCGCATTAGAACACGGATCAGGTCCAGGGTGTGGGGAGGGGTCTTCATCTCTCCACTGGTTGTCGTTGACGGCATACGGGATGAGCAGATGCCTGCCATTGCACGTCCTGCAGGACATACCCAGGTGAAAACGTATTCTTTAGTGTATCACAAATACAATTTAAGTATACCAAAGTCATTTCAAGTATACTTTTACTGTTTGTGCTTAATTTCAAAGAACCTAATATGAAAAGGCATCCCAAAACGTTGCCCGAACAAGGGAAAACGGTGCTGCCTTCTGGAGCCAGACCTGGGAGGCAAGCTCCTCGGTGAGCATCTGGTGACCTGGATCCACGGAGCCCGGCCGGCCGGGCCAAGCTCGAAAAGCCGACGTAGAGCAGCTTCCCTTTGGGCTCACCACCTGCACGGAGAGTCATTGGGGTTGGGTGCATCGCCAACCAGGCAGAAGGCAAAAGGCGGGGTCCTGTGCGTGTGGATCCCCGGCATCGCCGACTGTTTCTAGAGATGTGGAACGTCACCTCGCTGGCAGGGAAGGAGCCAGAGCTGGTGCGGGAGGTGGATCCGTACCAACTAGCTATGGTTGGGCTCACCTCCGCACATAGCACTGGTTCTGGAACCAAACTCCTGTAGAAGGGCTGGACTTTCTCCTTTTCCGGAGGTGCCAGGCCAGGGTGTGGGGATACTCACAAGTGCCCAGCTGAGTGCCGCTTTGTTAGAGTTCTCCCTGGTGAACGAGAGGTTCGTCTCCATGTGACTGCAAGCCACTGGGGGGAACGCTCTGACTGTTGTTTGTGCTTATGCATCTAGCAGCAGTTCAGAGTATCCGGCCTTCTTGGAGTCTCTGGGTGGCATCCTAGAAAGGGTTCCATCTGGGGACTCCATAGTTCGACTGGGGGACTTCAACGTGCATGTGGGCAATGATGGAGAAACCAGGAGGGGGGTGATTGGGATGAACGGCCTGCCCGATTTGAACTTTGGGTGGTGCTTTGTTGTTGGACCTCTGTGCTAGTCATGGACTGGCCATACTAACAGCATGTTCGAGCATAGGGTGGTTCATAAGTGTACCTAAGTATACTATATAAATGTAATCAATTTGCCATTTACCATTTAGTCATATCAGCAGATCTGTGGCCGTATGTTTTGGCCACTTGGGTGATGAGAGGAGCAGAGCTGTCAACTGATCACCACCTGGTGGTGAGTTGGATCAGATGGCGGGGGAGGCTGCCGGACAGACCTAGTGTAGCTTCATTCTCACTAGTGTAGTGAGGGTAAACTGGGAACGTCTGGTGGATGCTCCCGTCCTTTTACTCTCATCTCCCGAAGATCTTCTCATGCATCCCGGGGGAGGTTGTGGGCAAGAAGTCCAAGTGTGTTCAAAGCCTCCATTGTAGAGACGGCTGCTAGGAGTTAGAAGGCTGTTGGTGCCTGTCGTGGTGGCAACCTAAGAACTCGATGGTGGACACCAGCTGTGAAGGAAGCCGTCAGCCTGAAGAAGGAGGCTTTTCAGGCTTTATTGGCCCAGGAGTCTCCTGAAACCGCAGACGGGTACCGGGAGGCCAGAAGGCCTGTGGCTTCAGTAGTCACCGAAATAAAACCCTGGGTGTGGGAGGAGTTCGGGGAGTCTGTGGAGAAGGAATTTTGGTTGGCCTCAAGGAAGTTCTGGCTAACCATTCAGCAACTCAGGAAGGGAAAGCAGGGCTTGGCTCAGGCTGTGTTCAGTGTTCAGGAGAACTGCTGACCCAGACCCAGGATATTGTCGGGTGGTGGAAAGAACACCTGAACACAACTAACATGTCCTCTGAGATAGAGGCAGAGTCTTAAGACTTGGGGGAAGCCCCACTCATATCCTTAGCAGAGGTCTCTGAGCTAGTCAAAAGTCTCTTCAGTGGGAAGGTGTTGCACACTTGGACACACTTGTTTTTCCAGGCGTGCATTTAGTTTAGATAAATTCTTTACTCGTCATTGCTGCAAAACACAGTACATGCATAACGCGCACATTACAACAGCGTGTTTGTCTTCCGCGGACAGCGTGGGTCCTTCATTGACGTCTAATCACACTCACATTTTCTTAACTCACATGTAACATGAAATGTCCGCACTCGCGGTTACACGTGAAAATGCATAAACACAACTTGCATAACATTAATAAATGGTATAAAACACCAACTGCATCAAACACAAACTACTCGCGCTAATTCTCATCCCATCCGCACACTCACACAAATCGGATTCTCGCGGTTAACATTCCAATCCAGATCCCATAGTGAACAACTTTCCTCTGACATGTGATCTCATTCAACTTACGGAGCCTTGATATACAGATGATTCAAACACTTTGCTCACCTGCAAAACACAGCACATGCACAACGCGTACATTACAACAGCGTGTCTGTCTTCCGCGGACAGCATGGGTCCTTCATTGACGTCTCAAGTAATACCCCTAAGCTGCCCCGACGTGCCTGTGTGATCTCTCCTTAAGTTAACCCACTAACCTTACAGTTGTTGCTACTGTCAATGAACTTTACATACATTATAAATACATAAAAATAATAAATGGGGGATGTACTGTAATACAGTAATAATACACAATATTAATGTGGGTCCCACAAAGGCGCAAGGTAAGGATGAGATTTGCCCTGAGATGCTGAAGGCTCTGGACTTTGGTGGGCTGTCTTAGCTGACATGTCTATTCATTGTCATGTGGAGGTCGGGGACAGTACATGATGTGCAGTGGCAGACCGGGGTGGTGGTCCCCATTTTCAAAAAGTGGGACCGGAGGGTGTGCTTCAATTATCGGGGAATCACACTGCTCAGCCTCCCCGGGAAGGTTTGTTCCAGGGTGCTGGAAAGGAGGCTCCAGCCGATGTCGAACCTTAGCTTCAGGAGGAACAATGTGGTTTCTGTCCTGGCCGTGGAACGGTGGACCAGCTCTTTACCCTTACAGGGTTGTTGGGGGATCATGGGAGTTTGCCCATCCAGTCTACATGTGCTTTGTGAAGGCTTATGACTGTGTCTCCTGGGGAATCCTGTGGGGGTACTGGGGGACAATGGGGTGCCAGGGCCATTGGTACGAGCCATTCGGTCCTTGTACAACCAAAGTGAGAGCTGTGTCAGTATTCACAGCACAAAGTCAAGCACGTTCTCAGTGGGTGTTGGACTTCACCAAGGTTGTCCCTTCTCACCGATTCTGTTTGTGATTTTCATGGACAGTGTTGTGGTGCGCTCACCACGTCATCACCAGCGGCTCGGGATCCCAGCCCGAACAGTCCCGAGACTCCCGAGCGAGCGAGACACGCCCTGCGGAGGCGAGTCCGTGGGGCACCAGGTGTAGCGGATTGTAATCAAGACACCGCAGATACTTAAGCCCGTCCTGAACAATGAAACTTTGCTAGAACGTACTACCCTCTCGTCACTAGCTCCCCGGTGTTCTCCTTCCTCGCTCCTACGTCTTCCTCGTCTCCGTGATTACCCTCGTCGATCCCGTGTCCTCCTCGATCCCCGCTCCAGTGTCTCCCTCGTCATTCTACGGACCCCTACCCTCCTCGGACCCTCTCCACGCGCCTCTACCTGGACTCCCCTTTTCCCGCGGACGGACCCCCACAGAACCCCCTGACCACCGGACTGCCCCCCGACTCTCCTTAAGCCCCTTTCTAAGTATTTTTGTTTGTTAGATTAGTTTCATTCCCTTTTGGAGTTTCTATTAGTTATCTATAGATATATATATATATATTGTTTTATATAGGTATTATAGATATAGATTATATATATATATATATTTATATATAGGAGACCCTATTGTTTCCTACTAGTCACGTTCCCTGTGTATTCATTAAATATCCGTGGAACCTATACTGGTGTCTGTCTCTCCCTCTGTTTACTCACTGACTCCTGTTCGTGTCTGGGTCGCAACAGACAGAATCTCAAGGCGCAGAAATTGCATCCCTGCATCCTTGCAGACGATGTGGTTCTGTTGGCTACATCAGACTGTGACCTCCAGCATGCACTTGGGCAGTTTCCAACCAAATGTGAAGCGGTCGGGATGAGAGTCAGCACCTCCAAGTCTGAGGCCATGGTTCTCTGCCAAAAAACGGTGGAGTGCTCCCTTCAGGTTGTGAGTGCTCCCTCCAGGTTAGGAGTGAGTTGCTGCCCCAAGTGAAGGAGTTCAAGTATCTTGGGGTCGTGTTCACGAGTGAGGGTAAAATGGAGCGGGAGATGGACAGACGAAGTGTCTGCAGTAGAGCTGAAGGGAGCTGAGCCCGAAGAGTCTACGCCTTAGTCTTCACGACGAAAATGTTTTAGTCACATTTTAGTCATTTTTATCCTTCATAGTCGACGATGACTCAAAACACTTTGGTCCAGTTTTAGTCAATGAAAAGTAATTACGTTTTAGTCAACTTGTAGTCCAAATGTTTTCTCTCTTTAAACTAATTAAATTGGGCTAATACAGGCATTGGGAAATGGAATCAAGGTAACAGTGTAGTGTCCGAGGTGTGTGGGCTTCAAATACACTCTAGTGCCAGGTTAACGTGCCTTTTATTTATTCACTCTGACATCACAAGCCTGCGCCTACTCGCTCCAGCCATTAACACTTTAATACTGTTCCATCCAGCGCCTACATACGTCCCCCCCTTACAGAAGGAAATGTTCCCATTTCTATGCACAAAAATAGCTCACACAAAACATCCTCTAGCCTGGAAATGTCAGCCGCGTAAAACCTCCAAACTCTTGTTCAGTTGGCAGGGCCGTGCAGACACGCACGTCTGGGAATAAAGGAGGAATTGTTTCTGTCCAAACGCCTCCTTCATACATTGGTAATCACATTGTACATCATTGTACGTAGCTAGTGCCTCTCATCCCTCTTGCCTGAGCACACACCATGGCTTCTGTTTAATCCATGTAGCAAACGGCTTCTGGCCGTCGTGACGAAACGGCGGCAGGAGCTCCACTCTTATATTACTCACAGACACTCCCATTTCTCATAAGCGTCTCCCATGTTGCCGTCCATACCGTTACTCCTCAGTCCAAAGATGACGCTCCAATGCAACTGCAAGAGTATAGCTAGCCACCAGAGACAACTACAAAGTTCAGTAATTGCTAAAGAGAAAATTAATCCAAAAGCAACAACACAATCCAAATACCACTGCCACCAATGTAGCGTCCGAGGTGTGTGGGCTTCAAATACACTCTTAGTAGGAACAAAAACTCAGGAACTTGTGGAGTGTTTATTGGAGTGCCAGGGTAACGTGTTTATTGATTTCAACCACAACAACGAAGACGCAACATCACCTTCACTCTGACGTCACAAGCTTGCGCCTACTCGCTCCAGGCATTAACACTTGAATACAGTTGCTAATGGATGAGACAGGACTTGGCAGGACATGTTAGTGACATTTTAGTCCCGTCTCGTCTCGTAAAAAAAACACCACACTTTCGTCATAGTTTTTATTATCAAAGATCTATTGAAAAATGGTAATTGACGAACATTTTTCGTCATAGTTTTAGTCAACAAAATGAACACTGGTTGTGACCAAAAAAACCAGATAGTGGATACAAGCAGCCAAAATTAGTTTCCTCCGCAGGGTGGCTGGCCTCAGCCTTAGAGATAGGGTGAGGAGCTCGGAGTAGAGCCGCTGCTCCTTTATGTCCAAAGGAGTCAGCTGAGGTGGTTCTGGCATCTGATTAGTATTCCTCCCAGGCGCCTCCCCTTGGAGGTTTTCTGGGAGGAGACCCCGGGGCAGACCCAGAACATACTGGAGGGATTATTTATCCCATATGGCCTGGGAATGCCTCGGAATACCCCAGGAGGAGCTGGAGAGTGTTGCTGGGGAGAAGGACATCTGGGGGGAACCTGCTTAGCCGGCTGCCACTGCGACCCGGCCCCAGATAAGCGGAAGAGAATGAATGGATGGATGGATGGATGGATGCTTTATTTAAATTATATTTAACAAGTTCAACTTCAATGTATTAAAAATAAATTGCAAATACTTATAGTGCTCATTTTGTCGACTTATATACTTTGACTACTTCTTAAAGTGGTAATCTCGAGGATTTTCCTTAATAAATAAATGTCTGTAAAGTCACTTTCTATCGCCAAACAAGTCAACACAATGGTGACTGAGTGGGTGGTGAATGGCCTCACAGCACCAGCAAGGACACAGACCTGAAACCTCTATCTTGAACTCTAGGCAGTCTGACAGGTCAAGACTACTTGCGATACAACTTGGAGGTTGGACTAAAGGTCTTCTGATAAAACTTTGCTTGGATGTGAGATTCTAGCCGATCCGTAGGAGGAGGATCGATTGAACAATAATATCTGTTTTCAAATGATCTTTTTAAATGAGAATGACGTCACTCGCCAAATGGCTTCCTGTAAAAGGGGTGCATGGCAGCTAGAGGGACATTTAGTATGGGGAGGGATTGACCTCTATGACCTTTGTCATGGCACAATGGTTAATAATAATTAAACTTCTCTAGCCAGTATGAAATGAACACGTTGCAAGTGTCTCTGAATGGCCTACAATGAGAAATATGTACACAATTGTTGAATGTTACCCCTTATTTTTGACTTTTTGTTTCCAGGTTTGATATATTTGCTGCTGTCTGTGAGGTTGATGTCTGTGATGCTAGTAGATAGTTGATGTTCATCCATAACATCGGAGGTTGTATATTTTATCACAAGTATAGGAATATCATAAAAACAATTATTTCTATTTGTTTATAATCAAACTTTGTTTGATTATAAAACCATGCAGGAACTAACCACTTAAGATAAATCCTAAAATAACCCTCCTTAAAGAAACATTTTCAGAAAGGCCTATTATAATCTATACATCCTACTTCGACCAGCATAACATATAAATAACGACGTGGGGTTTAAATCGGGTTTCAAGCAATTTGTAAGACGATACCTCTGCTTCCATAAAACAGTTGGTGATGTTTATATGGACTCATTAAGTGGCTGGCAATACATTTACTACCATGGCTTAAATACATGTGCCCGGGAGTCTTATGTGTGTGTGTGTGTGTGTGTGTGTGTGTGTGTGTGTGTGTGTGTGTGTGTGTGTGTGTGTGTGTGTGTGTGTGTGTGTGTGTGTGTGTGTGTGTGTGTGTGTGTGTGTGTGCATGCATGCGTGTGTGTGTGTGTGTCAGTGTGTTTGTAGACAGGAAAGAGTCAAGTTCTGGTGCTGACCTGTTATGTGTGTGGGATCTGTCTGTGGCCTCTTAGTGTTGGCCCACTTCCAGGTGGAGCAGCC
This sequence comes from Coryphaenoides rupestris, assembly GCA_002895965.2. Classification (NCBI taxonomy): domain Eukaryota; kingdom Metazoa; phylum Chordata; class Actinopteri; order Gadiformes; family Macrouridae; genus Coryphaenoides; species Coryphaenoides rupestris. The sequence continues at coordinate 185,197 of PIJE02000734.1, forward strand.
TGCATTGTGAAACCTTATGAGTGCTGGGAGTCCCATCTTGGGCATTGCCATTTCAATAATGCATGTATTAAGCAGTCCAAATCAATCCGCATTGACCTAGAAGGTAACGCCATATGACACAGGTAAAGTACTGCGGCTCTACTCTCCAAGCAATGCTGTGGAAATGAATGGAAGATGTTATGACTAGGATTACAGCGCTCCCAAGTCAAAACAACCATTACCATGTTGCTCTCAGGCAATGTTTAAGATACAGTCAAGTATTTTTATTGTCACTTCACAGTTTACACAAGTATAAGCAGTGAGTGAAAATCTTATGTGGAAAACGCCCGACATCCGACCGCAGTTATAAAAGAATACAAATAGAAATAGAAATAGAATAGAAAACTATATTAACAAGTTACCAAAAAACTAAACAAAAGAAAACTGTATAAGACCCCCATAACTGTCTGAGCTTCACATTGTGTTTGTAGGTGAAATATTGATGTTTTTAGGCTCCACGATGTCCGACAGATGTCAATGAGACGAAGCAAAAATATGGGTGAATTGTATAAAACTGAAATAGTTTAATCTCAAGTATATCGATATACTTGTATTGATTTGTTAAATATTTGAAGCAAGATTAAAGATACAAATTTGACCGAGTTGTGAAGTCTGAAGTAGTTAGTTGAATACAATATTTGGATTTGAAAAGTAGTGTAGTGATTAGTGTGTGATTCCCAACCAATATTCTCATTTTAAAATGTGAACAGGGTCTCTCAGTGAAAAATTGCGATAGGCACCAAAGTGTAGAGAATAATAAAGATAGAAAGAATAAAGCCTAAGAGGAACATAAGCTGCAGCACTCACCTAATAAGAGTGCTAAGAGAGCATGAGAAAGAGTGTGAAGTGCACTTCCACTCAGAAGGGGTGGACACAGCTCCATATCTAACACACGCTCAATCACACACACTTAGATGTCCTTCAGCAGAATGGTAAATTGCAACGTAAGGACAATAACAACGTTGGTATTCCATGGGTGAAAGAGGGGGTAGACGAAATGGGGAGACACAATTAATTAATATGTCATGCTACCAGTAGCCTAAGAGAATGACAACGATAAGAGAGGATGAGAAAGATATCAAGCAAGGAGAGAGAGAGTGAAGCCTTTAATCTACACGGCGAGGGGGGAGGGGCTTATTCTGATAGACGAAGCACTTGTGGCCCTGGATCCCATGGCTATGGAATGATTAACCTCTGACACGTGTGATTGGTCAAAGATGTCCGCCTGAGTGCAGCTTTCTCCTTCCTTTCACACTGTCCCACCATAATGAGCGCTGGGCTCCTGAACAGTGATCCAGTGAGCTGTCACCGTGAGCCTGCCCCACTCCCCCTATACTCTGATCCCCACCAGCCCTTGTTTGTCATAATTGGGGGCTATTAGTTAGGAGTGCCATCTGGGCCAGCTAATTACGTTCTTAGGTTTCCCACTGCCATTTGTCTTTTCTTTGATTTTCCCCAAGACCTGCAGAGTCTGCCCCCCCCCCCATCACACACCCCGCCGCCTTCCACCCCCCCCCCCCCCCCCCCCCCCCGCCCCACTCAGTTGGATGATTTTAGACAAAAGCGTGGCGATAACAGTGTTGATGGGAGAATAGAGACAGGGAAGAGGAAGCAGTTAGAAGAGAAAGAGGAGAGTGGAGATTAGAGAGGAGAAGCAAAAGGATGCAAATTGAGGAGAGGAGAAGATAATCTAAAAATATGGAGGACAAGAAGAAGACTGAGGTACTACAAATGTTGGGAAATCAAACTAATTTCCCATCCAAGCCGCCACCACCCATATCTCCAGGCTGCCTGTTCTGTTGGCTCACAGTCACCATGTAATTACTGTGCCTCTGTCTCAGGAGATTCAGAGGAGATAGTGGATGTGTGGGCCCCTAAACTCAGGAACAATTTGGCAACTACAGCTGTGTGATTTAATATGCTGCATCATGGACAGCCATTGCTGGAAGTAGGCCTACTTTTTTTATGTGCTGCAGTTGAAGGCTTAGAAGATAATAAAAAATGCCAGTGCTGTCTCTGTTTAATTCTGTTGGGGATTAATACAATATCAAAGAGCACAAATATATATAGCATCACATGCTATCACACACACACATAGACATACTAGGTTGCACTGCTTTGGATTAGATAGGTTGGTCTCGGGTCATTGACTGATCTGGGCCTATTAAGCGATTTATCGAACCGAACACCGAACACACTCACATTCTGCCAAATAGGCGTTGACTAAAACTTGAAAAAACGTCCCTTTAAGGTACATTATGTCTCTTCAAAATGTACCGTAAAGGGACATTTTTTAAGTTTTGTTTTGTGTAAAATATATATAACGCTAACTACTTGTGACTAGTTTGGCGATAGTTAAGCATTGCTTTGTAATTCGCCTATTGTGTAGAAATATTGACAAAACGATGGCTCCAGAGAGGAGTGCTGCTACCGAACAAGTTAACTTGGAAGCCCGGCTCCTGGACAGGTATACACCACTAGACACACAGGACTCATACTGTCTTTGGGGCAGGTATACACCACCAAGAGTCGGGTGCATTGTAAACCGGGCGGTAGGCAAAAGCGGGGTCCTTGGCGTGCGGATCCCCAGCGTCGCCGACTGGTTCTAGGGACGTGGAACGTCACCTCACTGGCGGGGAAGGAGCCGGAGCTGGTGCGGGAGGTGGAGCGGTACCAACTAGATATGGTTGGGCTCACCTCCACGCATAGCACCGGTTCTGGAACCAAACTCCTGGAGAGGGGCTGGACCCTCTCCTTTTCCGGAGTTGCCCAGGGTGTGAGGCGCCAGGCGGGTGTAGGGATACTCACAAGTCCCCGGCTGAGCGCCGCTGTGTTGGAGTTCTCTCCGGTGAACGAGAGGGTCGCCTCCATGCGACTGCAAGTCGCTGGGGTGAAGGCTCTGACTGTTGTGTGTGCCTACGCACCAAACAGCAGCTCAGAGTATCCGGCCTTCTTGGAGTCCTTGGGTGGCATCCTGGAAAGGGTTCCATCCGGGGACTCCATAGTTCTACTGGGGGACTTCAACACACATGTGGGCAATGATGGAGAAACCTTGAGGGGAGTGATTGGGATGAACGGCCTGCCCGATCTGAACCAGAGTGGTGTTTTGTTATTGGACTTCTGTGCTAGTCATGGACTGGCCATAACAAACACCATGTTCGAACATAGGGTGGTCCACAAGTGTACCTGGTACGGGACCACCTTAGGCCAAAGGTCGCTGATCGACTTTGTAATCATGTATCAGCAGATCTGTCACGGCCGCGACCATGTTTTGGACACTCGGGTGAAGAGAGGAGCAGAGCTGTCAACTGATCACCACCTGGTGGTGAGTTGGATCAGATGGCGCGGGAGGGTGCCAGACAGACCTGGTAAACCCAAACGTGTAGTGAGGGTGAACTGGGAATGTCTGGTGGAAGCCCCTGTGGAAGAATGTCTGGTGGAAGAACTTCTCGTGCATACCGGGGGAGGTTGGGGACATGGAACCTGAGTGGGCCATGTTAAGAGACTCCGTTGTGGAGGCTGCAGCTCGGAGCTGTGGTCAAAAGACTGTTGCTGCCTGTCGTGGCGGGAACCCAAGAAGCCGTTGGTGGACGCCAGCGGTGAAGGAAGCCGTCAGACTGAAGAAGGAGGCCTTTCGGGCCTGGTTGGCCCAGGGTTCTCCTGAAACAGCAGACGGGTACTGGGAGGCCAAAAGGGCCGTGGCTTCAGCGGTCGCTGAAGCAAAATCACGGGTGTGGGAGGAGTTCGGGGAGACCATGGAGAAGGACTTTCGGTTGGCCTCAAGGAAATTCTGGCAAACTGTCCAGCGTCTCAGGAAGGGAAAGCAGGGCTTGGCTCAGGCTGTGCTCAGTCAGGGAGGAGAACTGCTGACACAGACTGAGGATATTGTCGGGCGGTGGAAAGAACACTTTGAGGAACTCCTGAACCCGACCAGTACGTCCTCTGTGGAAGAGGCAGAGTCTGAAGCCTCGGGGGAAGCCTCACCCATATCCTTGGTAGAGGTCACTGAAGTAGTCAAAAAGCTCTTCAGTGGCAAGGCGCCAGGTGTGGATGAGATTTGCCCTGAGATGCTGAAGGCTCTGGACATTGTCGGGCTGTCGTGGCTGACACGCCTAGTCAATGTAGCGTGGAGGTCGGGGACAGTACCTGTGGAATGGCAGACCGGGGTGGTGGTCCCCATTTTCAAAAAAGGGGACTGGAGGGTGTGCTCCAATTATTGAGCTATCACACTGCTCAGCCTCCCCGGGAAAAGTTATTCCAGGGTGCTGGAAAGGAGGCTCCGGCCGATTGTCGAACCTCAGCTTCAGGAGGAACAATGCAGATTCCGTCCTGGCTGTGGAACAGTGGACCAGCTCTTTACCCTCGCAGGGTTGTTGGGGGGGGGCATGGGAGTTTTGTGGACTTGGAGAAGGCTTATGACCATGTCCCCCGGGGAATCCTGTGGGGGTATTACGGGAGTATGGGGGGTACCGGGGCCGTCGGTACGTGCCATTCGGTCCTTGTACGAACAAAGTGCAAGCTGCGTCCGTATTCTCAGCACAAAGTCAAGCACGTTCTCAGTGGGTGTTCGACTCCGCCAAGGTTGTCCCTTGTCACCGATTCTGTTTGTGATCTTCATGGACAGGAGTGAGTGTCCGGTTTGGGGACCTCAGAATTGCATCTCTGCTCTTTGCAGAGATGTGGTTCTGTTGGCTACATCAGACCGTGACCTCCAGCATGCACTGGGGCGGTTTGCAGCCGAGTGTGAAGCGGTCGGGATGAGAGTCAGCACCTCCAAGTCTGAGGCCATGGTTCTCTGCCGGAAAACAGTGGAGTGTCCCCCCCGGGTTTGGGAATGAGTTACTGCCTTCAAGCGAAGGGTTTCAAGTTATCTCGGCGGTCTTGTTCACCAGTGAGGGCTAAATGGAGCGGGAGATATGACAGAACGGATTGGGGTGCAGCATCTGCAGCAATGTACCGGATCCGTTGTGGTGAAGAGGGAGCTGCAGCCGGAAGGCGAAGCTCCTCGATTTACAGGTCCATCTAACTTCCAAACGCTTCACCTATGGTCACGAAGTTTTGGGGTTAGTGACCGTAAGAATGAGATCGCGGATACAATCGGCTGAAATGAAGTTTCCTCCGCAGGGTGGCGGGCTCAAGCCCTTAGAGATAGGGTGTGGAGCTCAGAACTCCAGCTCGGGGTAGAGCCGCTGCTCCCGCCGCGTCGAAAGGAGTCAGCTTGAGGTGCGTCGGGGGCATCTCATTAGGATCCCCCCGGGGCGGCCTCCCCTTAGAGGTTTTCCGGGCACGTCCAACTGGGAGGAGACCCCGGGGCAGACCCAGAACCCGCTGTAGGGATTATATATCTCATCTGGCCTGGGAACGGCCTCGGATCCCCCAGGAGGAACTGGAGAGTGTGGCTGGGGAAAAGGAAGCCTGGGGGGCCCTGCTTAGCCGGCTGCCACCGCGACCCGGCCCCGGATAAGCAGACGAGAATGGATGGAGCTGGATAGACACCACTAGACACACAGGACTCATACCGTCTCCTGGCAGGTAGACACCACTAGACACACAGGACTCATACCGTCTCCTGGGCAGGTAGACACCACTAGACACACAGGACTCATACCGTCTCCTGGACAGGTAGACACCACTAGACACACAGGACTCATACCGTCTCCTGGGCAGGTAGACACCACTAGACACACAGGACTCAGTCACGATGTGGGCAGGAGGACCCAAACGCAAGACTCAGGACTCGGGGTTATGCAGAAATGAATTATTTATTTACCGTGATGCAGGCAGGCAGACAGGTGAGGGACAGACAGACAGGCAGGCAGGCAGGCAGGTGAGGGACAGACAGGCAGGTAGGTGTTCATAAGGGTAGTCCAAGGTTGAACAAGTAAATGTGTAACAGACATAACACAACATAACATTAACAATGGTCCGACAACAGTGAGTGGAAACCCGAGGGCTTTATACTGTGCGTGATTGTTAATTGCGGGCAGCCGCGAAAGTAGCGCAGGTGCCGCTAACCACCCAGGGGCGGCACTGGCGCCCGGGAGCCCCGCTAATCCTCCAGGGGCGGCACTGGCGCCCGGGAGCCCGGAGACACGATCGCGATCGTGACAGTACCCCCCCTCAACGGGAGCCTCCTGGCGACCCACGATGACCGGGCTGGCACCGTCGGGCGGACGACCTGGAGGCAAGGCAGAGGCCGAGCCGGGACCCTCCGGTGGACGACCTGGAGGCAGGGCGGGGGACACCGGTGCCGACGGAGCGGGGACCGGGGATGACTGCCACCTGGCAGCAGCGACCGGCAGGAGCTGCGGCGTTGCAGCCGGGACCGGGAGAGGCTGCGGCGTTGCAGCCGGGACCGGGAGAGGCTGCGACCTGGCAGCAGGGACTGGCAGGAGCTGCGGCGGTTCAGCCGGGACCGGGACTCGGGACGGCTGGCACCCGGCAGCAGGGACTGGCAGGAGCTGCGGCGGTCCAGCCGGGACCGGGACTCGGGACGGCTGGCACCCGGCAGCAGGGACTGGCAGGAGCTGCGGCGGACCAGCCGGGACCGGGACTCGGGACGGCTGGCACCCGGCAGCAGGGACTGGCGGGAGCTGCTGTGGTCCAGCCGGGACCGGGACTCGGGGTGGCTGGGACCTGGGAGCAGGGACTGGCGGGAGCTGCTGTGGTCCAGCCGGGACCGGGACTCGGGGTGGCTGGGACCTGGGAGCAGGGACTGGCGGGAGCTGCTGTGGTCCAGCCGGGACCGGGACTCGGGGTGGCTGGGACCTGGGAGCAGGGACTGGCGGAGCTGCTGTGGTCCAGCCGGGACCGGGACTCGGGGTGGCTGGGACCTGGGAGCAGGGACTGGCGGGCTGCTGTGGTCCAGCCGGGACCGGGACTCGGGGTGGCTGGGACCTGGGAGCAGGGACTGGCGGGAGCTGCTGTGGTCCAGCCGGGACCGGGACTCGGGGTGGCTGGGACCTGGGAGCAGGGACTGGCGGGCGCTGCTGTGGTCCAGCCGGGACCGGGACTCGGGGTGGCTGGCACCTGGCAGCAGGGACTGGCGGGAGCTGCTGCGGTCCAGCCGGGACCGGGACTCGGGACGGCTGGCACCTGGCAGCAGGGACTGGCAGGGGCTGCGGCGGTGCAACCAGGACCGGGACCCGGGATGGCTGTGACCCAGCAGCGGGAAAACAGAACTGCTGCGGTTCAGCCGGGACCGGGACCCGGGGTGGCTGCGACCTGGCCGCAGGGACTGGTGGGACAGCCGGGACGTCGGCGGGTCCGCCGGGACCGGGACTCGGCTGGCTGGACCCAGCAGGGGAACACTCGGGGTGACTGACCACTTGGCAGCAGGAACCGGCAGGGTCTGCGGCATTGCAGCCGGGACCGGGACCCGGGATGGCTGCGACCTGGCAGCAGGGATCGCCAGGAGCTGCTGCGGTCCGGCCGGGACCGGGACCCGGGATGGCTGGCACCTGGCAGCAGGAACCGGCCGGGGACTGCGGCGGTGCCGCCGGGACCGGGACCCGGGCTGGCTGTGACCCAGCAGCGGGATAACAGAACTGCTGCGGTCCAGCCAGGACCGGGACCCGGGGCGGCGGGGGTTGCCTGCCCCGCCGCCTGCCCCGCCGCCGGTGAGCCCGCTGGACGCTCCGAGGACCCCCCAGGGCCAGGCGGGTTCCCTCGTAGCATTCCCGCGGTCCACCCGGGACTCGGGATGGCTGCGAGCCAGCCGCGGGAGACCGAGGCTGCTGCAGTCCAACCCGGGACCCGGGAGCCCGGGGAACCTTGTACCTCGGCGTCGGCTCACACCGGACGCCGAGGTACTCCCAGAGGCTGACATATTCAGGGTCTGACTCGGCCGAGTCCGAATCGGCCGAGTCAGTGTCCGGAGAAGACTCCAAGTCAGAGTCCGAGTCTGTTGGGCTGAATTGTAGTCCGGTCATTAAGTTACGAGGACCCCCCAGGGCTCGCCGGCGAGTGCGACTGTAGGGCGCGACTGGATCTGGGCGATAATGTCCTGCCACTGACGGACTAACCCCCAGCCTGAGTCTGCTGGGTACATTGTTGGTCGGACCATTCTGTCACGGTGTGGGGCAGGAGGACCCAAACGCAAGACTCAGGACTCGGGGTTATGCAGTGCGGAATGTTATTTATTTACCGTGATGCAGGCAGGCAGGCAGACAGGTGAGGGACAGGCAGGTAGGTAGGTAGGTAGGCAGGCAGGTGAGGAACCGACAGGCAGGTAGGCATTCATAAGGGTAGTCCAATGATTCAACAAGTAATGTGCAACAAGACATAACCATGACATTAACAATGGTCCGACAACAGTGAGTTGGAAACCCGAGGGCTTTATACTGTGCGTGATTGTTTAAATTGCGGGCAGCCGCGAAAGTAGCCGCCGATCGTGACAGATCATACTGTCTTTGCGGTACACCACTAGAGACACAGGACTATTACTTTCTTTGGGGCAGTATTAGACCACTAGACACACATGACTCATACTGTCTTTGGGGCAGGTAGACACCACTAGACACACAGCACTCATACTGTCTTTGGGGCAGGTAGACACCACTAGACACACAGGACTCATACTGTCTTTGGGGCAGGTAGACACCTGTTGGGGTGGGGGGGTGTTGAGGTGAGTGGCCCAGGCGCACAGCAAGGAGGGAGGCGTTTTAGCGTTTTAGTTCAAGCCAAAAGGGCGGTTTAAACAACAAAGGAAATTGCCACAATGGATGCCACAAAAAATAATGGTATCCGGGGGAAGGCCTCTGCGGGTTGGCTCGGGATTCTGGAGGGATGAGAAGGAGAAGGGAGGTAAGTGATAGAGATCACGGATGCGGCAAAGGCAAAAACAGGGCTTGGCACAACAACTGCGAGAAGTTTAGTTGGCAAGAGAAAAATACTACACTGTGTGATACGAGGCATACGTTACCACCAGGAGTCTATGGAAAGATCTGGCCCCGAGTGGAGTGCAGGCCAGGTTATTGTATGGTTGGCGGTGATTGCAGATCAGAGGCAGGTGCGGTGATTAGGGATGGTAAGCAGGTGCGGAGAGTCGCGCTTGTGGCGACGCCATCGCCGCTCCGCCGTTGCGCCTGCGCCGACGTGCAGGGAATGTCGGACTCCAACTCCGAGAGGTGAGAGGAGTGGGAGGAGCCTGCTGAGAGGACAGGGCCGGCGGGGGATGGGGGACGTGAGCGCCTGGTAGCCGGGCGAAACGTCGTATGCCTGGTCCAAGGCGGCGCGCAGAGGAGCGCGAAGGGCGCGTAGTGGGAGGGGAAAGGGACTGTGGCACCCCGCTTCAGTCAGAGGCACGACGCATTGGAAACTACTGACACACAGTCTGGTTAAGGCTCCGCAGGCGGGCCGTTTATTCCCAAAACACACAGATCACGTCGGTACGTGTTTAAATAGGAGTCCTCTCCGGTCCGGACTCCTCCTCCCGGGTAGCCGTGCTCCGCGGGGTCCAGTCCTCACCCGCGCCGTACGGGTCGGCGCGATCTCCGTGTCGGCGCGATCTCTGCGGCACCCATCGTGGCGGCGGTCTCCATGTCGGTGCGATCTCTGTCGGCGCCATGTCGGCGGTATCTCCGCGTCGCCGTCTTTCACGCAACGCTGTCTCTTGCGTCTCCCCCTACTGGGAGAAACCATCCGGCTTTATACTCGGGTTCTTCCTCATTGTCTGATCGCCTGCAGCTGTTTCCACTTGGCCTCCTGATTAGCCGATTGGAGACAGCTGCGATCCCTGGGGCTCGGGAGGGAAGGGCCGGAGAGTCCGTAGGCTCCGCCCCCTACCTGGCCGTGCGGGGCTGGGGTCGCTGTCCACGGTGCTGAACCCCCGTGTTGCCACAGGACGTGGAGGCGAGGACGGGCGAGCCGGGAACAGAACCCCCCCCCCCAAGGGGAGCCACCTGGCGACCTACCGGGGGCGTTGGGATGATCCCGGGAGAAGTCCGGGAGGAGAGACGGGTCCATGATGAGTTGACGGGAGATCCAACAACGTTCCTCCGGGCCTCCGAGTCCGCCAGGTACTGAAAACCCTGACCCTGACGGCTCACCCTCAGTAGCCGCCGCACCGTCGACTGGGGATGGCCGTCGACCAGCTGAGGGGGTGGAGGGGCCGGGGCAGCAGGCATGAGAGGGCTTGAGGAGACCGGTTTGACCCTGGAGACATGGAAAACCGGGTGGACCCGCAGGGAGGCGGGAAGCCTGAGACACACCGTCGCTGGGTTCAGGACGTGCTCAATGATGAAGGGGCCGACATAGCCAAGTGCCAACTTCCTGGTGGAAACCTTGATAGCGGGGAGGTCAGCACCGTGGGAGAGATATACCTGCTGACCAGGCAGGTATACTGGAGGAGGGGTGCGGCAGCGATTTGCCCCATGGCATGAACGCTCGTTGGCGCGGAGCAGGGCGGTGCGAACCTCCCTCCACACCCGGCGACACCGCCGGAGGTGGTCCTGGACCGAGGGGACGGAGACCTCCGACTCCTGGAGAGAGAACAGCGGAGGCTGGTATCCTAGGGAGGCCTCGAATGGCAACCTGCCGGTGGCAGCGCAGGTCAAGGTGTTGAGGGAGTACTCAACCCAGGGCAGGTCCCCGCTCCAGGAGGTGGGGTGGAAAGCCGAGACGCAGCGCAGAGCGGACTCCAGGCTCTGGTTGATGCGCTCGGCCTGACCGTTCGTCTGCGGATGGTACCCCGAGTAGAGGCTGACGGTAGCGCCGATCCCCTTGCAGAAGGCCCGCCAGACCTGGGAGGTAAACTGCGGTCCACGGTCTGAAACTATGTCGCTCTGGAGCCCGTGGAGACGGTATACATGCTGAGTGAGGAGCTCAGCCGTCTCCGCTGAGGATGGAAGGTTTAGAAGCGCCACCAGGTGCACCGCCTTGGAGAACCGATCCACCACTGTGAGGATGACGGTGTTCCCTCGGGAGGGAGGAAGACCGTTCACAAAACACGTGCAGGGAATGTCGGACTCCGACTCTGAGAGGTGAGAGGAGTGGGAGGAGCCTGCCGAGAGGACAGGGCCGGCGGGGGATGGGGGATGTGAGCGCCTGGTAGCCGGGGGGAACTCTGGAGAGCCGGAACGCCGTATGCCTGGTCACCAACGGCGGCGCGCAGAGGGGAAGTCGCGAATGGGGGAGGGCGCGTAGCGGGAGCGGCGAAAGGACGGACGTGGGACGGCGAGGCGCATGGGCCGAGCCGTAAACAGACACCACTAGACACACCAGGCACTCATATCTGTCTTCTGGGGCAGGGTAATAACACCACTAGAACACACGAGCACTCATACTGTCTTGGGGGCAGGTAGACACCAACTATCACACACAGGACTCCATACTTGTCCTTTGGGGGCAGGTATACACCACTAGAACAGTCATGTATATCATGTTTAAACTGCAACCCCTTTATTTGGTGTTAATACATATCAAATCGTAAATGATGACGGAGTTAGTACTGGTGGCTGATAGAATCTTTAGAATATTGGACAATAGAATTTTCGACTCTCAGATATAGATTGGCGTAGGTTAAATTTACATTTATACGCTACTATACTCTAAACCGTGATAAAATGGCGCCGTACGTGTATGGCTGCCGTGTGGCGAAGCTCTCGTAACGCCGACGCATTGTTTTTTGTTACTTATTCTTTTAATGTGCGACTATCCTTTGCACAGGTAAGTTAGCAGTAAATTGACTTATGACAGTTTGCACACTTCTGGAGACCTTAGAACGAACAGTCCGGCTCGCCGGCGACCGGAAGTTTTTCAAGTCTTTCGACTCGGAGGTCCCCGCCCCGGAGTCCGTTGGCCTGGACTATCTCCGTACCCATTTTAGGCGCGATCACATGCAAGCATCGCCGACGGAGAGGGAAGCGAGCCGGCGTGCTAGTCAGGCTGAGACGTTGTGCCAATCGACCTCCACTACCCACCATTCTACTGGCTAATGTACAGTCTCTGGAAAATAAGTTATGCGAGCTACAGGCTTGTATTGTCGTGGAAATTACCAATACTCTGACATTCGGAAGAGGGAGATCAGGAAGACCAAAGTTTGAAGGTTAAAGACTTTATTCGCCATAGCCAATAATGACGATAAGCCTGAGTCAAGGTCATCGTCACATGGTCATCCTACACATTCCAAAACCCTTTTGTGGTTACCGCCACCAGAGTACTATACACAGGTGCTCTCCTGTACCCTGGACCAATATAGAACCCTGTTCTGATTGGCTTACGTCCATCTGTTTAGTTCGGCTCCTGTCCGTCTCTAGACGTCCGCATACCTCACCATCATATATGTATGTTTAGACGCAAGAAACCTTCAACGTAACCTATATTGGGAACCTCAATATAGACATGGTTGACAGGTGTGTCTCTAGTTGTATCTCTCCACACTTAATTCACACACACAGTATATCGACACTCTTAAGAATATACTGAAAATATCTCCAATAGTATACAATTCCACCGGGAAACTAAGGACAACTGCATAATCTGCCTGACGGAGACATGGATGTCAGAGGGGGTTGCCGACTCAGCCATTGAGCCGACAGGATTTTCCGTCCACCGCCAGAACAAAGACTCTCTCTGGTAAAGATCGTGGAGGGGGGGTATGTCTCATGATAAACAGATCTTGGTGCAACCAGAGTCATGTGCATACCCTCAAGTCATTCTGTTCCCCGGACCTGGAGTACCTACATGCTTATGTGCCAACCATTCTGGCTACCGCGGGAGTTTATAGCAGTAACCGTGACTGCTGTGTACATTCCCCCTCAAGCCAACACGGACATAGTGTTGAAGGAACTTTATGGGGCTATCAGCGAACAGGAGTCGGCACACCCTGAGGCTGCTTTCATTGTGGCGGGGGACTTCAATAAGGCGAACTTGAAGAAAGTTCTCCCGAAGTTCTACCAACACATCACAAGCAACACACGGGGCGAGCGGATCCTCGACCATTGCTACACCCCCTCTCCGGGATGGCTCACATAGGCGCCTCCTCCGCCCACCGGTTGGGCAATCGGGACCAGCCGCTCCGATCCAACCTACTCCCCTGCCCTACAGGCCAGTAGACTGAAGACCCCAGCAGCCAATCCGGCTGTGAAGGGAGGTCCAATGCTGGGTCGGACCAATCGGAGTCTAAGCTGCAGGATTGTTTTGATCACGCTGACTGGGATATGTTCCGGGTCGCGTCGGACAATAACATCAGCGAGTACCCGTCCGCGAGTACGAGGGCCTTGTAGTCACCGGGTTCATCAAGAAATGCATAGATGACTTGTTCCTACTAAGTCGGTTCGGATTTATCCCAAGCCTTAGGAAACCATGGGATTAATGGCGATGTTCGCGCTGCAACTCCTGCACGCGTAACGCCGCCTTTGATCCTGGGAATATGGTGGAAAATACGAGAGCCTGCTACGACCTCCGCAAGACCATCGGCTCTGCCAAGCGGGAGTACAAGAACAGGGTGGAGGACAAATTCAAGAGCCACGACGCGAAGGGGTGTGTGGAAGAGGCTGTAGACAATCACGGAACTTCAGATGGAGAACCAGCCGGTGTAGAGAAACTCCTCTACCTCCCTCCCAGGTGAGGCTAAACACATTCTTTGCTCGGTTCGACGTGAACGACAGCCCACCGAAGTCAGCACTGCCTGAGGAGACCAAGCCTGCTGAACATCCAAGAGGCTGACGTGTGCAGAGCCTTCAAGCGGGTGGACATCCGGAAGGCGGCGGGCCCAGACCACATCCCGGGGCGCGTCCCTCAGAGCATGCGCGGACCCAGTTGGCAGGAGTCTTCGCAGGCATCTTCAACCTGTCCCTGTCGCCAGGCTGTTGTTCCCGGAGGGCTTCAAAGATGTCCATCATTGTGCCTGTCCCGAAACACCCCAAGGTAACGCGCCTGAATGACTGGAGACCCGTAGCCCTCACCTCGATTGTCAGTAAATGCTTCGAGAAGGTTGGTCAAGGACTTCATTTGTTCCATGTTGCCTGCCACGCTGGACCCATGGCAATTTGCGTACCGTCAAAAACAGATCCAACCGACGACGCGATTGGCCATGGCACTTCACACCACCCTCGCTCTCACCTGGAGGGGAAGAAACTGTTGTGTGCGAATGCTGTTTGTGGACTTCAGCTCAGCGTTCAACACAATAGTTCCTGCCAAACTCGACACCAAGCTCAGGGGTCTAGGCCTGCACCCGACCATGTGCAGCTGGATACTGGACTTCCTGTCGGGCCGCCGCCAGGTGGTGAGGATGGGCAGCACCACCTCAGAGCCACTGACCCTCAACACGGGAGCCCCTCAGGGATGCGTGTTGAGCCCTCTCCTCTACTCCCTGTACACCCACGACTGCATGGCTATGCACAGCTCCAACGTCATCATCAAGTTTGCTGACGACACGACAGTGTTGGGTCTGATCGCCGACGACGACGAGACAGCCTACAGGGAGGAGGTTGGATCACTGGCACAGTGGTGCCAAGAGAACAACCTCGCCCTCAATGTCAAGAAGACCAAGGAGCTGATCGTGGACTACAGGAAGTGAAGAGGAGAGCACGCCCCCATCTCCATAGACAGGGTTGCAGTAGAGAGGGTCAGCAGCTTCAAGTTCCTCGGTGTGCACATCTCCGAGGACCTCACATGGACCACGCACACCACACACGTGGTGAAAAAGGCCCAACAACGCCTGTATTTCCTCAGGCGACTGACGAAATTCAACATGTGCCCCCGCATCCTCAGAACATTCTACTCCAGTACCATCAAGAGTGTTCTCACTGGATGTATTACCGTCTGGTACGGGAACTGCACCGCACTCGAGCGTAGAACAGGGTGGTGCGGATGGCCCAGTACATCGTTGGAGGTGAGCTTCCCTCCCTCCTGGATATATACACCAGGCGGTGTGTGGCCAAGGTGAAACGGATTATCAAAGACAATAACCTCCCCAGCTAGTGCTACTGCTAGTGCAAGCTCTGGTGTGCTAGTGCTAAGTGTTACTGTTAGTGCTGCTGCTTACTGCTAATCCTGGTGCTAAGTGCTAGTGTTACTGCTGGTACAAGTGCTGGTAGTAGTGCTAAGTGTTGGTGCCGGTGCTACTGCTATTGCTAGTGCTAGTGCTAGTGTTACTGCTAGTGCTAGTGCTAGTGCTAGTGTTACTGCTAGTGCTAGTGTTACTGCTAGTGCTAGTCCTGGTGCTAATTGCTGGTGCTAGTGTTGTGCTAGTGTGACTGTCTGAGGAAGTATTCTGTGACATTCTGTGAATCTCAAAATATAACAATGTATATTTTATTACATTGGTTTATATTTGTATTGCTCCCCGTAATATTTTTTGTATACTTTATTTTATCTTATACAGTTTTCTTTTGTTTAGTTGTTTTGGTAACTTGTTAATATAGTTTTCTATTCTATTTCTATTTCTATTTGTATTCTTTTAGAACTGCGGTCGGCTGTCGGGTGTTTTGCACATAAGATTTTCACTCACTGCTTATACTTGTGTAAACTGTGAAGTGACAATAAAATACTTGAACTTGAACTAACACATAATATTAGTTATATTCTAATTCATGTTATTTGCACATGGCTGATCGACATGAGGTTGACTTTCATTCATTCTCTGACCTTTTGCCTTGTTTTTATTCATTTTAATTTGCCCCATTAAGAATTGGTGTACTTTAATTAGTTGTAAATATAGCACAATTATCTTATGCTTGGAACACTTAAAGAAACACACACAAAAAATGCATGTTTAGAACACACAAAACCATGCACCTAACGATAGATTATGATTAATGAGTAATAACACAGATTGTGATGTACAGTCACAACACCAATGTTGCCAGATGCCATCACCCGAGGTTAGGTAGCACAGCTGATGCCAATCTGTCTGATTGCAGGATTTTAAACGGATGAAATTGCTATCAATCACAGCCATATCCCAGTTATTATACCTTGTGTGAGCTAATCATCTCTGATTCTTCTTGTGCAATTTGACACAATGAAATTTTTTTGGATGAAAATGTATCCCACGGAAATTTTACCGTGTTCATGATACTCGGCCATCTACAAAGCCAGCCACCTGTATTTATCATAATTACTGGATCCAACTGGTTTACAGATAGCTAAAGTTCTTGATCCTAAAATGTTGAATAATTTAAAACATGTCTAATTCATATTATACCTAACAATTATGAGTGCTTGAAACTTGTTCTATTCAAATCAGACTGTACCCTCTGCGATATATTGTTGTTTCACTCTTTCAACACATTTACTTATTGGAAGTTGCTTTGGATGAAAGTGTCTGCCAAATGTTAGTGTAAATGTAAATATGCACATAGCAGAATGACATGAGGTGAGTTCCTTTCATCTCTTATCTGTTAAAAAGATTGATCCCTGCTAGAGAAAGGCAGATCTTGATAGGAGAGATAGAAGTACAGTATATATGACACAAGTTGTAATTGCTGTACAGTCACTACACTACACATGTATGATCAATGGTGATAATACGAATAAGAAATACATATTCATTATATACAGACACTCTAAAATCTCTTGGCTCTCACTGTGTTTGTTGCAACCAAATCTCACCCCGATGTATACAAATACACTGTCATGCCACTTTTAAATTGCGTTCCATGCCAAAAGCAGGATTTGCATTCATTTCCACGGTAGGCCAAACTGTCTAGGCCTTGACCTTTAAATGGCTAAGGTGAAGCTGAAAGCAGAGCCTAATGTTGGGACCTAAGTCCCGGGGCCATCTGACTCAAGACACCCATTTATGTGCAAAACACATACAGCCATTATAATAAACCCTAATTCTCTTCATGTCAAGCAGTGAATAGAGTAATTTCAGTCTGAACCTCTGATTTAGGGCTGTTTTCATAGAATCCATTAAAACAAGAGGATTCAGAGTAACAGGGTGCTGGTCTAGGATATCCTAAGAAACCAGTGGTGGTGAACAATAAGGCCTCTTCTATGTCCGCACTCAGCGAGACACACAAAATGAACATCCTACGCCTGATTCTCACCAAAAGTGGCGAACAAAAAACTAAGTGAAAAAAGGTGTAAAAGTCGTAAAAGTGTCTGTGTGCAGTACAGTAATATTCTTATACTAGCATAAAATAGTAATTGGTAACTAGTAGAGGGGAGCAGCAACATGTGATGATAAAGTGTAATGATAAATGATAAGTCCACTAATTGAGCGATTAGCAGTTCAGTCAGCGCACTGCCTGTGGGTAGAAACTGTTCTTGAACCTGCTTGTCCTGGTTAGAATGCTGCAGAACCGGCAACCAGAACGCAGGGGGGAGAACAGTTGGTGCCCAGGGTGATTGTGGTCCTTGATGGATGGAAGTGCACACCCGATGATCTTTTCTGCCTTCTTGAGCATGTTGTGGGTCCACGCTAGGTCGTCAGAGATCTGTAGTCCCAGGAAACTGAAGCAGCTGACTATTTCCACTGGTGTCCCATATTAGCTGATCGGGGAGTGGGGCCCTTGGTGGTTCCTGAAGTCCACGATGAGCTCCATTATCTTGCTGACATTGAGTAGAACGCTGTAGGTCCCTCAGTTTTAGGATCAGCATGGAGGGAACGATGGTGTTGAACCCAGAGCTGAAGTCAATAAACCACAGTCTGACATAGGTGTCCCTCCTGTCTAGGTGTTCCAGGGCAGTATGTAGTGTCAGGGAGATGGTGTCATCCACAGACCTGTTTGGCCTGTATGCAAACTGGTCTGGCTCTGAGGAGTCTGGATTAATGCTGTTTATGTGTGTTATGACCAACTTCTCCAGGCAACCAAAGCGGGCACAAAATATGCAGCTCTGCATCTGACTCAATAGAACAATGAGTGGGTAAGAAATCCCTTATATATAAGGGATATTTATAAAAAATATCCCTTGACGGAAAATAACTACTGAAGTTCTTGGGGAGGAATGCAGAGTTGGGTCTAAGCAGTGTGAAAGAGCTCTCACCGGCAGGTTGGGTGGAAACCTGAGGACAGCAAAAAGCTACATTGACAGGGCATCCAAAGGGGCTTGAGACAGAGGCTTGGAAGGGTCCCCAGAAAGCCCACACAAGACAGTGGTAAGCCCAGCGCCCAGCGTGGTGTCAGCACACAGTATCAGGTTTCACACGTCTAGCACCTCGCAATAACCTCTTGACCAGGGGATGACTGAAAACTGGATTACCGTCACAGCCTTTGTGGCCTGCCGAAACGACTATGCATAGACTTTTACAGTGGAGAAAGCAGTAGAGACTGTAAAGAATGGGAAACAAGGGGATGGGACAATGAGATTTTCAGCACACCACAAAGCATCTGTATGCTTCTTCAGAAGTGTTCTGAGGTCAGAACAAATGGGACGGCCAAATTCGACTTTACCTTGTGTGGTTCCACAGAACTGATCGATATTGGGGAGGCACTAGAGTATAGGCAGCTGTCCGTCAACCTACCAAGATTTGGCGCTTTTCGGATAAACAGGACTCGGAGAGTGACTTTTCCAAACTGCATCAACCCCCCCGCCAAACAAACAAAAATAACCCAACAGAAGCGTTGGAAGCCAGTTAAGCATACAGAGGCCTTTAGGGAAAGTGTCCCACTTTGATGTTTAGAGAGAGGAGGTGGACATCTAACAGCTGCAGGTAGACCTCTGCACTGCAGGATCAA
>PIJE02000734.1:206364-221364 GCA_002895965.2 Coryphaenoides rupestris
AAACTTGTTATTTGTGTCTACTCCCATTTTTATTCCTGCAGTTGTATTTTTTCATCCAGAATCTATTGATGTTTCCGAGAGGACCAGGGGCCATATTGGATTTTGACACAGAATTGGCTTCAACTGCAGAGAATGGAAACAAATAGGGTCACAGCCTTTTGTTTCATACAGGATTTCTGTATATGTGTGGTGGATAATATGTCCAGAGTGTGAACGTCTCCAATCTGTCTCCAGAGTCTTAGCCAAGAAATGAAAAACGATAGATATCCAGGGACGCTCCAGACCGCAGGACTACAGTAACTGTATCTAGTAAGCCGATCTTAGATTTTGTCAACAAAGTGTTGTGACAACCTGCTTATAGTCATAGGCACGACGCATAGAGAACTTACTGACACCAAGTCTGTTTAGGCTCCGTAGGCGGATATCACACAGATGACGTCAGTACTTATCAATCTGTTCTCATAGGAGTCCTCCCGGCTCGGGACTCCTCTTCCCGGGTAGCCGTGCTCCGCGGGGTCCGGTCCTCAACGACACCTTACGTGTCGGCGCGATCTCTGTTGGCGCCGTGTCGGCGGTATCTCCGTCGCACCGACGTGGCGTCGAGGGAATTTAACTGTTCCTCTGGATACCTTTATCTTGGCCAGAGGTACATTTCCTGTCGCGAGCACCCCGACTTTTGTGAGGAGAGTCACGGAGTCCGCCGGCAGTCCTGGGGCCTGTCTCCAGTATTCTCTGACTCCCCTCATTCGATCGGGTCCTGGACGGACAGGACAGGCTGAAGGAGACGGCAGAAGGTCAGGTGCTCCGGGTGAGGAGTACGATACGCGGTGCCCCATCGCGAGGACCACTCCCGCAACTGCCTCCCACGGGGCCTGCTCCCGTACGCCAGCTGAGAGGAGGAGGCAGTGCTGAGAGACGGGTCACGAACACGACCGCGGGGGGAACCTGAGCAGCACCTCCGCACCATCGAGGGGAAATGTAGGCCAGCTGTTTCCCTCCGCAGATTGTATCATTTGCCTCCTTGTCAGCAACGTTGAGGAATAGCCGTGTTTTTGTTTGGTTCTCGTTTGTTTTAATAAAACATTGTTTCGCATGAACTAGAGACTCACACTCGGGCCTTGGTTTGGGTTCACTTCACAACTGAGTGAGTTTTAATTCATCAGCGTTTCCTCCTCGACTTGCCTCAATGGACGCCAGTGGGAAACTATTTTAAAAAATAACATTTTTATTGTTGTTGTTTTTCGTTATCTAACGTGGAGTTGGTGAACACATAAAAACTATGTTTGAATGACGTCACTGAAAGGCTTTTCGTTGTATACCTCATGAATCTGTTTGACCGGGGTCACCATATGGTTTTGCCAAATAAATGACCAACCCTCTGCTATTGGGCTTACGCTAACATAAATCTCCCCAATCTTCTTCTTCTATGTTATTTCTAAGTACTTTTTTTTACATAAACAGGAACTTTTCATGCAATTGATTGTCCTTCTTGGTGGAAGCCCCTCGTGAACCCGCCCCCTGCCCTATAGCTCAGCCATCCTGCGTCGTTCCCCAGGTGTGTTATTACTGCAGTGGCTCATTTCTCATTAGCTTGGGTCCTAGTCTGGGGCTGACCGAGGCGCCGCCTGCAGGGAATGTTGGCGTAACAAGCAGGAGAAACAGTCTCAAAGAGTGGCATGTGGATTACTCTGCAACAAAAAACCCAAGGGGGGGTTCCTGCTCTGACAAGGTTGGCTTCATTAGCGGGGCTAACCTTTAAGATGTATGGCCGCCTCTCTCAGTACCCGGGGGTCTGTTATGACTGAGAGGAAGTTGGAACAAGACTTGTGTCAAATACGCTGTCAGCCTCCAACATGGCAACAACTTGGAGGACACGGCCAAGTGGAAGGAAGAAAAGTGCCACCCCTCCAGCGCGGCTGCTGCACGGCCTCCAGCGCCTGGTATCCCCTCTCGGTTTTCGCCTGCACGGCCCCCACCTGGTCCATCACGGCCTCTATCCGGCCCGCCCTCTCCCTCTCCAGCTGCAGCTCATGGCGGAGTTGCTTCACCTGGTCTCTAGCCAGGGCGGCCTCCACCTGGAGGGAGATGACTTTCTCTCTCTCCGGGACCCGTGGGCCCGCCCCGGCAGCAGCCCCAGCTCTCATAGGAGTCCTCCCGGCTCGGGACTCCTCTTCCCGTGTAGCCGTGCTCCGCGGGGTCCGGTCCTCACCCGTGCCGTACGGGTCGGCGCGATCTCCGTCGCACCCGACGTGGCGTCGGTCTCCGTCGATCTCTGTCACACGATCTCTGTCACGCCGCGTCGGCCGTGTCTCTCGCGTCTCTCTCCTCTCTGTCGGCGCGCTCCCCGGCGCGTCGGCGCGAACTCTGATCATGACTGGGAGGAACCCCCCGGCCGATCAGCGTCTGATCGGCCGCAGCTGTCTCCACTTGGCCTCCTGATTAGCACATTGGCGACAGCTGCGATCCCTGGGGCTCGGGAGGGAGGGGCCGTTCAGGGCTGGGGTCGCTGTCCACGGTGCTCAACCGCCGCATTGCCACAGTGTGTAAAAAAAACATGGTTAATCATAAAAAATACAGATGTGCTTTTGCAACCTAGCCGTTAATATACTGTTGCAACACTAAGAAACACCAACCCGGTCTCAACCCTATGTGTAATAATACCATGATGCCTTTAAATTGTTTGCCATGAATAATGTATGCAAATGTAGGATTTGCATGCAGTTTCTATGCCATTCGCTCCCACTAAAGGGGCCCTATTATGCCACCAGGTAAATGGAGTGGACCAGGTGTGAGTGTGATTAGTCATTACAAGCCGTTTCAAAATTGTCACATGACTAAAATTGTCATTGTGACGAAATGACTTCACAAGTGGCAATGTCCAACTAGATGTATGATGAAGAGTTGGAAAATTATTGATTTCAACAATGATTTCACAGAATCAGAAAGCACTATCTGTGCTAACTGTCATGCCATCTGCGCTTACCCGGAATTGCGTTCACAGGAGAGTGGTGGCCCTGTCTATCATGCACCTAATGGGGCTGATGGCAGCTGCCCACCCATTGGTGGTTTCGTGAGGTTGAATCCCAGGCCACACAAAGTCAAGGTTCTCACCGCACCCTGCTCTATGGGGGCTTTTCCACCAAGGCGTTTTCTGGGCCGTTTCGGAGCCAGAGCCTAAAACGAACCAGTTCTTCCTGTTTCCACAGACAAAGAACCGGCTCCCGGCCCGAAAAACTGGTTCAACTCTGGCCCCGCAAAGTTGTGGGGCCAGAGTTGAACCAACAAAGCGCCGACTACGTCAGAGGCTGGGGGCGGGCTGGGGGCGGGATTAGCAAGTCCTAGTTAAGTCCACAAAAAACTTTCTGAGCTCCATTTCTAAACAAACCCGGCAATGGAAGTAAAAAATAAGCAGTGGACCGTGGAGGAGACAAATTATCTACTTGCACTTTGGTCCTCAGCCGAAGTGCAGAACAAGCTGGACGGGGTTTCAAGGACAAAGCACATATTCGAAGCGCTCCAGAGCGATATGAGTACGGCGGGGTACGACAGAAGCGTCGTCCAAATAATGAATAAGCTAAAGAAATTAAAAAAGACTATAGGGACCAAAAGAGGACCTTGGTCGAAGCGGCAGTGGTCGGCCAAAAAAAAATCCTCAATTTTTCGATGTCCTCGACTCTGTCCTCGGCGACAGACCGGCGTGCCAAATGACCGGCGCCTTGAACTCGGCAAACAACCATGCTGGAGTCGATGGTGGAGGATACGTCGCCGCCAAGTAGCACTGATGCTGGTAAAGTGTTATTTTTCACATGTTTCGCCTGTGCCAGCCAGCTATGCATTTCTTAGCTGTTTACTTATTTGTAAACCTTGGTAACAATAGCCTAACGTTAAACATGATCACTTTCTAACATTGCCATTTGGCGCGACCGTACCACGTCACTTAACATTTGGCTTTTCATCTTTGTTGTTTTATAGAGTTTTCTGTCCATCCCGGCGAGGAGGAACCGTTGGCATTGCACTGTTCACTTTATTGTATTCAAAACCTGATTGTTTAGTTTTTGGGTCATTGGCCACTGTCTTCACTTTTAATTTGTATTCAACTGTTTTAATGTATCGTTTTTAAATAAACATTTTGTTAACATGTCTGCCTGCCTCAGTATACTTTAAGAACAGAGAAACAAATGAGATTCAATTTTTATTTGAGTTATAACAGACAGCGGCCGTAAAATATACAATTACACAATAAAAACAAGGTCAACTCTTCCCCTCTGTTAAAATACTCCATTAATGCAGCTCTAATGTCAGCGCCTACTGGATTACCATGCTCGTTCTTGTTGTGATCGCGTTGCTGGGAAGGCGGAGACTTATACAGACGTACAGTGACGTCATGACGTGGGGGCGGGTTGGCTCTCGAGGCTCTCTAGCCGGTGGAAAAGCAAGCCGCTTCTTCAATTGAACCAGCGCCGAGACTACAGAGAGGAGAGAGAGAGAGAGAGAGGGAGAGATAGACAAAGACAAGAGAGAGCGAGAGAGAGAGACAGGAGCAACAGAATCACAAATACAGCGTGAGAGAGACTCTTCCACGTCGCGTTGGACTCCTGAACGCCAACGTGCAAAGCCCCGCCGTTGTCAAGTTGTCAGACGTTTCGTGGTGTTTGGAACTATTTCGGCGACCATGTGAAAACAGCATCACAAAAGCCCTGTCATTGGACACTGTGTGTGTGGTCTAGACACTCCACCCTGTAGCTAAATGGAACATGATCCCATGGTAGAAGGTACACAAAAAAGCCGTTCTATTTTGGTGAACACATACAGTACATGCTTCTTATATAAGACACCGTGTACTTGTGAGCAGAAGTGCAAGGGAGCAGTACCAATTAAAACAAAGGGACACGTCATTTCAAATGACATTGTGGCAATACATTCAAAACATATATACTGTACAGACACAAATATGACTCTTAAAAAATTAAATGTAAACTCAGAACGTAAATGTAAATGTTAGCTCTGTGGTAAATCGTGTCAGCTTCATTATTATGTCACCAGAAACCCCCACCCCCACCCCTGTTTAAACTAGTCCCTGCACGCTATCGCATTCTTTACAAAAGTCTACAATTTCTGGTAGACTTTTCATTTTAGCGGCAGGGCTATATTGGGCAGAGCTATGTTGGTGTTTAGGTTTTCAGATCAGATTTTTGACATTACCTGGTCAAACAAAACAGGCAATATGCCGTAGCGTTCATTTAACCCAACAGAGGGCAATTTGTGCATTTCAGTCGAGACCAGGACCAGAAACAATCCACAGCACTACTGTGTACGTTTTCAGTTTTCATCGGGTTTGGTTTTCCTTTAAAGCCCCATTCACGAGGCCTGGCCATTGTGGTCTTGCCTCGTGAGACGAATTCCGATCTGCGAGTTCACATTCTGTTTCTCTCTTCAGATTGGTCTGGCCAGGCTTCAAGCTTTCCATTTGTGTCCGAACCGCCTTGTGGTTCAGACAGGGTCCTACCGGCAGCGAGGGGCGTGGTTTAGGTGCGTGGCGACAGCTAACTGTTTGTTCGGAACCACCAACAATGTCGCTGGACAGATGGTTCTTCCGGTTCACCTTACAAGTATATTTTTGAAGCGCCGGCCCTTTTCCAAATCGTTTTCCCAAAGACGACTTCCCGGGTGGTTCTGTGAAACAAAAGCGTCTGGCGGGTTGTCAGGTTAGCAGTGGGTAACCAGAAAACCTTACTCAGCGGGCCACAGGTAGGTGTAAGGCTGCTACTTGAACCGCCACAATTTGTTGTGGGCAGCGGGAAAACAAATTCACAGAAGGCAGCACGCATCTGCCAGGGCACACAGGGTTGTAAATACCACACACACACAGCACAAACATTACACACACATTACACACACACACGCACACACAGTTAGCTGTTAACATTAGCTCCGTGAGGAACATTACTCCCTGGGCCTAAACGTGACTGAGGTATGACTGTACAACGCCAACAGAGCCGTCCTCCTTGTTCATGCCGCTTGTGTCGGCGTGTTGGTGAGGAAACCAGAGGGGATGAGAATATAGTGGCCATGTGAGCGGCAGGCTTTTTGCAATTGAGCAAGCTTTTACCGGACTATTTTTTTTAAAATAATAATTCTGATATTTGGTAGGCTTTTGTTGTTAAAAAGTGTAAAAAAGTAAAAAAATGATCTAGAAATAGATACATTTCACACGGTTCTGAGACGTGATGCAAAGCTGCAGCAATGGGGACTTTGTTTTTCTTGGATTTTCTGAACCACTATTAAACCATTGTATTTTGTACAACGCCACCGTTTTGTATTATTTAATATTTTATTATCACGACTACCGTTGCCGCTTATGACGCACTCATTTTTACAGAGTTACATAAACATCTGTGCTCACGCTACAAGCTATCGTTTCAGGCTACCGTTTGATTACAGTCAACGCCACCACTTCTTAAGGGGGGCTTGAACAGACAGTTCTGTTCGCTGCTGAAATTATTTTACGACCTGAGGCTGATCAGCTGACAGTGTGTCTCGCCCGTAGGGGAGGAATGTACTGTCTTTGCAGAGTGTGGGCTTGTTGTTCATTTCTGCAGATATCTGTGCAGAGTTTTACTCTAAACTAATGATACCCTACCAATATGAGAAGCAATGCAAAGGGACATAGTTTATGTTACGAATTGCCTACTTCTATGCCAACCATCTATGAATCGATTCATACCACCAATCTATTCAGACAATCCTCAGAAGACCAACAGATTTGAGATGCTACTTTTGCATGTGATTTCGAGCAATATGACTTAATCAGGCATAGAGAGCAAAACAAGAGCCAAGAGTAATTTTAATGAATGGTGAGAAATTGGTAAAAATCTAAACAATGAAGAATAACGTTCACAAAGAAAAAAAGAGACCGTAGCCATTATCTATAATTGTTTGGCTATGAAGCGAACCATTCAACACATAGTTTGACAACAGATCAGATGAACAGCCTCGTACTCCGCTAATTAAAAAAAAATCATTCAATAAATATTTATGTGGACTGGCTTCATATCAAAGAGTCATTTGTTTGAGGAGTGAAATAAGTGCGATTGCGATAAAGATTGGATAAGTGGTGATCTAAATGCCAAATAAACTTTGAGTTTACACAAGCATAGGTATTGCCAAGCTTTTGTTTGCCAAGCACGTTACAATTGTAATCGCCTCAAGTTAGACATATCCAAGGGCCATTGGAACATTCACATTCAGGCTTTAGGAGAGAAGACTTATAAATAACAAAATAAAGAAATATAAACGTATGAATACATGAACAATATATACACACACATACAATGTGATTCTATGTACATAGTGGCTTAATCTGAAATAGCAGCGAGTCAAAAAAACCCAAATGAAATTTGAAAGCAGAAGGAATGCAGGACGTGTAGGCAGCATGCTAACTCATTGCCATCCAGAAAACCTTTACAAGCGAGCGGCCTCTCTCTGAGATATGAAGTCATAATTGTATGAGTCATGTAGCCCCCGGTCGCACGTGGCGTGTTGGCTATGAAACGATCCCCTCTTCGAATTTTCAGTTCATGTTTCAGGCACATGCTCACTTATTTGCAATGGCGTTTTCATGACCCTGTATCATCCTGTGTTTGCTTCCGTTCTTTCCGTTCTTTCCTTTGAGAAAAGTCTTTGTCTTTGAGTCTCTGAGAAAATAGGGTACTGTGAAGACGGCAGGACATTTTCGCAGTCTTTCTTGTTGTGTTGTGTAACTACTCGAGTGTGACCTGGGGTGTTGTACCAAGCAACACTGTCTAGTGGTTAGGATGTTTGACTCTGGGTTCAAACCATGATGTCTGGAGTCTACATGGCATAGCAAGATGCCTACATGTGTAACTAAACACTTTTTTGTGGATAAAAGTGCCTCCTCAATGAACCAATTGTAGGATAGTAGATTAAATAGTGTATACTATGGGAAGACAACATACATTTCTCTGTGTGATGTAGTGGACTGACTGGACTGGACTGGACACTGCCGACACTACAGCCTGTGAGAGACTACAGCCTGTGAGAGACTACAGCGTGTGAGAGACTACAGCCTGTGAGAGACTACAGCGTGTGAGAGACTACAGCCTGTGAGAGACTACAGCCTGTGAGAGACTATAACGTGCACACATGGTCCTAGTGTTCATGCCCTGGACTGTCTGAAAGGGAAACATGATTTCAACACATGTGGACATGGAACTTCCCCATGGTGTGACTAAAGCACACACACACACACACACACACACAAATGCCTGCATGGTACTATCCATCGTCAGTTTGCAGTCATGTTGAAGGGCACTTCAACAGCCTGCAGGATGAGCCCGATAGCGAGAGACGTCAGACACCCCCCATCAGAACCGCGAATTAATGGAGCCCCCCCCATCAGAACCGCGAATTAACGGAGCCCCATCAGAACCGCGAATTAACGGAGCACCCCCCCTCCCCATCAGAACCGCGAATTAACGGAGCACCCCCCCCATCAGAATCGCATTAACGGAGCACCCCCAGACAAAACAGAGAAACAAATAAGATTCAGTTTTTATTTGAGTTATGACAGAACAGGTAGTAACAAAATATACAATTACAAAAACAAGCTCACTCGTATCGCGATGTAGTCCGCCATTGTTGTTGTTGTGCTCGCGTTGCTGAGGCGCTTATATGGGCTTTTCACAAGGCGTTTTCTGGCCGTTTCGGGCCAAGCTAACAACCATTCTTCCTGTTCCACGACAGAACCGGCTCCGGCCCGAACTGGTCAACTCTGCCCGCACGTTCGTGGGCCGAGTGAACCACACGCGACTCCGTCAGAGGTGGGGGTGCTGGGGCAGATTAGCCAGTCCTGTTAATCCAAAACTTTCATGCTCCATTCTAAACAAACCGCAAGGAGAACATAACACGACACGTGCGTCGTCCATAATGAATAACAGAAATTTAAAAGGATCAAGCTGTAATAGGACCACACGCCCTTGTCGAACGCAGTGTCGCCAAAACTCCTCACTTTCTTTTTTTTTTCATGCACTGCTCCGCTTTTCTACCTATTTCGTCTCCCACTTTTTCTTTTTTTGCGTCAACACGTGTGTGTGTCATTGCGCTCTTGATGATCGTTTTTATAAATAAACTTTTGTTACGATGTCTGCCTTGCCCCAGTTACTTGTAAGAACAGAGAAGACAAATGAATTCATTTTTATTAGATTAAAATAGAACGTCCATTAAATTTTTGGCGGACTTGCTACCAGCCTCTGACGTGGTCGGTGCTTTGTTGGTTCAACAAAGAGTTGAACCAGTTTTTCGGGCCGGGAGCCAGTTCTTTGTCTGTGGAAACAGGAAGAACTGGTTCGTTTTAGGCTCTGGCTCCGAAACGGCCCAGAAAACGCCTTGGTGGAAAAGCCCCCATAGAGCAGGGTGCGGTGAGAACCTTGACTTTGTGTGGCCTGGGATTCAACCTCACGAAACCACCAATGGGTGGGCAGCTGCCATCAGCCCCATTAGGTGCATGATAGACAGGGCCACCACTCTCCTGTGAACGCAATTCCGGGTAAGCGCAGATGGCATGACAGTTAGCACAGATAGTGCTTTCTGATTCTGTGAAATCATTGTTGAAATCAATAATTTTCCAACTCTTCATCATACATCTAGTTGGACATTGCCACTTGTGAAGTCATTTCGTCACAATGACAATTTTAGTCATGTGACAATTTTGAAACGGCTTGTAATGACTAATCACACTCACACCTGGTCCACTCCATTTACCTGGTGGCATAATAGGGCCCCTTTAGTGGGAGCGAATGGCATAGAAACTGCATGCAAATCCTACATTTGCATACATTATTCATGGCAAACAATTTAAAGGCATCATGGTATTATTACACATAGGGTTGAGACCGGGTTGGTGTTTCTTAGTGTTGCAACAGTATATTAACGGCTAGGTTGCAAAAGCACATCTGTATTTTTTATGATTAACCATGTTTTTTTTACACACTGTGGCAATGCGGCGGTTGAGCACCGTGGACAGCGACCCCAGCCCTGAACGGCCCCTCCCTCCCGAGCCCCAGGGATCGCAGCTGTCGCCAATGTGCTAATCAGGAGGCCAAGTGGAGACAGCTGCGGCCGATCAGACGCTGATCGGCCGGGGGGTTCCTCCCAGTCATGATCAGAGTTCGCGCCGACGCGCCGGGGAGCGCGCCGACAGAGAGGAGAGAGACGCGAGAGACACGGCCGACGCGGCGTGACAGAGATCGTGCCGACAGAGATCGCGCCGACCCGGAGACCGACGCCACGTCGGGTGCGACGGAGATCGCGCCGACCCGTACGGCACGGGTGAGGACCGGACCCCGCGGAGCACGGCTACACGGGAAGAGGAGTCCCGAGCCGGGAGGACTCCTATGAGAGCTGGGGCTGCTGCCGGGGCGGGCCCACGGGTCCCGGAGAGAGAGAAAGTCATCTCCCTCCAGGTGGAGGCCGCCCTGGCTAGAGACCAGGTGAAGCAACTCCGCCATGAGCTGCAGCTGGAGAGGGAGAGGGCGGGCCGGATAGAGGCCGTGATGGACCAGGTGGGGGCCGTGCAGGCGAAAACCGAGAGGGGATACCAGGCGCTGGAGGCCGTGCAGCAACAGTTGGTCCAGCAGAGACTGGATGGCCAGGCCCAGCTGGAGGCAGCGCAGGCTGGTTTGCTGCATGAACAGCGGGAGCACGAGGCCACCCGGGAGGCCGTAGCCCAACAGGAGGGGCAGGCCCTGGAGAAGGCCGAAGAGCTCCAGGCCCAGCTGGCGACTGGCCAGGACCAGCTGGAGGCAGCGCAGGCTGGGCTGCAGCGTGAGCAGCGGGAGCACGAGGCCACCCGGGAGGCCGCAGCCCAACAGGAGGGGCAGGCCCTGGAGAAGGCCGAAGAGCTCCAGGTCCAGCTGGTGACGGGACAGGCCCAGCTCGAGGCAGCGCGGGCTGGGCTGCAACGCGAGCAGCGGGAGCACGAGGTCACCCGGGAGGCCGCAGCCCAACAGGAGGGGCAGGCCCGGGAGAAGGCCCAAGAGCTCCAGGTCCAGCTGGCGACGGGACAGGCCCAGCTGGAGGCAGCGCGGGCTGGGCTGCAACGCGAGCAGCGGGAGCACGAGGCCACCCGGGAGGCCGCAGCCCAACAGGAGGGGCAGGCCCGGGAGAAGGCCCAAGAGCTCCAGGTCCAGCTGGCGACGGGACAGGCCCCGCGGGAGGCAGTGCGGGCTGGCCTGCAGCGGCGCACGACTACCCGGGACGAGGTGCTGTGGACGACCCGTGATGAGGGAGAGATCGCGCCGACCCGGAGACCGACGCCACGTCGGGTGCGACGGAGATCGGCACAGGTGAGGACCGGACCCCACGGAGCACGGCTACCCGGGAAGAGGAGTCCCGAGCCGGGAGGACTCCTATGAGAACAGATTGATAAGTACTGACGTCATCTGTGTGATATCTGATAATAAACGGCCCGCCTACGGAGCCTAAACAGACTTGGTGTCAGTAAGTTCTCTATGCGTCGTGCCTATGACTATAAGCAGGTTGTCACAACACTTTGTTGACAAAATCTAAGATCGGCTTACTAGATACAGTTACTGTAGTCCTGCGGTCTGGAGCGTCCCTGGATATCTATCGTTTTTCATTTCTTGGCTAAGACTCTGGAGACAGATTGGAGACGTTCACACTCTGGACATATTATCCACCACACATATACAGAAATCCTGTATGAAACAAAAGGCTGTGACCCTATTTGTTTCCATTCTCTGCAGTTGAAGCCAATTCTGTGTCAAAATCCAATATGGCCCCTGGTCCTCTCGGAAACATCAATAGATTCTGGATGAAAAAATACAACTGCAGGAATAAAAATGGGAGTAGACACAAATAACAAGTTTTTGTTTCATCCATACACTGTCTCCACATGCCACAACGGGCTCTTTATTACAAAGCCTTTCTCTCGTTGAAAGAACCAGGGGAAGTCTAGTAGTTTTAGATGCTAGTTTCAACCTCCAGTATGTATGTTTTGCCCGTGGCAACAATTTGTGCCGATGCCTTTTGGCACTCCGTCTTGTGATACATTCCTGAAGTTTTAAACACCACATGAAGAGAACCACCTGCACACATGAATTGGGCAGCAGCTAGAAGGAGCTTTGGCACTCTGGGGCTTATTTCCTACTTTCCATCAGACCCTTACTGAAACAAAAATGTTGTATCATTTAGCTACAGTGATTCATAGGATCTATACTGAAAGAACAAGCAAACGTATGACATGGTAGCCATGTTAGCCCAATGTATTTACCTGGAGTGTAAACAGAAATAGCAGGTAATGGTATTTATCATTTACTGGTTCTCTCTCTCTCTCTCTCTCTCTCTCTCTCTCTCTCTCTCTTTCTCTCTCGTAATGTCATATTATTTAACATCCATACAGTACAATCAGTAGGCGCATAAATCAAGCCGTGTGTGTGTGTGTGTGTGTGTGTGTGTGACTGTGTGTGAAGTGCCGAGCAGTTCATCAGTGTGAGTTACCATGGGACAGGTTTACTGTCTGGACCGGTCCCCCACGAGGAGAGAGACCGTCAGCTGGTCATCAGGGGGACTTTACTGTAGAAAAAGGCTATATACTGAAAAGCCATTACAACGTGCTTCCAAAAGTAGCTAACAAGCATGTCCACAAGCGAGGAACACCAACGGCTACGGCGGGCGCTTTTTGTTCAGTAACTGACCACCTGGGAGGGTGGAGTGGCAAACAAGCAGCAGACGTGGTGCCACACGCTCGCCATGCATGCTTGCAACCACACGCAAGTTTACAGCCACACACACATCCTCCCTCCCCTCCAAACTCATTAGACGCACACCGACTTCACACACACACACACACACACACACACACACACACACACACACACACACACACACACACACACACACACAGGCAGCACACTGAACTGTCTCTCAGAAGTGAATTTATTCCATTTTATTCTGCTGGGAAGTCAACAATTGTTTTGTTTTTATTCAACATCTTTTTTTTATTCTCCCAGACAAACAGCTGTCAGGCTAGAGGAGATACACAGAGACACACACACACACACACACACACACACACACACACACACACACACACACACATACACACACACAGCTTTTACATTAACTGGGATACATTATTGCATCTGTCAATCAAATCCCTTAGTACTGTGTGCGTTTGTGGGGTTTTTGAACACCTTGTCACTCAGGGATTTGTTCTGTTTGGGTGGGGGGTGAGCTGATGATGTCGCCGTTACCTCCATCCCCCTTTTTATTTTCCCGCCATGAATGCTAAACCTTGTGTGACCTCCTTCCTCCGCTGCTCCATATGATCCGCTGGTAACTTACACACCAGCCTCCTCCTGAAATACAACACAGCTCCTTGTGGCAGTAGACCCTGCCACACGCCACCTACAGTGGCTTTTCTGGGGCTCCACTGACAAACAGGAGACAGGCAGTTGATGGTAAACTGGTTTATTGCAGAGTATGGAGACATGTTAGCGCTCCCTGAATGTGTGTGGTGATGGCTGGTTGATCCTGGGTGCATTGATTAGCCAGTGCATCACAGGTGTGCATTCTCACCCAACTCCAGACACTTGCTGAGACTCTCAGGTCAGGTGACTCTCAGGCCAGGTGAGGCTGCTCAAACCAGCCACCAACCTCACACACTCCACAATGATTTCTTGCTTTCCATCTTTGATTCTATGATTAGGAAAATAAGATGTTTACCTGTCTAGACTGTGTGTATGAGCAGGAAAAACATGCAAATGTAACGCCTGTGTGTGTGTGTGTGTGTGTGTGTGTGTGTGTGTGTGTGTGTGTGTTTAAGCATGTTGATGGGGATGGTGTGTGTTACCCCCTGTCCTCAGCATCCTCAGCGTGGGCTTCCAGTACACTCTGGGCAGCTCCATGTGACAGTGGCTGGGAGATGTGCCATCGTCGTAGACGTCATGTTCACGACTGTGCTCTCTGTACTGTGGAAACAGGCCTCAGCGCTGTCACATACCAACGACAACACCACCGACTCCCGCAGCTCTCCCTCTCTCGGACACACATAGAGCTACGCAAACTCACAACCAATTGTTTTTTAAATAAAGAGATGGTTCAAATGTCTGAAGTGTATATCGTGATAAAAGGAGAGAAAAAAGAGGGGGAAACGCAAAGCTGTGAAAATGAAATTTCTGTTGGCAGGGAGTGACCCTGCCCACTGATCCGCGGCGCGGGCCGACCCACGAGAAACAGCAGGATGTCAGAGAACACCAGAGACCCTGTGTCGGCCTGTCTGCACGTGACAGCTGCGTGCCGTCTCTGGGGGCACCTATAGCAAATATACACTCATCCCCACCTTCCTCCCACCCCCATGGGCTGATGGAGAGCTAGGAGGAGGTGCCTTGGTTTCCTGATGGAGGCATGCAGAACAAGAGATGGAATGAAGGAGGGTACGTGTGACATGAAGGTATGTTTTATCGAATTTATTCAGCGGGGTCTGCTGGGTCCCCCTGTAGCAGGGCCGGGGTCCACATCTGACAGCCAACAGTGGCTGGTTGTCACCCTAGGGCCCTGCCGGAAGGCGGCCCAGGGACATATGAAGACTTGCAGTACACAGAGATGGGTTAGGGACTTGTGAATATTTCCACGTGGACACTCTTGGACACACTTGTTTTTGTGTGGCTATTGTGTGGCTACTGGTGTAGGCATGTTTGTGTGGAGGGGTGGGTACACGTGTGTCTGTACACGTGTGTGTGTGTGTGTGTGTGTGTGTGTGTGTGTGTGTGTGTGTGTGTTTGAGTGTATGTTTGTGTGTGGTAGAACATTGCATCCAAGCACCAGAATGGTTGAACAGTCTCATCACTGGTACCATCACACTGACACAGCCTCCAGCGGCTGGCTTATGGAAGGGCTTTTGTCGTTGTTTTGTTTGTGCGCATTAATATGTGTGCAGAATGGGAGAGAGAGGTAGAGAGG
>PIJE02000734.1:228864-239529 GCA_002895965.2 Coryphaenoides rupestris
AGAGGCCAGCACTCGGGCTATCACCATAGTGCTGCTGCAGCTTATTGTATTGGATGTCTGACTATTACATTTGTTAAAATAGTCTTCTGAAACCTCCATCTTGTGACACAAATTAGTTTCTCCCCATGTCCGGACGAATATCTCCTGTAACAAAACAGGAAACCCTGCGTAGCTCCACCCCTTGTACTTGCTGGCTTCCTGCGCAGGTGTTGTATCATCTCCTCCCAGAAGTTGGGCGGTAGTGTATTTGAACTTCTGGATCCGAGATTCTTTTTCATTAGTAATTTCATTACAGTTGGGTTGCAGTGTAGATGCAATACGTACGTGACGATGAAGCTTGTGAAACTTGTGTTTCCGGCATTTAACTGTATTTCACTAACTCACACACACACACACACACACACACACACACACACACACACACACACACACACACACACACACACACACACACACACACACACACACACACACACACACACACATACACAGAATGATTGGTTATACAACTCCTCTGAGATCCAAGATGCTCCATAATTTACATCCTAATGATGTTTTCTTAATGTAGCTGGCAGGCCGTGAGCATGATAGGCCTGTAAGCAAAATATGAAATATAAATATCTTGGATGGACGAGCAATGTGAAAGTGATCCAAGTGGGGGCATGCACCACCGATGGGCCGTGTTTCCCTAACATGCATCCCAGCTGTGGGGCAGCGAAACTATTTTTAATTTAAAAAGGATTTTGCGCATGCCAAATGATATTGGTTTGGGTAATTGGTATTTAAAAACATTATACAGGGTTCTCCCCAAACAATGTACACTACATTTCAACATAGGGCTGTCACAACAAGTTATTTTTCATTATTTCGTTCCAAATTAAATTTCTGAAAAGGTTCAATTGGTTAAAAAACATGTTATGTAATATGTATATGTAATGTACAACCATTTCCTTGATTGAGCCAATGATTGAGTCATCATTGAGTTTGCACAAGAACACAGCTACTCCACCTGGAGTTATGATCTGTAATAAAATCATTCATCAGGAGGATTCACAAGGATTTGCCTTCCAGGGATCATATATTCAGCAAACCCAAATGTATTGTGTCAGGGTCAGGTTCAGAGATTGTCGGTTGGCAAGGAATAGCAATGAGGTTTGATAATTGTACAAACTGAGTTGAATAAAACCCTATATCTCTAATCAGAACAGGGATTCCCTCATCGATGATGAGGGCTGATCTCGCATGGAGTCGTGCTTTGAGCACAATTGATGAGGGTAGAATTCGCCTACCAGTAGTTTTGCAAAGAGAGTGAAACATTGAATGAAAAAAGATCATCCTGTTTTACTGATGATTGTACAGCAGAATCAATGTTCACACACAGCAGAGCAGACCCCTGCAATTTGGGTGAAGGCCATCATATATAAAGACCTCGGTTCTATTATGAAAATGAGCCCCACCCAGCCCCACGGTCTAACCAGACTGACTCGGGCCAGGTGAGGCTGCTTAAACCAGCCACCAAACAACCCAGCTGGTGGGATGGCTACAAATTTCACACTGGAATCTGTACCACGAACTGAATGGAAAAAAAATGTGGCTCAGGCATACAGTGCACTTACATGTTATTTCTTATGTTATATCGTTCTACCGGAATGCACCCGACTGGAATCACTGATCACACAAAACATCGGCACCGTGCACACTCACATCAGCACCGTGCACACTCACATCAGCACCGTGCACACTCACATCAGCACCGTGCACACTCACATCAGCACCGTGCACACTCACATCAGCACCGTGCACACTCACATCAGCACCGTGCACACTCACATCAGCACCGTGCACGCACGCATCAACACTGTGCACCTCATACACACTCATAGGGAAAACACTGCTGTGCATTACCACAGTTTAATTACTTTAATCAACAGTTTAAGTCGTAATATGTTGTTAATTCTGTGGCTCATTTAAGCGTGACTGTGACATTAAAGTGATCAGTCTGACGGATGATATATGATATACTGTATAGTACAAAGATGGAGAGAAAGGCGGAGTTGATGCCACATGCTAGTCCATAAACAAACAAACATGTCGCTTCAGACATGTGTGTTAGTCACAGCTCCAACCCCGCCCGCCACACTAGATGTTATAAAACAGCAATGTTACAATAGAACACTAAGAAATCCTCCAGGAAGTGACATAATATAGATGTCTATGAAATGGGGTTCATTTCTGCTCCCAACTTGTGTGTGTGTGTGTGTGTGTGTGTGTGTATCTGTGTGTGTATGTGTGTGTGTTTATTTGTTTGCCCGGGATGCACAGTGAAAAATCTGTTCCATATTTGAATCCACTGCAGTCGATTAGAGGGGAAAAAAAACATTTGAAGAACCAAAAGCTGCTTTTGCTAATCCTCAGATTAGTTCAATAATATGAAGCTTGTGTTCCCACTCACACACACACACACACACACACACACACAATAACGGTGGGCTTTGGCTCTGTTATAACGGCAGAGCTGGTATCCCCCCCCCCCCCCCCTGCTACATGCATACATCCCCCTCCATACAGCTTGAGACAGAGATAGGCTTGACTGACTGGGAGGCTCTGGGCTGCCAGACCAGTGTTCCCAGTGCGAGAGATGATCCCGTGTGTTGTGGTTCATGCACTGGCCATCAGGTCTCTGGACTGGGCTGCAGCTTAACCCACTGGCACAGTTTTGTATGGGATGACTCTGTTTTGTTCTATTTCCTTTTCTCTTCGTAAACTTGGGGAGGATTACTGAGTTAAGTAACTTCCTATTGTGATTGAGAGAAAGAGAGAGAGAGAGAGAGAGAGAGAGAGAGAGAGAGAGAGAGAGAGAGAGAGAGAGAGAGAGAGAGAGAGAGAGAGAGAGAGAGAGAGAGAGAGAGATAAAGCTAGAGAAAGAGAGAGCGAGAAAGAGAGGAGGTCATTGAAAAGTGATCAAGGATGATGCAAATATCAAGTTCTGATTGGTTCATATTATATTGGTTGGCTAATATTGGTTAATATTTTACATTTTTTTCAATTGGTTATAAACCAATATACAAAAATATAAACATTCTTAAATCTTCTACTCAAACTTTCTTTCCTTTGTGTTTTCCCAAGTGCAGTGTTTGCAGGGTAATTATAGTGATAAATTATTATTATACTGTTTCTATTATGTTATTATAGCACAAACTGAAATATCAGACAGATATCCAATCCAGTACATGTACACAGAGGATACAAGAACAAAGGTGGATAGAGAAGCAAAGCAGCAAATGCGAAAATCAACATTTGTTTGACCTTGGAGTAGTTAAAGAAAGCCAAAGGAACAAATGCAGTTGCTGTGTAGTCGGTGGACGGACGGCGGAGGCTGTTGCTCTCTAAAGGAGCGTTTGTTGCATTCCACTTCTCACACTGACAAAGGGTTCTGTAGCGTCTGCACCGGACTGAGTCGCAGACACCAGACTCCCAGGGTGGTGAAAACAGTCAGTCACCATGTAATGAGTGAATTTATACGGTGTCTTTATACTGAGAGCGGGCCCTTCACCGGGACAATGTGGAAGAGTGCAGGGATGCATACAGTGACGCCTGCTTCTACTCTCCGCAACATCATAAAAAGACCAAAAGAGAGCATCTTTTAATGTATTCTTTTAATGGGAGAAATACTATTCAGTTGGGCCGTGAATTGCGCTCTTTCTATAGGAGTCCATCTCATGAGTGAAACGTGTGAAATGAGTTGAAAATAAGAGGAATTAAAGAGGCAGCGGTGGCAGGACGTCTGGCTGAATACCTGCAGGATGCTTGTGGAGGTGACCCAAACAAAGCGTCTCCTGAAGGGAGTCAAGGATGAATACAACGCCAGGGAGCGACCAGGCTGACAGGCTTTTCTCCCTGTCAGCGGGGCGGCCATGTTGGGACTAGCGCTGTCAAACAACCACTCTCTACCCCCGGCTACACAAACCCCACCGTGACCAACGTGTGCACACGCAATGACGGGAGAACTGCACCTACTTGATGTCTGCACACACAGTAACGTGCATATGGAAGTGTTTTTCATTCATATTTAAGTTTTATTACTTTTATATACTATTTGTTACAATAATCATAGGCAGGAACAGGCTGGTCATCTCACATTTGGGCAAATACCAGAAGAAAAAATGAAGAAAAATAAACTTTACGGAAAAGTCTCTCCCTTTGATTTGGGTCGACCCTCCAAAGTGGAGGGTTTCTGAACGAGCCGAGTTTATCAATTCCAAAGAACAGCGGTGACAAGGTGATGCTAACCATAGGGTCAATAACGTAGGGTAAATAACAAAACCGTGGTTGGTTGTCACACTTTTTTACTTTTATGTGGATAAGATTAACTTTAACATTAATAAAAGCTTTAGGTTTAGGTTAGGCTGTGACAAAGAAGTTCATCATGCCGTTGTTGTTTTTTAATTGGTTTTGTTCACAAATATACAGTATGATCAAAACCAATTTTTGGAACTTAACAATTCATGCCAAAAATATACATTATGTTAAATGTACTTCTCGGCTACAGTTATCTAATGTTCAAATAATATAAGCCCACATTATTTGTTTAAATGTATTATTATTTATATTGTATGTAAACAATTTGCCTTCATCCCATATTTACTGGGTGCCTGGGGCAATGATACTATTGTATGAAATTCTGTAGAATTTGAAAAATGCTATTATTCCAGCACACTTTGGGAACATGGCCAGAAATAGTTTTTAGATGTTTTTGCCAGAACTCCTAAGAACCGCTGATGGTGGATAAGGTTGTCGAAGCAGGAGCCCAGCATATCAGAGACGTCCACTCCGCTGTCCTCTGGATCTGCACCAACAACGGCCCAGTCCCAGAGCCAACGTCTTCAGGAATGGATGAGGAGGAGATTGAGGCCAGTGGTCCTGAAGGGGCAGCAGGAAGGTGATGAGGACAATGAGCCCTCCTGATCATCTGAGAGTACCGAGTAGCGAGAAGCCATTGACCTTGTTCAGAATTCAAAATGAATGTTTCTGTGTGGGAAATACACTCGCAGTGGATGATTAAGATTTCATTTTCATTTTGTTTTATGGAGCCCCATTCTGTTCAGAGAGACATCTCATTTAAAAGGTACACATTACATATAAACATACAATGAAGGTTTTTAAAAGTAAAAAGTTCATAAATACAAAAAATGTTATAAATACTAATGCTGAAATGGTGTAAAAATCCTAAAATATAGATTTCAATTCAGACCTCATTCTGAAATATAAGTTGATGTTGTAAGATGGATGATGGAGATGAAGAAGAACAGAAACTCCACCCAAATGTGTGTCTTGCCCCACCCAATCAAAAGTAAAAAGAAAAGAAAATCTGGCCAATGGAAAAATAGCACATGAAATACAGTACCGTTTCTCACTTGTGATTGGGTGGGCAGCCTACAGCCCGCCTCCAAAGTCCCCTCTTCTCGTCTTGTTCAGGCGCAAACACACTCAGCTCTCAAGCAGTCCATTGCTGTGTCTCTCTCGGAGCGTGCCGGGAGAGACAACTATGAACTGTGGACCCTGTTTCCAGTCGCAGGTTAGGGTATGTTTCATTGAATAATGTCGGTGGTTGTGTCATAAGCCTACAATGGTGATACAATATTATTGAGGTAGGTCTAGGCCGATAGTGGTTGTTCTATATCACTTGTCATGTGCCCATTGGAAACGTGCCCGTTGGAGGCGTACCAGCTCAGGGCGGGACGTTTGCGTGGCCTCCGGTATTGTTGCTTTCTCGAGAACCGTTCAAACAAACAACTTCACACTCGACACTGCGCTGGCGAGTGTATTGTTGAGGACTCAATGTAGGTCAGTGTTGAGTGTGATGTTATTTGGGTGAGCGGTTCTTGAGAAAGCTGCAAGCAATCATCCCGTTCCAAACAGACACGGAGTCAGACTCAACGGTTGTTTGAGAAAATCTAAGTCTATCCATCCATCCATCCATACATACATCCATCCATACATCCATACATACATACATACATACATACATACATACATACATACATACATACATACATACATACATACATACTGTACATAGATTCCTCTAACTATAGTTAGATGGAGGAAATATCTCATGGGTGTTGAGGTGAGACCCAGGCGCACAGCAAAGGAGGAGGCGTAGGTTGGAGTTCAAGCCAAAAGGGCGGTTTAATAACAACAAAGGAAATTGCCACAAAGGATGCCACAAAAAATAATGGGATCCGGGGGAAGGCCTCTGCGGGTTGGCTCGACTCAGCAGAGGGATGAGAAGGAGAAGGGAGGTAAGTGATAGATATCACGGGTGCGAGGACGGGCGAGCCGTAACAATGGTGGTATTATGGTGGTAGTTATTTTACCCTATACGCTGCTTACATTTTGTTGACTTCATTTCTATTATAGACGGCTTGGATGCATGCACAGACACATTTCCCCTGGGGATCAATAAAACACCTCACTACCGACACAGGCTATGTTCTATATTTGATGTCCCTCTCGCTCTATAGATACAAAGTGCGACAGAAACTTTTACCTTACATTATTGGTAAATCATGAATCATTTATTCTCAGTCGGCCAATACTGCCGCATAACCTAAATGGGACCGGAGACACTGACATGTAAAGTCATCAAATAAGCATTCCTTGACACAATTTCAATAAGACATAGGACAGTATAAATGTTTAAGATAGACCTTTGAAACGCCAAATTACAAAAGGCAGTCAATTTTCCCATGTCAAGTAGATATTTTTAACGGGGTTCTGACTTTAAACGCTGCCATTTCTTTTGTGTTAACGCAGGTATTTTCCGCAGGCATTTATTTGTTACATGGACCATTTTGTCTTGTTAAGGACTACTTTCCCAGACAGTTTGTCCCCAATGGCTTTCCATACAATGGCTTTCCATATTGATGTGACGTCTGCACCTGCTTTACGAATCGTCTGCCTCTTGATATGAATGGGAAAGAAAGAAAGATCCACATGTTGAGGTGCACACTTTTCAAGACGTTGAAGTGATGCCACGGCCGCGTTTCAGGTCTAACGGCCCAATACACGCACACGCGCACACACACACACACACACACACACACACACACACACACACACACACACACAGACACACACACACACAGACACACATGCCTAAACACAAGTAGACATTTGTGTGCACACTACCCACTGCAAGTGGACACACAAACACACACACACACACAGTGCAACACAGACAAAAGCAACTCACTTGCATAATCAAAGACACACACACACACGCACACACACACACTAAACACACACACACACACACAGTGCAACACAGACAAAAGCAACTCACTTGCATAATCAAAGACACACACACACACACACACACATGCACATGCACATACCACACACACACATACACCCACACACACACATACACAATAAATAAAGCAAAGCTAACAAGCACGGTGCTTTTAGCTTAATCATTTACTTACAGGAAAAATGAGGCAATTAATATATTCTATGGCTGGGACATGATAAACTAAAGGGTCGCCCTATAATTCTCCTGGTAGCAGAGAGTTGTTCCATATGAGGGAGTCTATGCCTGCTGCATATTTATCAAAGTGACAGCAGACGTCAGGGAGACAGGTTCTCCAACACAACCACTTACTCACTAATGGCCTACACAGACACGGATCATTATTCCCTTATAGCATGCCACTGCAGAGCTGCACCATCACTCCACCATCGCTCCAACATCGCTACAGCGGCTGGGAAGCGATGGGGTCTGAGGCTCATGTGATCTTTTGAGGATTCTCGAGGAGTGAGAGTTTTCTCAGCACTATTTGATAGTTCTATGATTCAACCTGATCAATGCTTTCTTGAGTACAGAAATCTGGAATTAAGGCAGAACTGAAATCGGCAAACTCTAGACTCTCCTGGCTAATAATACTGTAAGAGTTGTTTGTTTGTTTTGACTAATAGTTAGTACGACACATTTGAAGTACAAGTATCCAGTATTCATGACATGTGTAGGTATATACATGATTATATATAATTATATGTTAGAATTATATGTTATAATTGTTTTTACTCTTTATGGGGAAAGGTAGGCTAGGTGTTGAATAGAAATGTTTACGATCTTACAAACCAAATGTAGAAATTGTAAAATGACAAGGTGCCTGTAGTTAGTGCAGTGATGTGAAATATACTGTATGTTCTTCATTAGTAAAAACAAAGAATAATCCTGAAGTGGAATTATGTCAGTAACACGCTTTAGCCTCACTTCAGCGTGAATGATCCTGCGTCCATGTCACATGACAAATCACATGTCACATGGAACTTATCACATGATCACATGATGTGGCACAGGGTCGCTAGCATCATCATCTGGGTTTTTGGCAGAGGTGGCAAAAGTATACACATCCTTTACTTCAGTAGAAGTATAGATACTTGTGTAAAAAACATCGGCAACATCGGCTTCTTGTTCATCATGTTTAGTTCTCGCTAGTTACGTCACGTGTCCCTCTCGTATTTTATTTTGAAATCTGTTTCGTCTCGTTACGTCTGACGTCACATGACATCAGAGCTCCTCTAATGCGGATGGATGCACCAAGCGTCTCTTCTATGTGTTGTTGTCCATCCATTTAGCTTGAGATCGCTCTTGATGTTGGGAACACGTGATGCAATGATGTAAAAAACCCTGACAATTCCCCTCAAATGCGATAAAACAAAAGTAACGAGTCCCGTTTTGAAAATGTAAGGAGTAGAAAGTACAGATATTTGTGTTTAAATGTAAGGAGTAAAAGTAAAATACCTGAAAAATCTACTTAAGGACAGTATTTGTACACTGGTTTTTAGACACTGATGGGCAAACCAAAGTGAACCAACACGTGTATTACACACTATGGCATAATCAGCCAATGCCTGACAGATCCAGAGATGGCTTTGGGACAGAACCCCTACACAAACACACACACATACACACACATCACTCTCCACACACACACACACACACACACACACCTACACACACACACACATCCCTACACACACACACACACACACACACACACATCCCTTCACGCACACACACCACACACACACACACACACACACACACGCACACACACACACACACACACAGATGTATCTGTATTGTACACAATGTATTTGCACAATGATACCCATTAAGAGACACGGTTAATGGGTGAAATTATCCCCGCCGGCTTTTAATTAAATCCAAGTGCTTTCAATGTTATGAGTCCGAATTGAATATTGCTGCTTTATCCATTAGAGGGTTTTGTATAGCCATTCCTCAATTGTAAATGTAGAAACACTTACTTACTTACAGAGCATTGTTTTGTGTTTCTGGTGAGCTGGGGAGAGGGCACAATGTGGTATTCTGTGAAGGGAAAGTGAACGTTGGTGTATATAACGTGTTGATGATGAATACAATTTCCACGTGACCAGTCCCACAGACACAGCATTGCATGAGATATAGACAGACGGGGCAGATGGACAGACAGATAAAGGAGAGAGAGACAGACAGACAGGCAGACAGAGGCTAGGCCGGGGAATATAGTTACTCAACCCTATGCTACTCAGCCCTCAACCCTAACCCTATCCTGACCATTAGCTTTTATATAATTCATTATTTTACCTTTTTGTGCTTTGGCAATGTAAACATAGGTCCTCCATGTTAATAAAGAAAGAGCGAGAGAGAGAGACTTGGTCTTGGTGTGCTGGACTACCTCTGTAGAGAACGTGTGATTTCACAGCACAAGTGTGAATGGGCAACACAGCGGAGGTGAGAGTCGACCCTGAGGGATGAAGGGTTCAGAGCAAGGAAATGGATTACAGGGGTGTCTGTTTCTGTGTGTGTGTGTGTGTGTGTATGTGCGCGTTTTATGAGGCTGAATGACAGGATTCTTTTCGTAGCGAGGCGGGTTGACGGGATGATCGTCTGACCTTTAGGGATGAGGACAGAAAGTGTTTTGTGAAACAAGGTGTGATTTCGAGTGGGAAAGCTCCTCGGAAGACGCAAGGAAATGAATGTCTTCAAAGCAGGCAGAGAGAAAACTCTCTTCATCCTTGACAGGATTCAGGCTTTACAGTCATTTATAAGGGAGCCATGATTATAACAGAAATGTTTATATATACAGTATATACAGTATATATATATTAGTTACATCACTGCCCTGGCTTCCACTCTGGTCTACTGCTACAGTCTAAGCATAGAGCCAGCACAGCACTTATCTCGTGCTAACGCTAATTCAATTAACCAAATCACTTGGTTAGAAGTCTGCAGTGCACGTTTGTGTGCTAATTTCCAGTGCGCTCGTGGTACGCCCAGGTTGGTCAGTGTTAGCTCCCACAGCGCCTCTCCTTATTTTTCCATGAATCATTTTTTCCCCCGTGACGTACGCAGACTCTATTTTCCGTTGGTGTCTCTCAGACACGTAACAATCTAGTGCCCTGGGAAATGGATGATTAAAACAAATGTCTATCTTAAAATGTCTTTATATACAACAAGGTAGAGAGAGAGAGAGAGAGAGAGAGAGAGAGAGAGAGAGAGAGAGAGAGAGAGAGAGAGAGAGAGAGAGAGAGAGTGCAGTAGAGAAGGTCTCCGTAGGTACTACCAGCTGCTCCACCTCCTCTCTCTCTCTC
This sequence comes from Coryphaenoides rupestris, assembly GCA_002895965.2. NCBI lineage: Eukaryota > Metazoa > Chordata > Actinopteri > Gadiformes > Macrouridae > Coryphaenoides > Coryphaenoides rupestris. Next base: position 239,527 of record PIJE02000734.1, read on the forward strand.
TCT
>PIJE02000735.1:0-26644 GCA_002895965.2 Coryphaenoides rupestris
TGTGTTAATTGCGCTTATTATGCAGGAAGCACCCTTTTAAAATTTCCGGAATTTTTTCTAGTTTATATAAGTATTTTGTATTGGAAGCAAAGATCCTTCAATATAAACATAGGTGGACGTGTGTGTCTCTTGTTGTTCTCTGTATTTCTCCACACTTAATTCACACACACAGCATATTGGCAAGATATTCTTAATAATGTACTGGAAAATATCTCCCATATTCCCCCCTTTGGGGCTTACTAAGCTCCAACTTTTGTGATTACATTCCAGACCCTTTTTGTGACAGTCTCTGTAATACAAACATCTCATTCCATAGTGATATAGTGATTTAGGCGTCAAATACTCCGACCACCAATGTGGCTCTAATCAGAGACCTAGGCCCTCATCACGAGGTACATCGAGATAAACATCTTCCTCTGTCCTCTGGAGTAAACATATCTTTGTAGGGAAACCTCCTTTGATAAAAATCCAAAGAATATATCGTAATTGTCATAGTTATAAATGTTATGTAAGCGGCAGCATGTAACTTAATCAGAGACTTGTATCTTTGTTCCCTCTATAAGTTGTAACATTATGCCTGAATCATCACTTTTCCACAAGACGTGAACATTCCAGACATCATATGAGTATTAAAGAATACATAACACAAAAACATAAAAACACAAAATAATAAGATATACTAAGGAACAACAAAAAAAAACTTTCATCCATGCAAAACCAAATACTTATATAAATGAGAATATAAGAATGATCTAATTCTTTCTGAAACCCCTAACTTTTTCATACTTTCACCATTTCTCAACAGTAACAGTATACAACCTTCATCCCAATTATCATTTCCACATCATGTTACAGTTTTTCTGGAACTCTTTTTACATGTCTCCTTCATGCCGTATTATCATTGTCCAATGAGAACATTGTTCATTCTTTCATTCAATGATCTTCGTGTATTGGTGTGCTGTATGCATATGCGGGGTTTTGGGCAGTATTGTAGTTATTTCTTCTTTGTCTTCAGGTCGCTGATGTGGCTCACATGGAGAGGTTACTAGCACGATCACATGTGAGCCTTCTCGGGGAGTTCAATCGTCTTTCAGAGATGAAGCCTTCATTGGCCCATACCCCTCATCATCATCACCATGGCCGTTATTTCCTACATACTCCCATTCCAACCTTTTTGACTCAACTATGTCTGCCACTGTGAGGACCATTTCTTTTTCCATCCTAGAAGCTCATTCCACCACTGAGGAGCCAGAACCGTGAAGAGTTGGGACTTGGAAGAGCGATGTTTGGCTGTTTTTAGTGAAGGCGGTACCAGTCGTTTGGCAGAAGTTGCCGAGCAGAGTTCTCGGGTTGGGGCGTAGGGTCGGACTAATTTTTGGAGGTAGGTAGGGGCGGTTCCGTTGACAGCCATGAAAGTCAGTACCAGTGTCTTGAATCGAATGCGAGCGATTACCGGGAGCCAGTGGAGGTTGCAGAAGAGAGGGGTTGAACACGAGGTGTGCTGCTGCGTTCTGGATGCGTTGTAAGGGCTTGATTGTTGAGGCGGGGAGTCCAGCCAGTAGAGATTTGCAGTAGTCGAGACAAGTGATAACGAGCGCTTGGACCAGGATCTGCGCTGCTTCACGTGTGAGGAAGGGCCGGATCTTGCGGATGTTGTAGAGAGCAATTCTACAAGATCGGGCCACAGAGGTAATGTTGGCATTGCAGGACAGCTGGTCATCCAGTACCATGACAAGGTTCCTTGCCGTGGGTGCAGGGGAGACTTCGATGTCCTCGATGGTGACAAGTAGGTCCATCTGAGGGCAGTCTTTACCCGGTATGAAGAGAAGCTCAGTCTTGTCAAGGTTGAGCTTCAGGTGGTTGGCGGTCGTCCATCTGTTGATGTCGGCCAGGCATTTTCAGATGCGTGTTGCGATGTGGGTGTCTGAGGGGGGGAAGGAAAGAAACAGTTGGGTGTCATCAGCATAGCAGTGGTAGGAGAAGCCGTGGGATGTGATTACAGAGCCGAGAGATCTAATGTATAAAGAAAACAGAAGGGGTCCAGTACTGAGGCCTTGGGGTACTCTGGAGTCAAGGGTGGCAGGGTCTGGACAGGGAGCCATTCCATGTGACCTGATAAGTGCGATCTGTCAGTAGGAAGTGAACCAGGATAACGCAGTTCCAGTGATGCCAAGCTCTGCCAGGGTGGAGAGGAGAATCTGGTGGTTCACTGTGTCGAAAGCGGCGGACAGGTCAAGGAGGATGAGCACGGATGAGAGGGAAGAGCTTCTGGCGTCGCGAAGGGACTCTGATACTGCAAGCAGGGCCGTCTCCGTGGAGTGCGCCGCTTTGAAGCCTGACTGATGAGGGTCGAGCAGGTTGTTCTCGGAGAGATAGGATGATAGTTGGGTGGAGACAGCACGTTCTATGGTTTTGGAGAGGAATGATAGGAGAGACACAGGTCTGTAGTGTTGGACGTCGGTGGTGTCCAGGGTGGGTTTCTTAAGTGTGGCTTGATTCTGGCGGTCTTGAAGGCAGTCGGAACAGGCCTGAAGTGATGGAGGTGTTAGTTAGGGTGGTGAGGAAGGGAAGGATGTTCGCCCGAGATTGTCTTGGAGAAGAGAGGATGGGATTGGGTCAGGGGGGCAGGTGGTGGCATGGTTGGATGTCACAAGCCTGTTGACTTCTTCAGAGGAGAGGGGGTTAAAGCAGGTAAGGCTGGTAGGGGTGGGTGGAAGGGGAGTGAGGGAAGAAGCAGGGGTGAAAGAGGAGGTAATGTCCTTCACCTTCTTTGTAAAGTAGGTGGCAAAGTCATCAGCCGAGAGGGAGGAGGGAGGAGGAGGGGAGGGAGGGTTGAGGAGGGAGGAGAACATGGAAAAAAGTTTCCTGGGGTTGGAGGCGGAAGAGTTGATCTTTGTAAGATAGAAGGCAGATTTGGCTGCTGACACAGTAGAGGTGAAACATGAGAGGAGGTGGAGGTAGAGTCAGATTTTCTCCATTTTCTCTCAGCTGCCCGCAACTCTGTTCTATGAGCCCGCAGAGTTTCGGACAGCCAGGGAGGTGGAGGAGAGGCTCGTGCTGGTCTGGAGATAAGTGGACAGAGTGAGTCGAAGGAGGAGGAGAGAGAAGAAGTCAGAGTGGAGGACGCTTCCTCTACTGACAAGAGGGAGAATTGTTGGGGGGGAGGTAGTGAGGAGAGGACAGTTGCAGAGAGAGTAGAGGGAGAGAGAGTTTTCAGGTTCCTACGGGAGGTGACGATGTGAGGCGTAGTAGGTAGGAGGTGGGAGATTTTAGGGGGAGGGAGAAAGCAACAAAATGGTGATCAGACACAGGGAGGGGGGTAACAGAGAGTGCCGAAGTGGCGCAGGACCTTGTGAAGACAAGGACGAGTTGGTTCCCGGCTCTGTGGGTGGAAGGAGAAGGAGTGAGCGCCAAACCGAATGTGGCGAAGAAGTTGATGAATTCAGGTGATTGTAACTTCTCTGGCTGGATGTTGAAGTCGCCCAGAACGACAAGTGGGGTGCCATCTTCGGGAAAACAGCTGAGGAGGGCATCCATCTCATCGAAGAAGTCGCCAAGAGGACCCGGTGGTCAGTAGATCACGGCAATGTTGAGCTTGATCGGAAGGGTAACAGATACAGCATGGAGTTCAAGTGCAGATCTGGCAGGTTTAGGGGAACAAAGATACAAGTCTCTGATTAAGTTACATGCTGCCGCTTACATAACATTTATAACTATGACAATTACGATATAATTCTTTGGATTTTTATCAAAGGGAGGTTTCCCTACAAAGATATGTTTACTCCAGAGGACAGAGGAAGATGTTTATCTCGATGTACCTCGTGATGAGGGCCTAGGTCTCTGATTAGAGCCACATTGGTGGTCGGAGTATTTGACGCCTAAATCACTATATCACTATGGAATGAGATGTTTGTATTACAGAGACTGTCACAAAAAGGGTCTGGAATGTAATCACAAAAGTTGGAGCTTAGTAAGCCCCAAAGGGGGGAATATGGGAGATATTTTCCAGTACATTATTAAGAATATCTTGCCAATATGCTGTGTGTGTGAATTAAGTGTGGAGAAATACAGAGAACAACAAGAGACACACACGTCCACCTATGTTTATATTGAAGGATCTTTGCTTCCAATACAAAATACTTATATAAACTAGAAAAAATTCCAGGGAAATTTTGAGGGTGTCTTCTGCCATATAAGCAAGCAATAACACACACGCACACCACACACACAGATGTGTAGGAGAGGAGTAGAGAGATACACATATGTACTTTGAAGTAATGTTTCATGAGCACACTAACAATAAAACTTTACTTTTGTATTAGCAAGGTCATTACTAGGTCTTGATCTTAAATCAAGAATTACATACACAAAGCACACACACAGCATAAACACAACATAAAATACATAGGCCTAGACTCAAATACACACACACACACACACACACACACACACACACATATCCAAACACACACACACACACACACACACCCATATCCAAACACACACACACACACACATACACACACACATATGCAAACACACACACACATATTGGCGCCAATATGAATACTGCTTGAAACAGAGTGGCTGGACTCCTGTCACTCCGACGCTCATAAATCCAAAAGTTACATTAAAGTTTACATATATGTGACCGTCACAAATTTTCCTACGTTTTGATGTGTAAATTACGTATGTGGAGTTATATTGTGGGCGGGATGGCAGTTTTAAAAATATTAATATAATAATAATAACCTGGATAGCTGTTGGCGTTGCTCAAACTACTTTGTATGGCCCTTCTCTCCTTGGCTCGTTCCAGTGTCTCCTGAACACCCTCAGGTAGACCTGATCACCGGGCTCCACCCCCCTTGGTGGGTCGTCTTCTGGCTCTGGAACTTTTTTCATGTTGGAATATAAGCTTATGTATAGCAGTAAGTTGTTTAATATATTCCCTTATCTCCAAGTTTCAAGTTTCAAGTATTTTATTGTCACTTCACAATTTACACTTGAGTATAAGCAGTGAGTGAAAAACTTTTTGTGCAAAACGCCCCCGACAGCCGACAGTAATTATAAAGGAATACAAAATAGAATATAACTACAAAATAGAAATAGAACTGTGATATAGAATTTCTATGTAAAATAAGTAAATGAAATATAAAATGAAATGGAATATACAGCAAAAATATCCAGGTGAGCAATACACATATGTACAATGTACTAAAATATACATTGTTATATGCTGACATTCACAGAATGTCACAGAATACCTTCCCAGACAGTCGACACAACACTAGCACCAGCAGTTGGCACCAGGACTAGCACTAACACCAGTACTAACACCAGCAGTAACACTAGCACCAGGACCAGCACTAGCAGTAACACCAGCACTAGCACCAACACTTAGCACTGCTACCAGCACTAGCTCCAGCAGTAACAACTTATCACCAGGACTAGCACTAGCAGTAACACTTAGCACTAGCATTTAGACATTGATGCCGAACTTGTTCAGCAGCCTGATGGCCTGACTGTGGAAGCTGTCATTAAAAGAATAAATAACAAAAAACCTTGTCGGCTTACGAGAGCTCGCAACACGGCAGCCATCACGTACGGCGCCATCACATCCATTTGTAATTGCTCCAACGGAGGTCCCTTATGGGGTCCTCTAATGGTAGGTGCAGGCATGGGTCGACCCGTAAGCATTTCATGTGGAGTTAGATGCGTCATTCTGTTAGCCTGCATGCGATAACGAAATGGTCCCTCAGGTGTAGGAATGTGTCCCAATGGAGTAGTGATTGTTTTTCTGCACATATCTCACATTCATTAAGTTGATTATCAACCATTGTTTGCAAGTATGGTGACCAAAAACCTTGTTTTTGAATTTTCCTCATTCCTTCCCCCCTTGCGCAATGGTCAAAACCATGCACATTAGTGATAAGCAAACCTAACAACGCCGTTGGTGCCAACAACATCCCATCATGGGTTCTCCATAACCCGGTGGGGGTGCGTACAGCACCCCTCTTTAGCCACATGTTTAGCCTCATAAACTCCAGCTTTTTCCTGCATACGAACAACATCTTCTTCTGTAGGCGCAGCTTCAGGCATGATCAATACTGCCTGGACTGCCCTGCTGCTTTTTGAGGCCACCTTGGCAGCCTCATCTGCAGCATTGTTACCTTTTATGACATAATCATTTCCTTTCTTATGCGCTTCACATTTGATTATTGCCACTTGTTTGGGCAGTAACACTGCCGACATTAATTCCACAATCTGATCACAATGCAATATGGGGGACCCATCTGTCTTCTTAAATGCCCTCATTTTCCATACCGCTCCAAACAAATGACCTACACCATGTGCATACGCAGAATCTGTATATATATTTACCATTTTACCTGCTCCCTCTTGACAGGCAGCTGTAAGAGCTCTCAACTCAGCTAACTGTGCTGAACATGGCTGTTTACAATGACAACTTTGAAGAACAGAAAACGTTTTGTCTGGGTTCTGTCTCACCACTGCAAACCCCGCCTGGTTTCCCAAATGATCCTTGAAACACGATCCATCCACAAACAGCTCTTCCTCTGCCCCAACTATAGGTGTCGATAATAAATCCGGCCGTAATTTTGTATAAGTCAAAGAGTCAGCTACACAATCATGTGGCGTTCCTTCAAAATCATGCAGAATTCTTTCTGCTGGATTTACTGTAGAACATGCCAAATATTCCATCAACCTTGAGTTTGTCAACACAAACTTTGTATTAATTAATTAATTCAGTGACTTTGTGATGCGTAAAAATAGTACTGGGTAAACCATTGTAATGGTCAAGGCCATGTCATAAGCATACTGTACCGCAGCTAATCCCTGGTAATAAGGCGGATAGCCTTGTGCTACTGCGTCTAACTTTGAGCTGTAGTAAGCTATGGGTTGTTTTCGCCTCCCACTACATGATTCTTGCATGAACACCGCTGATGCATATCCCTGCGTACTCCTATTTGCTACATACAATAGGAAAGGTTTCGTGGAATCTGGGTTTGCTAACGCGCTTGCTCCCTGCATTTCTTGTTTGATGCCTTCAAATTTATCTTAATGACGCGGTTTTTAAGGCATAATCTTCAATCCAATCTGAACTAAATCCTGTCCCCAAGAATGTCATAATTTGTCGCACCGTCTCTGGCTTAGGTGCTTTACTAATGCCTTCTTGCTGGCTGGGTGCTATTGTTTTAGTTTGATGTGCTATCAGTCTCCCTAAATATTCTACTTCCGTCTGGCAATACTGCAATTTTTTCTTTGACACCTTGTGTCCCCCTATTGTCAATTAGTTTAATACAGTCATGGAATCCTCATGACATTGCTCTAATGTGGGAGAACATCAGAAGATCATCCACGTACTGTATCAGAGTCCCATGTAAAACCAGCTCCTCCAAATCATCTTTCAGTACTTGGTTAAATATGTGGCATGTTTTGGACACTCGGGTGAAGAGAGGAGCAGAGCTGTCAACTGATCACCACCTGGTGGTGAGTTGGATCAGATGGCGCGGGAGGCTGCCAGACAGACCTGGTAAACCCAAACGTGTAGTGAGGGTGAACTGGGAACGTCTGGTGGAAGCCCCTGTCCGTAGGGTCTTTAACTCCCACCTCTGGAAGAACTTCTCGTGCATCCCGGGGGAGGTTAGGGACATGGAACCTGAGTGGGCCATGTTCAGAGCCTCCATTGTAGAGGCTGCAGCTCGGAGCTGTGGTCAAAAGGTTGTCGGTGCCTGTCGTGGCGGCAACCCAAGAACCCGTTGGTGGACACCAGCGGTGAAGGAAGCCGTCAGGCTGAAGAAGGAGGCCTTTCGGGCCTGGTTGGCCCAGGGGTCTCCTGAAACAGCAGACAGGTACCGGGAGGCCAAAAGGACCACAGCTTCAGCGGTTGCTGAAGCAAAAACCCGGGTGTGGGAGGAGTTCGGGGAGGCCATGGAGCAGGACTTTCGGTTGGCCTCAAGGAAGTTCTGGCAAACTGTCCGGCGACTCAGGAAGGGAAAGCAGGGCTTGGCTCAGGCTGTGCTCAGTCGGGGAGGAGAACTGCTGACCCAGACTGAGGATATTGTCGGGCGGTGGAAAGAACACTTTGAGGAGCTCCTGAACCCGACCAGTACGTCCTCTGTGGAAGAGGCAGAGTCTGAAGACTCGGGGGAAGTCTCACCCATATCCTTGGTAGAGGTCGCTGAAGTAGTCAAAAAGCTCTTCAGTGGCAAGGCGCCAGGTGTGGATGAGATTCGCCCTGAGATGCTGAAGGGCTCTGGACATTGTCGGGCTGTCGTGGCTGACACGCCTAGTCAATGTAGCGTGGAGGTCGGGGACAGTACCTGTGGAGTGGCAGACCGGGGTGGTGGTCCCCATTTTCAAAAAAGGGGACCGGAGGGTGTGCTCCAACTATCGGGGTATCACACTGCTCAGCCTCCCCGGGAAAGTTTATTCCAGGGTGCTGGAAAGGAGGCTCCGGCCGATTGTCGAACCTCAGCTTCAGGAGGAACAATGCGGATTCCGTCCTGGCCGTGGAACAGTGGACCAGCTCTTTACCCTCGCAGGGTTGTTGGGGGGGGCATGGGATTTTGCCCATCCAGTCTAAATGTGCTTTGTGGACTTGGAGAAGGCCTATGACCGTGTCCCCTGGGGAACCCTGTGGGGGGTACTACGGGAGTATGGGGTACCGGGGCCATTGGTACGTGCCATTCGGTCCCTGTACGAACAAAGTGTGAGCTGTGTCCGTATTCTCGGCACAAAGTCAAGCATGTTCTCAGTGGGTGTTGGACTCCGCCAAGGTTGTCCCTTGTCACCGGTTCTGTTCGTGATCTTCATGGACAGAATCTCAAGGCGCAACCGAGGTGAGGAGAGTGTCCGGTTTGGGGACCTCAGAATTGCATCTCTGCTCTTTGCAGATGATGTGGTTCTGTTGGCTACATCAGACCGTGACCTCCAGCATGCACTGGAGCGGTTTGCAGCCGAGTGTGAAGCGGTCGGGATGAGAGTCAGCACCTCCAAGTCTGAGGCCATGGTTCTCTGCCGGAAAACGGTGGAGTGTTCCCTCCGGGTTGGGAGTGAGTTGCTGCCCCAAGCGAAGGAGTTCAAGTATCTCGGGGTCTTGTTCACGAGTGAGGGCAAAATGGAGCGGGAGATGGACAGACGGATTGGTGCAGCGTCTGCAGTGATGCGGGCGCTGTACCGGTCCGTTGTGGTGAAGAGGGAGCTGAGCCGGAAGGCGAAGCTTTCGATTTACTGGTCCATCTACGTTCCAACCCTCACCTATGGTCACGAGCTTTGGGTAGTGACCGAAAGAATGAGATCGCGGATACAAGCGGCCGAAATGAGTTTCCTCCGCAGGGTGGCTGGGCTCAGCCTTAGAGATAGGGTGAGGAGCTCAGACATCCGGAGGGAGCTCGGAGTAGAGCCGCTGCTCCTCCGCATCGAAAGGAGTCAGCTGAGGTGGTTCGGGCATCTGATTAGGATGCCCCCCGGGCGCCTCCCTTTGGAGGTTTTCCGGGCACGTCCAACTGGGAGGAGACCCCGGGGCAGACCCAGAACCCGCTGGAGAGATTATATATCTCGTCTGGCCTGGGAACGCCTCGGGATCCCCCAGGAGGAACTAGAGAGTGTGGCTGGGGAGAAGGAAGCCTGGGGGGCCCTGCTTAGCCGGCTGCCACCGCGACCCGAACCCGGATAAGCGGACGCGAATGGATGGATGGATGGATGGCAAAGTTGGGCTGCCCCCCACCCCCATATTTCAGATCTTTTATCCCTCAATGAACTGAGATCCTCTGGAAGGGCCTTGCCAGCCATTCCAAGGTCTATAGGCTGAAAACCAGAGGTGACAGCAGCTTATTGTTATTCGTTCACTTATTTTTATTCTTATTCACCGTTTCAGCTGCTGAAAGAATGCATATAGTATTCTGCCTCGGCTAGCCGACTGTCTATTTAGACACAGGTGCACTCTTCAGGTATAATGTTGAGCAGGGTCTCGTACTTGAACGAGCACCCGCCACCCGACGTGGTTGTGATCCGGACTGAGCGTATGCACTCCTCGTTAGTATAGTGGTCAGTATCCCCGCCTGTCACGCGGGAGACCGGGGTTCAATTCCCCGACGGGGAGGAATTGTTTTCAGGTAATACCTGTAATACTAAGCTTGGCACCCGAATGACGAGTCTACAAAAACAGCATTATGGATTTCTTGTAAACACCCTGCCAGGGTACCCTAGAAATCCAGAGTTCTCGCGAGAGCACAATTAGAATTTGCTCAGCGAGTACTCTGGTAACGAGTAACATGCTCATTAGCTATGCCCGTTGTTTCGAACATCAACCAATCACATCGGTGTATCTGATATAGGCGGGCCAGAGGCGGGCTAAACAGATGACGTCAGCGCTGCGATGGAATCAGTCCGGAATCAGTCAGTAAACATTGCAAGATGGCTATCGAAAATGTTGACTGAGTATCTGTACAAACCAGGGATGCACCGATACCACTTTTTTTTTTAATGAATAAAACCATTACAGTTCTAATGACTTTGAAAACATGTTATTTTTTGTCTAGAGATAGGGTGAGGAGCTCAGACATCCGGAGGGAGCTCGGAGTAGAGCCGCTGCACCTCCGCATCGAAAGGAGTCAGCTGAGGTGGTTCGGGCATCTGATTAGGATGCCCCCCGGGTGCTTCCCTTTGGAGGTTTTCCGGGCATGTCCAACTGGGAGGAGACCCCGGGGCAGACCCAGAACCCGCTGGAGAGATTATATATCTCGTCTGGCCTGGGAACGCCACGGGATCCCCCAGGAGGAATTAGAGAGCGTGGCTGGGGAGAAGGAAGCCTGGGGGGCCCTGCTTAGCCGGCTGCCACCGCGACCCGGCCACGGATAAGCGGACGCAAATGGATGGATGGATGGATGGTTAAATACATGTGGAGAATGTTTAAAACCTTGTGGCATTATTGTATATGTGTATTGTTTACCTCTATACATGAATGCAAATAGTACTACTTTCCTCTGCAAGTGGCACACTAAAAAATGCTCCACATAAGTAAATCACTGTAAAATATTTAGCATCAGGAAGGACATTGGTCAGCAGTGTGTGTGGATTCGGAATTTCTGCCTGCATATCTTCTACCACTTCATTTACAGCTCTTAGATCATGTACTAGCCGCCATTTTCTTTGTCTGCTTTTAGTACTGGAAGTATCAATACACCCGCAGCTATTAGACTTTCTATGGTAGGGGCTATTCCCATCTCAGTCTGGTTTCATGTAGTACTGTTTTCGCCATGGTAGTTTAGCATTTTGTCTAGTCTGGATTCTTACTGGGTTAGCAGAATGCACTAGTCCCATCTGTGTCGAATTTAGACCAAACCTTTTCAGGTATTCTGGCCATCATCTTTGTCTCTATCTCCATCTGCCTATCATTGTGCGGCTTTCCTGTTGTCATTAGTTTCTGCTGTTTCCGAACCACTTCCACTTCCTGTAAAACCCCCTGTCATGTGGGTATAACACAACATTTTTAAATACTTTCCGCAACATGACTGGAGAATCAATGGATTATCTGTTCCCTCCCATTCTAGTTGTTTCTCATCGAGCATCATTACCCCTAATTGTTTAGCTTCAAAACCCTTATTTATTAATAGAGTAATGTGGGGTACTGTGTTAGTACCTCTAAACCAATTTTTTATCACTGAAGATTGATCTGTATCTTGTGCTGTCATAGCTGCACCTTGTGGTCCAATTACTATGTACTGTGATTCTATTGTTGCTCTTTTACCTGCAGCTTTACTTTGCCATTCTTTTTCCAATTCTAGGTCCTGTTTTGGATCATAGATTAGAGTACAGTGATATCCTATCTTTGACTCTTTTGCCTGAGGGATTTGAGCCCTGATGTAACTTCCCAATTTTCCCATTACATTTCCCGTTACATTTACTTGCTCTTGAATGTCTCCCATCCAATAGACGTTTGCTGTGTCTGGCTTTGATACTATCATTTGAGGTACTAACCCTGTAGCCTCAATCAGTATGCCTTGGGGTGTACACAATATTTGCATTCCTAATTTACATAATGCATCTCCCTATTCCTATTAGATTGACCGGTGTGGTGTCTGATACCAAGATAATTTAAGTCAAGTAATTTAGCTGCACGTCCATGCAGTTTTAACGTTACTGGAGCTGTCATAGGTATTAACTGCGTTTGTCCCGAGAATCCTACCCTGGAAATCCAGAGTTCTCGCGAGAGCACAATTTGAATTTGCTCAGCGAGTACTCTGGTAATGAGTAACATGCTCATTAGCAATTCCTGTTGTTCCGAAACATAAACCAATCACATCGGTGTATCTGATATAGGCGGGCCAGAGGCGGGCTAAACAGATGACGTCAGCGCTGCGACGGAATCCAGTCCGGAGTCAAGTAAACATTGCAAGATGGCGATCGAAAATGTTGACTGAGGTATCCTGTACAAATAGGGATCGCACCGATACCACCTGTTTTTCAGACCGAGTACAAGTACTTACATTTGGGTACTTGCCGATACCGAATACCGATACGAGTACTTAATAAAACCATTACAGTTCTAATGACTTTGAAAACATGTTATATTTTGTGTGTGGGGGGGGGGGCTCCATTAATTCGCGTTTCTGATGGGGGGGGGGGGGGGGGGGGGGGTTGCTCCGTTAATTCGCGGTTCTGATGGTGGCGGGGTGGTGCTCCGTTAATTTGCGGTTCTGATGGGAGGTGCTCCATTAATTTTGAAAAATTCTGCTGCCATAGGGAGGTGAGAGGCATATTTTGAACCTACACATGTGTAAGTTGCTCCAGTATCAGCCATCATTGGTGTGCCTCTATCATTTATTAGAACCTGCAGAATTGGTTCCTCATCAGCCTGTTTCGTGATTGCTACATGCTGACCCTCCCCCTGTGGATTCTCTGGGCACCCCTAGTACCCTTGACCCATCCAGGGTCCTGCTCTATTCCGATTATAATTTTCCTGTCCTTGCTGTCCCTGTTCTCTCTGTTGCTGTTGCTGACCTGGGGGGTAAAATAGTTTTGGACAATCCCTCCTTAAATGTTCTTCCTGACCACATTCCCAACATGCTTTGGGCCTTCTGAACTGGTTGGGTGGCTCCTGTCTTTGGCCATTTCCAGACTGACCCTGTGGTCCTCTGTATTGATTATTATGCCTCTGCCTGTACCTATTATTTGCACCTTGCTCTCTGTTCTGAGTATATACATTAACAATGGGTGGGGCGGGTGACCCTTGGCTCTGAGGCTGTTGTACCAGGGGAGAGGGCGCCTGTGGTGGAACCTGCGAACAGTTCATCTGAGGCGGGACCTGCTGGACCATGGGCGTCATTGTGCCTGGCTCTGCAACAACCGCCTGTTTTTTCTTGTCTTTGTCTTTTCTTGTTATCTCCTCCAACTGGAGCTGAGATAACTTTCTCTGCACCTCTCCGCTTTGTTCTTTCATTTTCTGTTCATTTTGACGGTATCTGTCCACTGCATGGACCAGATGATCACTGAACTCTTTATGAGACTTTGATGAAGTCAGTCCCACCACATCTTCTAGCTTGTTCTGGATTGAGCTAGGCATTGTCTCTATTACGGAAGTTCTGAACAAGACAGAGACCAACGGATCTCGCTCTGGGTCTCTATCTGTTTCCATTCTCCATCTCATGACTTGCTTCTGCAGGAAGGATGCAGGATTCTCTGTGTCACTGATTGTGGGGCCCCTCAGGCTCTTGTGATCCACATGGGTTGGGTACTCGCTTCTAAGTGCCGCCCAGGTATTTGATCGATAGGTGTCAAACGTTGTTCCGTCAAGACCTTCATCCAGCAGGTGCATCAAACCCCCGTTTTGCAGTACGCCCTCCATCTTTGAGAGACCTAGAACTCTTGCCAACAAAGCCTTTAGGTCTCCCACCGCCATTTATTTTCCTACTGTAAATTCCTCAAACATCCTAATCCACTTCGAAGCTCCACTATTTATATTAGGGAGTCTAGATATTAATCCCTCCAAGTCCTGCGATCCCCATGGGACATAGTGGGCTTGCTGTCCTTTAACCAGAATAGGAAATTCTCCTGGGCAACTTTTTGGAGTCTTTTTCTTCCTCTGAGACTTCCTAATTTCTTTCTCCGGTTCTCCAATTAGGAGGCTTCTATCACCTCCGGGCGGGACTCCCTCCTGGCTGCATTCCTCTTCCTTACTTCCCTCACTTCTTTTAGAACTACTGTTTTCTGACTGACTTCTTCTGCTTGAATGATCACCATGGCTTTTCCTGGCATTATCCTCCTCATCACTGTCACTGTCACCTTCCCACACTTGCCTCGCTCCCTTAAACTCTTTGTAACAATCCATGTGTAAGTGTGGTCCCAATTTCGGTCCTCTATCCCTATTTCCTTTACCGTCCAATACTACCTCTCCTTTAATGTCTACTGTTCCTGATATCAGTGGGTATAATCCTGTGTTGTAGGGTGGTGGCCGCACTTTAGAGGGTATTGATTCAAATTTTGTATCCCTATTAAACATTTCCCTTTCTGTCTTTTCTTTTTGTCTCCAATTTTTCCATTCCTCCTTAAACATGGATAGTATTATCCTTTCTCTATCCCTTTTCTCTATTATTTTCTTTCCTGTTTTATTAAGCTTCTGATTTTTCATCATCTCCTCACACACCACCACATCAAATGTCCCCTCCTTTGGCCATTTAGTTCCTGCTTTCACTGTTCTTTTCTCCCATTTTTCTGAGATCTTCATTATCTCATCTTTATTTAATGGATTCTTTTTACATGGTTACTTTTTATATTAAAGAGCTTTCTATTTTTGAAATTATTTCTCTGTATTTACCTGTTCTATAACGAATTAATTAAGGATCTTACCTATAGTAATCTAATCAAATAAGGAAACCTCACTTTAAATCAACTAAAAATGAATCAAAAAAATTTATTAATTAATGTAAATAAATTTAATCAATCAATGAATAAGAATCAATTAAAAAAATCTATCAAAAAATGACTGGAAAAAACTATCAAAAAAATCAATCAATGAATGAAAATCAATTTTAAAAAAATCAATCAATGAATGAAAATCAATTTTAAAAATCAATCAAAAAAATCAATCAATGAATGAAAATCAATTTTAAAAAGTCAATCAAAAAAATCTCAATTAATGAAAAACAATTTTGAACATCAATCAAAATAATCAATAAATTAATGAAAATCTATTTAAAAAATCAATCAAAAAAATCTGTCAATTAATGAAAATCTATTTCATTAATTTCCTCACTTTAAATCAACTAAAAATGAATCAAAAATAATTATTAATTAATGTAAATACATTTTATCAATCAATGAATAACAATCAATTAAAAAAATCTATCAAAAAATGACTGAATGAATGAAAATCAATTGGAAAAAACTATCAAAAAAATCTATCAATGAATGAAAATCAATTAAAAAAATCTATCAAAAAAATCTATCAATGAATGAAAATCAATTTTAAAAAAATCAATTCAATGAATGAAAATCAATTTTAAAAATCAATCAAAAAAATCTGTCAATTAATGAAAATCTATTTTAAAAAGTCAATCAAAATAATCAATAAATTAATGAAAATCTATTTAAAAAATCAAACAAATCAGTCAATTAATGAAAATCTATTTCAAAAATCAATCCAAAAAATCTATCTGTTAATGAATTAATAAAAAATAATCTGTCATCTATTTATTGTTATCTAAAATACGCTTGTTACTTCCTCATAGATACACAGGTTTCCTCTACACTTTTTATAAAATACAAATAGTTTAAAAGTACACACTATGATTAAGTATACTAATATAAGATTAACTTCAATGTCTTTTGTCTAACCTTATGTTTTTATCTCAACACAAAGCATTAGCATTAGCTCTTTTGTCCAAACAAAAATTATTCGCAAACTGAACACTAGGGGCACTGTTTCCTTTATCTGTTTCTTTAACTGTTCTCATATATTAAGGAAAAAACTCATACTTCCTGGACTACAACATGCAGTGCATGTTTCCAACATTTGGGGTGCTCCTCTCTTTACCCGACTTTAATTAATACTTGGTATTGTGAATTAAATGCAAGAACACGTACAGTATACCTTATGAACGCTTTTGAAAGAGAAATAACTAAATTAATATATTATTCACTACTTATGTCAATGCTTGAATTCTTCAATTAATCTACCCTTCTTCGCAGATAAACACCCATATAATAGAATAATAATAATAACTTATTTTTATTTTATTTTATTTGAAAAAAAAATTCTTCCACTGATTCCCACAACAGGGGCTGGACTTTATCATGTAGTCCACTTCTTCTCACAGGGACACGCCCTCCTATAGTCCTGGCTTGACTCAAAGAATCTCCCAACAGTCTCTCTGAACAGGCGAGCCAATACAACCTAACGGTGTCCTGCACCGACAACACACACAACAACTAACATACAACATAAAACAAGCACAGACTTTCAAACAAACAAATAAGGACATTTACAAGCTAGCTATTTAACAATTGGTGTATTTAATGCACTTTCGCTCATTTAATACTGGAATGCAATCCAAATAAAAGAACTAAGAATGTTTTTTGAGCACTCACACAACTTAACATTGCACAAAACCGACCACACAGTGTTTTTACTCTTAACACCCTTTCCCTTTATATTTGTCAATATAAATCATAGCTGAAGTAAACTTCTAAGCGACTTATTGTTTTTCTATTTTTTACCGTACTTCATTGTACTAGTCTACTGTAGGTTTACCGTACTTCACTGTACTAGTCTACTGTAGGTTTACCGTACTTGGTAGTACTGCTTTACCGTACTAGGCAGTACTGCTTTACCGTACTAGGCAGTACTATTTTACCGGACTGCTTTACCGTACTAGGCAGTACTGCTTTACCGCACTAGGCAGCAGTACTGCTTTACCGTACTAAATCAAATCAAATCAAGTTTATTTATATAGCACATTTAAAACAACCACAGGATGACCAAAGTGCTGTACAGTGAAACATAAAAGCAGTCAACAATAAGAACAAAGGCAATAAGATCATATACGTTAAAACAAATAGATAAAATAGTCAGGAAAACTTCACAGACATTCAAATGCCAGGCTGAACATATGTGTCTTAAGATTGTTTTTGAAGAGTTCAATGGACGGGGAACATTTGATTGAGTATGGTATGGGGTTCCAGAGCTTTGGGGCAGCAACTGAGAAAGCGCGGTCGCCCAGAGCCCTTAACCTCGACCGCGGCACTGACAGGAGGAGCAGGTCGGAGGATCTGAGTGTCCTGGGATTGGAGAGTGGGTGAATGAGTTCTGAGATGTACTGGGGTGCCAGGCCATGTAGAGCTTTAAAAACAAATAGTAGAACTTTAAAATCAATCCTGTACTTGATGGGTAGCCAGTGCAGGGATGCCAGTACAGGTGTGATGCTATCTCGTTTTCTAGTCCCAGTTATAAGACGGGCAGCTGCATTTTGCACCAGTTGTAAACGGGATATATGTGATTGGTTGATACCTAGGTATAGTGAATTACAGTAATCTAATCGTGAAGTGATAAGTGAGTTGGTAACGATTTTTAGATCGTTTCGTGTGAGGAATGATTTTACTTTGGCGATGTTACGTAGTTGAAAATAGCAACCTCTCACAACAGAGTTTATTTGTTTGTCGAACTTGAGGCATGGGTCAAAGATGACACCAAGATTTCTGGCATGGGGGTGAAGGTTGGGTGCCAGGGGTCCTAAGCAGGCAGCAGTGGTCATGGTGAAGTTGGAGGGGCCGAATAGTACCACTTCTGTTTTGGCGTCGTTTAGTTGGAGGAAATTTCTAGCCATCCACGCTTTGACCTCGTCTAGGCAGTTAAGGAGGATACTAACTGCGCTGTTGTTCTTATTACTTGTTTCTATGGGGAGGTACACCTGGGTGTCGTCAGCGTAGCAATGATAAGACACATTGTGTTTTTGAAATATGGAACCTAGTGGGAGCATGTATAAAGAAAACAGAATTGGCCCCAGGATTGAGCCTTGGGGCACTCCGCAGGTAATGGGAGCTGACGTGGATAGAAGGTTTCCAGCCTCTACAGAGAACGATCTGTCAGATAAGTAGGAAGTAAGCCACTGGAGGGCGCTTCCCTGTATACCGACCTGGTGCTCAAGACGGCTTAACAGGATATTGTGGTCCACAGTGTCAAAGGCGCAGCTAAGATCCAGGAGAACTAAAATGGCACATTTCCCTGAATCACAGGAGAGCAGAAGGTCGTTTGAGACTCTAAGCAGAGCAGACTCAGTGCTGTGGCGTGCTCTGAAGCCTGATTGAAATGTGTCCATGATGTTGTTATTCTCTATAAAAGACAGGAGCTGAGAGTATACAATCTTTTCTAGGACCTTTGACAGGAATGGGAGCTTTGATATAGGCCGGAAGTTATTTAGAACAGTGGTGTCGAGGTTGGGTTTTTTGATAGTGGGTTGCACTACTGCATGTTTAAAGCAGGAAGTATGGGAGATATTTTCCAGTACATTATTAAGAATGTCTTGCCAATATGCTGTGTGTGCGTATTAAGTGTGGAGAAATACAGAGAACAACTAGAGACACACATGTTTACTTATGTTTATATTGAATGATCTTTGCTTCTAATATGTTCACGTTGAAAGCTCCTTGCATCTAACATGCATATGGAGACTAAATGTGCAAGGCAGGGAGAGCAGACTGAATGTCCGGAGATGGACGTGAGCCAAGCTAAACGGTACTGTCCTGTGCCTGGTACAGGATGCAGGAGGAAGAAATCACGTATGGTGCTGTCTTGTGCCTGGTACGGAAAGAGGGAGGGTACACGTATGGTACTCATCACAGTATCCACATAGGGTTGGAGTGTATAAGCATGATTTATGTAATATTGGGTATAAAGGACAGAGCCGGAGAAGGCTGCGGCGGTCTTCTCTGCAGATTTGACTCAGGCTTGTTGTTACTATTGGCTGTGACAAATAAAGTCTTTAACTTTCAAACTTTGGTCTTCCTGATCACCCTCTTACGAATGTCAGAGTATTGGTAAAATCCACGACATATTTGGCGTCACGAACAGGATTGGAAAGGGACCAGACGGCTGCTTCGTCGTGAGGTGGTGTTCCGGCGCAGGACACACAAACGAGTGGCCACTCAACAATGGGTAAGCAACGTTCTTACGTGTTAGTATAGAAAATTGTGTGCCCTGTGCCTGACCCATCCTAACGCCAAAGCTGTAAGTAAAAATGTCTCTCCAAATTTAAGAACCATAGTATAACTCATGTAAGAGGGGGAAAGGGGAAACCTGGGATGAATACTAAATTGTTGAGATGTGTGGGTGTTCGGAGAACATTCTGAGTTTTTTGAAGAGAAATGGAAAATGAGTTAGCGTTTAGAGGCTGACTTCAGTTGTGATTTAAAGTGACGAAGATAAAGGGGAAGGGTGTTAAGAGTAAAAAACACCGTGTGGTCATTTTTGTGCATTGTTGAGATGTGTGGGTGTTCGGAGAACATTCTGAGTTTTTTGAAGAGAAATGGAAAATGAGTTAGCGTTTAGAGGCTGACTTCAGTTGTGATTTAAAGTGACGAAGATAAAGGGGAAGGGTGTTAAGAGTAAAAAACACCGTGTGGTCATTTTTGTGCATTGTTGAGATGTGTGGGTGTTCGGAGAACATTCTGAGTTTTTTTGAAGAGAAATGGAAAATGAGTTAGCGTTTAGAGGCTGACTTCAGTTGTGATTTAAAGTGACGAAGATAAAGGGGAAGGGTGTTAAGAGTAAAAAACACCGTGTGGTCATTTTTGTGAAAACCCTGTGGATACCGTTGTGATAGTAGAATTCGAAAGATACTATACACTGAACGGACAGGTCTCTAGAGAGAGAGAGAGAGAGAGAAATTGAAAAAGGTGGGAGGGGGGCTCTCCATTCCATCATAGGCTAAGTTTGTGGCTATGGTGAAACAGACGAAGATAAAGGGGAAGGGTGTAAAAAACACCGTGTGGTCATTTTTGTGCATTGTTAAGATGTGTGAGTGTTCAAAAAACATTCTGAGTTTTTTGTAAAAAAAGAAGAGATAGATGGCATTTTCATTTGGATTGCATTCCAGTGTTAAATGAGTGAAAGTGCATTAAATACACCAATTGTTGAATAGCTAGCTTGTAAAGGTCCTTACTTGTTTGTTTGAAAGTCTGTGCTTGTTGTATGTTATATGTTAGTTGTTGTTTTATGTTATATGTTAGTTGTTGTTTTATGTTGTATGTTAGTCGTTGTGTGTGTTGTCGGTGCAGGACACCGCTAGGTTGTGTCGGCTCGGAGGTTCAGAGAGACTGGTGGGAGATTTGCTGAGACAAGCCAGGACTATAGGAGGGCGTGTCCCGGTGAGAGGAGGCGGACTACGTGATAAAGTCCAGCCCCTGTCGTTGGAATCAGTGGAAGAGGTAAAAAAAAAATTAATAATATTAATAATAATAAAGTCCAGCCCCTGTTGTTGGATTCAGTGGAGGAAAAATTAATAAAAGGTATTATTGCTCTCTTTCTATTATATGAGTAGATGCGAAGAAAGGTAGATTGATTGAAGAATTCAAGCATTGACATAAGTAGTGAATGATATATTAATTTAGTAATTTCTCTGTCAAAAGCGTTTATAAGGTATATGTGTTTTTGCATTTAATTCACCAAGTATTGATTAAAGTCGAGTAAAGAGAGGAGCACCCCAAGTGTTGGAAACCTGCACTGCATGTTGTAGTCCAGGAAGTTGTCAGAGGATCAGTTTTCTTCTTCATTGATGAGAAAAGTTAAAGAAACAGATAAAGGAAACAGTGCCCCTAGTGTCCAGTTTGCAAACAATTTTAGTCTGTACCAAAGAGCTAATGCTAATGCTTTGTGTTGAGATAAAATCATAGGGTTAGACAAAAGACATTTAAGTTGATCTTATATTAGTATACTTAATCATATTGTGTACTTTCAAACTATTTGGACTCTATAAAAAGTGTAGAGAAAACCTGTGTATCTATGAGAAAGTAACAAGCATATTTTAGATAATAATAAATAATTGATTGATTTAATTGATTGGTTTTCTAAATAGATTTTCATTTTGATTGATCGATTTAATTGATTGGTTTTCTAAATAGATTTTCATTTTGATTGATTGATTTAATTGATTGGTTTTCTAAATAGATTTTCATTTTGATTGATTGATTTAATTGATTGGTTTTCTAAATAGATTTTCATTTTGATTGATTGATTTAATTGATTGGTTTTCTAAATAGATTTTCATTTTGATTGATTGATTTAATTGATTGGTTTTCTAAATAGATTTTCATTTTGATTGATTGATTTAATTGATTGGTTTTCTAAATAGATTTTCATTTTGATTGATTGATTTAATTGATTGGTTTTCTAAATAGATTTTCATTTTGATTGATTGATTTAATTGATTGGTTTTCTAAATAGATTTTCATTTTGATTGATCGATTTAATTGATTGGTTTTCTGAATAGATTTTCATTTAATTTATAGATTTTTTGGATTGATTTTTAGTTGATTTGAATTGAGATTTCCTTATTTGATCTTTTGATTAGGATACTATAGGTGAGATCCTTAATTGATTCAGTTCCACGTTATAGAACTGGTGAATAGAGAGAAATAATTTCTGTAGCGGTTCATTTGAAGGCACACAATTAAGAATTAGAAAGCTCCTTAATATAAAAAGTAACCATGCCATAATCAGCGGTAGAAATATTGTGTAAAAAGAATCCGTTAAATAAAGATGAGATAATAAAGATCTCAGAAAAATGGGAGAAAAGAACAGCGAAAGCAGGAAATGGATGGTAAAAGCAGGTAGTAATGGTTGGTAAAGGAAGGTAGTAATGGGTGGTAAAGCAGGTAGTAATGGATGTTAAAGGAGAGGTAGTAATGGATGATAAAGGAAATAGAGATAGAGGACCGAAATTGGGATCACACATAAACATGGATTGTTACAAAGAAATTAAGGGAGCGAGGCAAGAGTCGGACAGTGATAGTGAAAGTGACAGTGAGGAAGAGGTATGTAGCCAGGAGGGAGTCCTGCCCGGAGGTAATAGAAGTCTCCCAATGGGAGAACTGAAGAAAGACATTAGGAAGTCTCAGAGGAAGAAAAAGGCACCAGAAAGTTACCAAGGAGAATTTCCTATTTTGGTTAAAGGACAGCAAGCCAACTATGTCCCATGCCAATGGCAGGACTTGGAGGGAATAATATCTAGACTCCCTAATATGAATATTGGAGCCTTGAAGTGGATTAGGATATTTGAGGAATTTACAGTGGTGAAATTAATGGCGGTGGGGGATCTGAAGGCTTTGTTGGCAAGAGTTCTAGGTCTCGCAAAGATGGAGGGCATACTGCAGAATGGGGGTTTGAGGCACCTGCTGGATGAAGGTCTTGATGGAACAACGTTTGACACCTATCGATCAGAAACATGGGCGGCACTTAGAAGCGAGTACCCAACCCATGTGGATCACAAGAGCCTGAGGGGCCCCACAATCGGTGACACAGAGAATCCTGCATCCTACCTGCAGAAGCAGGTCATGAGATGGAGAATGGAAACAGACAGAGACCCAGAGCGAGATCCGTTGGTCTCGATCTTGTTCAGAATCTCCATAATAGAGACAATGCCTAGCTCAATCAAGAACAAGCTAGAAGATGTGATGGGACTGACTTCATCAAAGTCTCATAAAGAGTTCAGTGATCATCTGGTCCATGCAGTGGACAGATACCGTCAAGATGAACAAAAAATGAAAGAACAAAGCGGAGAGGTGCAGAGAAAGTTATCTCAGCTCCAGTTGGAGGAGATAACAAGAAAAGACAAAGACAAGAAAAAACAGGCGGTTGTTGCAGAGCCAGGCACAATGACGCCCATAGTCCAGCAGGGCCCGCCTCAGATGAACTTTTCGCAGGTTCCACCACAGGTGCCCCCTCACCTGGTACAACAGCCTCAGAGCCAAGGGTCACCCGCCCCACCCATTGTTTATGTATATGTTCAGAACAGAGAGCAAGGTGCAAATAATAGGTACAGGCAGAGGCAGAATAATCAGTACAGAGGACCACAGGGTCAGTCTGAATATGGCCAAAGACAGGAACCACCCAACCGCCCCAGAATATGTTGGGAATGTGGTCAGGAAGATCATTATAAGAGGGATTGTCCTAAACTCTTTTTACCCACCAGGTCAGCAACAGAAACAGAGAGGACAGGGACAGCAAAGACAGGGATGTTAACTACAAAGTTATGAATGGCAGTGCATGCACTAACCCATAACACTCTGTGGTTTACTAAATTGTTGCTTTTGAAAACCCTGTGGATACTGCTGTGATAATACAATTAGAAAGTTACTATGCACTGAACGGACAGGTCCCTAGATAAGCGAGAGAGAAAGAGAGAGAGAGAGAGAGAGAGATTGGAATTAAAAAAGGTGGGAGGGGAGCTGTCCATTCCATCATAGGTTATGTTTGTGACTATGGTAAAACAGTAGGCCTACTGCCTAGTACGGTAAAGCAGTACTGCCTAGTACGGTAAAGCAGTACAATAAAATAGTACTGCCTAGTACGGTAAAGCAGTGTGGTAAAATAGTAGTGCCTAGTAATCTCTTAATCTCTGGTGATTTTAACTTTCATGGTCGACCTCAACTTCAAGATGTCAAAGCCAACGATCCCTTAATATCATGGATCCTTCAACTTTTGATGCAGCATGTTTTGTCTTGGCCCACGCAAAACCGTGGTCACCACCGCTAGACTCATTTCACAATTGGCTGACATTCCCTCCCTAACTTTGGAAGATTTGGGTATCTCAGACCACGTGTGCATCAGGTTTTCTACCATCATTCACACTGCCCATACAAACTAAACTGCTGCTCTTCATTCTCCCGCAATAAACTCCTCCACAAGCAGCAGGTTCTCTGACGCCTACATAACTATCCTTACCTGGACACACTATGAGGCCAGCTCACCCTGCTTGAGTAAGAGAGTTGATCAGTCAGTTTAACTCAACCTGTGCAGATCATTCTGAAGATGTAGCCCACTCAAGATGAGGCAACCCAAACAACGAAGAACCCAGCCCTGGCTGAATGAAACACCGCCGTGCCGCCAGGGTATTATGTAGGAGAGCAGAGAGAAGGTGGAAAAAAGACAAGCTCCAAATCGCTTATGACATGTTGAGGAGTTTGCCTTGTCAATTATCAAAAAAATATCAAAGCAGCCAGAGCAAATTACTTTGCTATATTATTTCAAAAAAACTCTCATTCACCCAAAGCAATACTTTGCATACTATTAACAACTGTCACCTAAATCCTGCTGTTACTGGCCCCTATGTGCCTCCCACAGTCACTTGTGATGAAATTCCTCCATTTCTTTACTAAGAAAATTGGAAGTATCAGATCGGGTTTATCTCACCCCTGTCTAGACCCATTTCCTCCCTGCTTGTGTCGCTAACTAGGTTGGAGCCGGTGTCCTCTGGCCCATATGCAGCGAACGTGGTCAGACCACACTAAGCCCGACTACTGTCCATGGGACATCGTCCATACCACGCCTTTTTGAAGATTGTCTTTTGACACGTAGGTCCACTGTCACCTCATTTTGAACAGTAAGTCTAGTGAACAGCTCTGTCCTTCTGTCGTGGATTTTAACCAAATACTCTGACATTGTAAGAGGGTGATCCAGGAAGACCAAAAGTTTGAAAGTTTAACAGTATTTATTTGTCAGCAGCCAATAGTAACAACAAGCCTGAGTCAAATCTGCAAGAGAGACCGGCCGGAGCCTTCTCCGGCTCTGTCCTTTATAAACCCCAATATTACAATAAATCATGCTTATACATCCAACCCTATGTTGGATAGACTGTGATGAGTACATACGTGTAACCCTCGCCTCTTTCCGTACCAGGCACAAGACAGCCACATACGTGATTTCTTCCTCCTAGGCATCCTGTACCAGGCACAGGAAAGTACCGTTTAGCTTGGCTCACGATCCATCTCCGGACATTCAGTCTGCTCTCTGCCTTGCACATTTAGTCTCCATATGCATGTTAGATGCAAAGGAGCTTTCAACGTGAACATATTAGAAGCAAAGAATCATTCAATATAAGAACATAGAGTAAACATGGTGTTGTCTTCTAGTTGTTCTCTGTATTTCTCCACACTTAATACGCACTCACGCAATATTGGCGAAGACATTCTTAATAATGTACTGGAAAAATATCATCCATGTCCCCCTTTGGGGCTTACTTTCAGGCCCAACGTTTTGTGATTGCATTTCAGACCCTTTTTTGATGACAGTCTCGTAATACATCATGCTCATTCCATAAGTGATATAGTGATTTAGGCGTCAAAACTCCGACCACCAAATGTGGTTCTAATCAGAGACTGAGCCTCAGCACGAGGTACATCGAGGATAAAAACGTCTTCCTCTCTGTTTTCGCCCAATTACAGGAAGGAAGTAAAGATCACCATATACCTCCACAGTTCCTCTGCGAGTAAACCTATGCTTTGTAAGGGAAACTGCCTTTTAACGGACTGCCGTCTTGTTCATATATCACATGGGGGCCGAACTCATCATTCAACTAATCAATGGTTTATACAATAAAATGGTTTATAATGAAGATAAGAACCAATCAAGTATGATAAAAAGCAAAAGAATATACCGTAATTGTCATAGTTATAAATGTTATGAAAGCGGCAGCATGTAACTTAATCAGAGCCTTGCGAGTCTGTGTACCCTAAACATTTCAGATGTGCATATGCGGGAGGGAGTATTTAAAATACATAACAACAAAACATAAAAACACAAAATAAGAAAGATATAACTAAGAAACAACAAAAAAATATTTCAGCAGCAAAACAAAATACTTATGTAAATGAGAATATAAGAATGATCTGATTATTTCTGAAACACTTAACTATTTCATACTTTAACCATTTCTCAATAGTAACAGTATACAATCGTCATCCCAATTATTATTACACATCATGTTACAGGTTTTCTGGAACTCTTTTTACATGTCTTCTTTATGCCGTATTGTCCAATGAGAACATTGTTCATTCTTTCATTCAATGATCTTCATGTATTGGTGTGCTGTATGCATATGTGGGGTTTTGGGCAGTATTGTAGTTTTCTTTATCTTCAGATCACTGACGTGACTCACATGGAGAGTTACTAGCACGATCACATGTGAGTCTCCTCTTCAATCGTCTTTCAGAGATTAAGCCATCATTGGCCATACCAATCATCTCATCATCACATGGCGTTCTTTCCCACATATTCCCATTCTAACCTTTTTGATTCAACTATGTCTCCCACTGTGAAGACCATCTCTTTTTCCATCCTAGATGCTATCATGGATCTCAGTATGGGAATACTAGCTATTCCAGATCTGCCATGTTATTGGTGCTTCCTCCTTCCTCGGGCTCCATCCTTGAACCAATGGCATCTGCCAGAGCCCATAGAGTATCAGGAGCATACTCATCTATTTCAGCATCCTCGCTTTGGTGCTGTAGCTCCCGACTCGACTGGGTCTGATTTTCCTGGGGCGGTTGGTTAGGTCTGAATGCGTCTGCATCCCGACTGCAGCCCCTTCCTTGTCCTTGGCTGGGTGGCTTTTCGTGGAGTGGTTGAGGTGGT
>PIJE02000735.1:26669-243897 GCA_002895965.2 Coryphaenoides rupestris
GTTTCTCTGGAACTCTTTTTACATGTCTTCTTTATGCCGTATTGTCCCAAGAGAACATTGTTCATCTTTCATTCAATGACTCTTCATGTATTGGTGTTGCTGTATGCATATGTGGGGTTTTGGGCAGTATTGTAGTTTTCTTTATCTTCAGATCACTGACGTGACTCACATGGAGAGTTACTAGCACGATCACATGTGAGTCTCCTCTTCAATCGTCTTTCAGAGATTAAGCCATCATTGGCCCATACCAATCATCCTCATCATCACCATGGCCGTTCTTTCCCACATATTCCCATTCTAACCTTTTTGATTCAACTATGTCTCCCACTGTGAAGACCATCTCTTTTTCCATCCTAGATGCTATCATGGATCTCAGTATGGGAATACTAGCTATTCCAGATCTGCCATGTTATTGGTGCTTCCTCGGGCTCCATCCTTGAACCAATGGCATCTGCCAGAGCCCATAGAGTATCAGGAGCATACTCATCTATTTCAGCATCCTCGCTTTGGTGCTGTAGCTCCCGACTCGACTGGGTCTGATTTTCCTGGGGCGGTTGGTTAGGTCTGGATGCGTCTGCATCCCGACTGCAGCCCCTTCCTTGTCCTTGGCTGGGTGGCTTTTCGTGGAGTGGTTGAGGTGGACCGGTGGTACTTCCCTTCCACCTGGAATAGCTGTTTGGCCGTTGGCTCTGACCACTTTGTATGGCCCTTCTCTCCTTGGCTCATCCAGTGTCCCTCCTGAACACCCTCAGGTAAGACTTTGATCACCAGGCTCCACCCCCCCTTGGTGGATCGTCTCTGGCTCTGGAACTCTGCTTTTTTCCTGTTTGAATATAAGCTTAGTACAGCAGTAAGTTGTTTAATATATTAAAAACCTTATCTCCAATTGTAATTGCTCCAACGGGAGGTCCCTGTATGGGTCGCTCTAATGGGTAGGTTGTAGGCTAGGTGCAGGCAAATTGGGTGCAGGCATGGGGTCGACCCGTAAACATTTTCATGCGGAGTTAGCATGCGTCATTCTGTTAGCCTGCATGCGATAAACTCATTTAGTGTTGTGGCAATGCATCTATGCCAATTCAATTTACATTTGCACATACCCTTGTTTTCTTTTGTCTTGAGTGTCCCTTCACTCTTCCACCATTCTCTGAGACCGAGTATTGAATACCACAACTACCTTTGTTTGATATGCAGCTGCGTATACCTGTTTAACAGTTTTCTGAATAAAACGCTGAGCCATTGTCTGAGCTTATTTCTGTCGGAATTCCAAACCTTGGCATGACTTCTCTCGTCAAGAATTTGATGACAGTAGCCGCCACTTTGAATCTTTTGATGGGATGCCTCTACCCAATCTGCTGAATCTCTATTACTACTAAACATATATCTCTTTCCAATTTACCTTTCTTAATCATTGTCACATAAGTCCATGACCAAATGTCTAAATGCGTCCCTCAGGGTGTAGGAATGTGTCCTAATGGAGTGGTGATTTGTTTTTTCTTACATTATTTTTTGCACATATTTCACATTCATAGATCAACCCATTGTTTGCAAGTATGGTGACCAAAAACCTTGTTTTCGAATTTTCCTTATTATTTCCCCCCTTGCGCAATGGTCACAAACCATGCCGCATTAGTTATAAACAAATTGTAACAATTGACAACTTTGAATAACAGAAAAAATATTTTTGTCTGGATTCTGTCTCACTACTACAAAACTGCCTGGTTTCCCAATGATCCTTGAACACAGATCCATCCACAACACAACTCTTACCCTCCGCCCAAACTATTACGGCGCTGATTATACAATCCAACATAGTTTTGGTAATAAGTCAATTGAATCAACTACACAATCATGTATGTTCTTCAAAATTCATCGCGGAATTCTTTCTGCTGGATTTTACTGTAAAACACGTCATCCCAGGTCTCCCCTTTCCCCCCTCTTACATGGGTTATACTATGGTTCGTAAATTTGGAGAGACACTTTTACTTACTGCTTTAGCGTTAGGATGGGTCAGACACAGGACACACAATTTTCTATAACTAATAAGTAAGAACGTTGCTTACTCTTTTTTAGTTGAGTGGCCATTCTTTTGTGTGACCTGCGCCGGAACGCCACCCCACGACGAAGCAGTTGTCTGGTCCCTTTCCAATCCTGTTCGTGACGCCAAATATGTCGTGGATTTACCAATACTTTGACATTCGTAAGAGGGAGATCAGGAAGACCAAAGTTTGAAAGTTAAAGACTTTATTTGTCACTGCCAATAGTAACACAAAGCCTGAGTAATCTGCAGAGAAAACTGCCGCACCCTTTTCAGGCTCTGTCCTTTAAACCCAATCTACACATGTTTACATCATCATTCTATACATTCCAAACCCTATAAGGATACCGCGATAGAGTACCATATATGTAGATTCTCTCTCTGTTCCTCAGGAACAGAGTACCTTGTTCAGTTTGGCTCATGTCCATCTTTGGACATTCAGTCTGTGCTTCCGCCTTGTATACCTCGTCATCATATGCATGTTAGACGCAAAGAACCTTCAACGTAACCATATTGGGAGCAAGGATCCTTCAATATAAACATGGGTGGACATGCATGTCCCTCTAGTTGTTCTCTGTATTTCTCCACACTTAATACACACACACAGCATATTTGCAAGATATTCTTAATAATGTACTGGTAAATATCTCCCATAGTACCTGTAGCACTAGCCTGTCACTAGCCAGAGGAAGATTGCTTCCACAATATTGGAAACAATCCTGACAAAAATGTCAGGATTGACACACACACCAGATGGTCTGTGTACATTTCTATGAGAGCTGTGATAGCTAATGTCAGAGGACATAATAACAGTGACTCTTGACAGAGATGCTAATGATGTCATTAAATAGTCTGAGCCCAGTAGGAAGTGTACCAATGTACATGGTGGAACCATTGTGTCACAGACTCGGACCGGGGGAACATCATTAACTGAGGGACCAGTCAGCACCAGAGCAATTGATGGGTGTGTTGTGATGACATCGTGTGGAGGTGGCCATGGGAGCACAGGGCTGCTAGATGCTGGATGATAGCTTAGTAGAAAGTGCCCACATGCCAACTTTTTCAGATGGAGACCATCGGCACGGAAAAGATGTCCACATTCCCAAAGAATGGTCCATAAAGTGTCGCATGCAGACCCACTGTCCTGTCTACCTCAGGGTAGGACTTTATTATGTCTGGGAATCCATCACCTCTAAAATGGCGCCGTACGTGATGGCTGCCGTGTTGCAAGCTCCCGTACGACGACAAAGTTTTTTGTTATTTATTCTTTTAATTGCGACTATCTTTGCACAGAAAGTTAGCAGTAAGTTCACTTACGACAGATGCACACTTCTGGAGATTAGAACGACAGTCGCTCGCCTTTCGAAGTCTTTCGAGTCGTAGCTGGATTATCTCCGTCCATTTTAGGCGCGATTACACGCAAGCTTCGCCGACGGAGAGGGAAGCGAGGCGGCGTGCTAGTAAGGTTGAGACGTCGAGCCAATCGACCTCCACTACCCACCATTCTACTGGCAAAAGTACAGTCTCTGGACAATAAGTTATGCGAGCTACAGGCTCGTATTCAATTCCACCGGGAAACTAAGGACAACTGCATAATCTGCCTTACGGAGACATGGATGTCGGAGGGGGTTGCCGACTCAGCCATCGAGCCGACAGGATTTTCCGTCCACCGCGCGGACAGAACAAAGACTCTCTCTGGTAAAGATCGTGGAGGGGGGGTATGTCTCATGATAAACAGATCTTGGTGCAACCAAAGTCATGTGCATACCCTCAAGTCTTTCTGTTCCCCGGACCTGGAGTACCTGATGCTTATGTGCCGACCATTCTGGCTACCGCGGGAGTTTACAGCAGTAACCGTGACTGCTGTGTACATTCCCCCTCAAGCCAACACGGACATAGCGCTGAAGGAACTTTATGGGGCTATCAGCGAACAGGAGTCGGCACACCCTGAGGCTGCTTTCATTGTGGCGGGGGACTTCAATAAGGCGAACTTGAAGAAAGTTCTCCCGAAGTTCTACCAACACATCACAAGCAACACACGGGGCGAGCGGATCCTCGACCACTGCTACACCCCCTTCCGGGATGGCTACAAGTCCCTCCTCCGCCCACCGTTCGGCAAATCAGATCACCGCTCGATCCAACTACTCCCCGCCTACAGGCAGAGACTGATCGCTGTGAGCAGCAACCAATCGCTGTGAAGGAGGTACAATGCTGGTCAGACCAATCGGAGTCTATTGCCCCTTTTCCACGGTCACGGTACGGCGCGGTACGGCACGGTACGGCGCGGCATGGTACTTTTCGGGTCTGTTTCCATTACAACTGAGTACCATATAGTACCTCCTCGACGTGGGCGGGTTCTTAAACAAAAAAAAATAAACAACGACTAAGTAGAAGCACAACACAGAATAGCAGCACAAGAAAAAGCTAGATATTACACAGCACACTAGCAGAGGACGGAAGTTTGCTTGCTATTAGCATGCTACCGATAGCTCACTGTGTACAGCAAACAACAACAATGTAACTTTTACACGAGTAAATAACCAGTTTTTAAGATTGCTATAGACAAATCACTTACCATCTTCGATCATTGACTGGAGCAACGTGGTGGCCGTGTCCAGTCCACCCTCCCGTCCATTGTTTGCCGGCCTGTGCCCGTAAATGGCGTCCATTTGATCGAACCATCTCCAGGCCCGGCGATTTGCCCCACTTCGACCGTTGTGGTCTTTTATGGCCCGGTAATCGCTCTTCATTTTTTTTAGCTTATCCCGGCATTGCTGGAGGGTACGGTGGTACCCAAGATTGGCCATCAGCTGGGCGACTTCTTTAAATACCCTTTCGTTCCGGGTTGTGCCGTCGAGCTCCCGCTGTATCCTCTCTTCGGCCACCAAAGAGAGGAACGTCTGGACCTCGTCGACCGACCATGGCGTGGTTTTTCTTGGTGAGGTCATTTTTAAAAGTCAGGTTTTAAAAAGTGGTGTGGTCGAGTCTCGTGTTTATTTATGTCTGGTCGGTCGTCGCGCGCTTATGACGCTCCCAGTGACGACACTCGTCGGCCAATCAGTGGAAGGCAGTCGGCTGACGTCACGTCATAGTACCGCTTCGGCTGGCTTGGAACCAGGGCCAGATGTGATACCAAATAGTACCTGATATCAGGTACTACGTGCTAGTGGAAACACGCAAATACCGCGCCGTACCGTGCCGTACCACGCCGTACCGTGACCGTGGAAAAGGGGCATATGCTACAGGATTGTTTTGATCACGCTGACTGGGACATGTTCCGGGTAGCGTCGAACAATAACATCAGCGAGTACGCGTCCTCAGTCACCGGGTTCATCAAGAAATGCATAGATGACGTTGTTCCTACTAAGTCAGTTCGGATTCATCCCAAGCAGAAACCGTGGATTAATGGCGATGTTAGCGCTGCACTCCGCACACGTAACACCGCCTTTGACTCCGGGAATATGGTGGAATACACCAGAGCCCGCTACGACCTCCGCAAGACCATCGGCTCTGCCAAGCGGGAGTATAAAAACAGGGTGGAGGACAAATTCAAGAGCCATGACGTGAGGGGTGTGGACAATGACGGACTTCAGAGGGAGAACCAGCGGTGTAGAGAACTCCTCTACTTCCCTCCTAGGTAAGCTAAATACATTCTTTGCTCCGTTCGATGTGAACGGCAGCCCGCTGAAGTTAGCGCTGCCTGAGGAGACCAGCCTGCTGAACATCTCAGAGGCTGACGTGCACAGAGCCTTCAAGCGGGTGGACATCCGGAAGGCGGCAGGCCCCGACCACATCCCGGGGCGCGTCCTCAGAGCATGCGCAGACCAGTTGGCAGGAGTCTTCGCAGACATCTTCAACCTCTCCCTGTCCCAGGCTGTTGTTCCCGAGGGCTTCAAGATGTCCCACATTGTGCCTGTCCCTAAACACCCCAAGGTAACCTGCCTGAATGACTGGAGACCCGTAGCCCTCACCTCGATTGTCAGTAAATGCTTCGAGAGGTTGGTCAAGGACTTCATTTGTTCCATGTTGCCTGCCACGCTGGACCCATGGCAATTTGCGTACCGTCAAAACAGATCCACCGACGACGCAATTGCCATGGCACTTCACACCGCCCTCTCTCACCTGGAGGGGAAGAACTGTTGTGTGCGAATGCTGTTTGTGGACTTCAGCTCAGCGTTCAACACAATAGTTCCTTGCCAAGCTCGGACAACCCCTCAGGGGTCTAGGCCTGCACCCGACCATGTGCAGCTGAATACTGGACTTCCTGTCGGGCTGCCGCCAGGTGGTGAGGATGGGCAGCACCACCTCAGAGCCACTGACCCTCAACACGGGAGCCCCTCAGGGATGCATGTTGAGCCCTCTCCTCTACTCCCTGTACACCCACGACTGCATGGCTATGCACAGCTCCAACGTCATCATCAAGTTTGCTGACGACACGACAGTGTTGGGACTGATCGCCGACGACGACGAGACAGCCTACAGGGAGGAGGTTGGATCACTGGCACAGTGGTGCCAGGAGAACAACCTCGCCCTCAACGTCAAGAAGACCAAGGAGCTGATCGTGGACTACAGGAAGCGGAGAGGAGAGCACGCCCCCATCTCCATAGACGGTGTTGCAGTAGAGAGGGTCAGCAGCTTCACGTTCCTCGGCCTGCACATCTCCGAGGACCTCACATTTCACCACACACGTGGTGAAAAAGGCCCAACAACGCCTGTATTTCCTCAGGCGACTGAGGAAATTCAACATGTGCCCCCGCATCCTCAGAACATTCTACTCCAGTACCATCGAGAGTGTTCTCACAGGATGCATCACCGTCTGGTACGGGAACTGCACCGCACTGGAGCGTAGAACACTACAGAGGGTGGTGTGGACGGCCCAGTACATCGTTGGAGGTGAGCTTCCCTCCCTCCTGGATATATACACCAGGCGGTGCGTGGCCAAGGCGAAATGGATTATTAAAGACAATAACCACCCCAGCCACAAACTGTACACACATCTCCCGTCAGGCAGGCGATACCGCAGTATCAAGTGCCGCATGAGCAGACTCAGAGACAGCTTCCACAGTCAGGCCATCAGGCTGCTGAACAAGTGCTGATCCCTGCCCCTATGCTGACATTCTGTGAATGTCAGCATATAACACACTAGCAGAGGACGGAAGTTTGCTTGCTATTAGCATGCTACCGATAGCTCACTGTGTACAGCAAACAACAACAATGTAACTTTTACACGAGTAAATAACCAGTTTTTAAGATTGCTATAGACAAATCACTTACCATCTTCGGCTGCGCGAACTGCCGTGACGTCATTTACACCGCGCCAAGCCACGCACAAAACCGGAAGACCAGAACAACAACAACACAACAATGGAGGACACCGAAGCGTTTGTGTATTTGCTGCTCACTCTGTGGCTCTTTCGTCACGCAAAAGAAGAGAGCCAGAGAAGACTTTTGTCTCGCGGCCTGGAGTCCGCGAGACAAAATACACTTCGAAAGTACATTTTGTCTCGCGGACAAAATACACGTCGAAAGTACATTTTGTCTCGCCGCCTGGAGTCCGCGAGACAAAATACACTTCGAAAGTACATAAGAGTTTTGGATGCCATACAGCAGCATGAAGCCCTAGACGAGAGAACACGAGCTGCAAAAAGACGACGTTTGACGGTAAGCTAATGGTTGCTATATCACTATAAAGCATACAACAACAAAAATGGTTCAGATGGTTCTCGACTCGCAAAGTCGCCGCCGCAAGCCGTCGGTTTGGGCGTTCAACCGAACCTCCGAGTGGTGGAATATAGTTGTCCCCGGCTTCACCAACGCGCAGTGGGTGCAGAATTTCAGAATGTCCGAAGAAACGCTGGATTTCCTGTGCAACAAACTGCGCCCGCTTATGGAGCGGCAAGACACAAGCTTCCGCGAATGTGTGACCCTGAAGAAGAGAGTGGCTATCGCACTCTGGAAGCTTGCTACTGGCTCAGAGTATAGGAGCATTGGACACCTTTTTGGAGTCAGCGTCACAACTGTGTGCCGGTGTGTGCAGGAGTTTTGTGCTGCGGCAGAGACTGTGTTGGTGCCAGAGCAGATCCGTTTTCCTAATGAGGAAAAATTCAGAGAGATGGCGGCTTACAACGAGAACAGATGGGGGATCCCACACTGTGTTGGTGCCATCGATGGATCACACATCCCTATCCTTGCACCACAGGAGTATCACTGCGACTACTTCAACCGTAAAGGGTGGCACTCCATTATTCTCCAAGGTGTTGTTGATGGAAAGGGGCTGTTCTGGAACGTGTTTGCTGGATTGCCAGGGAGCTTACATGATGCCAGGGTACTGAGACTGTCTACACTGTGGGAGTTAGCCAGCCAGGGAAACCACTTCCCTGCTCACACAAGAAACATTGGTGGAGTGACTGCTGGCTATTACCTCCTAGGGGACTCAGCATACCCCCTGCAGAACTGGCTCCTAAAACCTTTTCAGGACACCGGACGACTGACACCTGAACAGCATTTATTCAACAGTAAATTCAGCCGAGCACGGGTGGTTGTTGAAAATGCATTTGGCAGGCTCAAGGGAAGATGGCGTTGCCTTCTGAAAAGGAACGACTCAGACACTGTACTTGTGAAGTCAATGGTGCTGACTTGCTGTGCTCTGCACAATCTGTGCGAAACTCATGGAGAGACCTATGTCACAGAATGGAACATACCTGCAGCAGCAACAGTAGTTGAGCCTGTGGCAGCAGTGGCACAGGGTGTAGAGGAGGAGGGCAGAGATGTTAGGGAGGGTCTGATGCGTCACTTTTTGTCAAGTGCCTAAATATTGATTTTGCCTTTGTATTTTCTGACACGTGTACTGATGTGCACTATACATACAGACCAACAATAAACCTATTTTGCTAATATGTCTCCACATTATAAAACAAGCTCTATATAAAATGTAGATGGTAATTAAATCTTGTTGCATGTGCACTGACAAATGAAATAGTCATGATACAATCACACAAATGGTTTATTAAATTAAAGCAAACAAATACAAAATAAAAACACAGCAAAAGTGCACAAGTCAAAAGTATATACATGTCAGAGAGACAGAGGGGGGGGGTGCTACGTGCGCCGGTCGCTCATGGCCTGCACAAGCTGGCCCAACAGACCGAGGAATGACTGATTAAATGCAGCAGTTTGTGCAGCAGTTTGTGCATTGAATGTCTGATGAAATGCATTCTCCTCTCTCCTTAAAGAAGCTTCCAGCTCTCGTGCCTCTCTCCCTGAAGAAGCTTCCAGCTCTCGTGCCTCTCTCCCTAAAGAAGCTTCCAGCTCTCGTGCTTCTCGTGCTTCTGTGAGGAGCAACTGGATGTGGCTGTCCCGCTGAGCCCGGTTCTGTTCCTGCTGCGCCACATCATCAGCATGGATGTCCCTCATCACATGGTCCTGCTGGCAGAGGCTCCTTTTCCTCTTTCCTGCACAACAATAAAGAAAAGTATAAATAGCAGGCATTTAACCAAAGCAGGCTTTTAAAATATCCTAGGGACATAAACTTTACGGCACAGAATTTAAAACGTGTCTTCTCTTACCTGTGACCACACGTGTGTTGCTCATTGCCGGTGCAGGAGCTGGCGTCGAAGCTGTTGCTGAGGTTGGGGAAGTTGAGGAGTCGGTGAGGAGTGAGGAGTCGTCGCCGCTTTGTGGCACACTCTCCTCGCTTGTGGGTTCTTAAACAAAAAAAAATAAACAACGACTAAGTAGAAGCACAACACAGAATAGCAGCACAAGAAAAAGCTAGATATTACACAGCACACTATAACAATGTATATTTTATTACATTGATTTATATGTGTATTGCTCCCCTTGATATTTTTTGTATACTGTATATTTTATTTTATTCTAATTTATTTAAAACTTTTTTTATATATAGTTTTTTGCTTTGAATTTCTATTCTATTTCTATTTCTATTTTGTATTCTTTTATAACTGCTGTCGGCTGTCGGGCGTTTTGCACATAAGATTTTCACTTACTGCTTATACTTGTGTAAACTGTGAAGTGACAATAAAAATACTTGAAACTTGAAACTTGAAACTAGACATCATGGAGGGAGTGGTGTGGTGATGGAGGCAGTGGGAGCGGGTAGCTGCTCCATGGGTAACCGGCGGCAACCTAAGATGGTGGTGGACTTATCCAACTTATCAGAATCTGGAAGCAATTCCCATGCTGGAGAGGCTATGCTGGAGTTGCTTCTGGTGGAGAGGCCCCTGGTGGAGAGGCCCCTGGTGGAGAGGCCCCTGGTGGAGAGGTCCCTGGTGGAGAGGCCCCTGGTGGAGAGGCTCCGGGGCTCAGCTCGAGAGGCTCCTGGTGGAGAGGCTCCTGGTGGAGAGGCTCTGGGGCTCAGCTCGAGAGGCTCCTGGTGGAGAGGCTCCGGGGCTCAGCTCGAGAGGCTCCTGGTGGAGAGGCTCCTGGTGGAGAGGCCCATGGTGGAGAGGTGCATGGAAAATCCCAACCTCACAGATATTTGCCCGGACCACGACTCCAGGCGCTTGGAGCACCGGGTGTCGTGCAGCCGGTAGCTATGGCTTGTGCTCCCAGATTGGGCCAGGGGTCCTCCATCAGGTGTCAGGCAAGAGGCATGAGGCAGGAGGAAGGAGGCACGAGGGAGGAGGGAGGAGGCAGAAGGAGGCAGGAGGGGAGGAGGCAGGAGGGAGGAGGCAGGAGGCCGTCACATTCATAACCCCCACAACACCTCGTTAGTGAGCCCCTCCGCTCCGCCCGGCCAGGGGAGCAGAATGGGGCTCCACCCATATGCCAGACTACCAGGGGCTGCTGCACCACCGGCAAGGACAGACGGAGAGAGACGCACGTGGAGAATAAACACGAATAAAGACTCATTTTCCACAACCCCACTGTCCCTCCCCCTCCACACACACACCTACACTTACACACACACACACACACACACACACACACACACACACACACGTGTCACTGTCCCTGCCATAAAAAATTATCTGAAACAAAAACAAGCCCAAAATGTCCGCCGATCCTGGGAATTTGGCAAGCATGTCGTAAAGTGTTGTCGTCTGGTGCCCTCCACACCAGCACACCTCTCCACATCTCCCCTCTAGCTGTGTGTTCAGGGTGTACAATACACAGCGGTAGGAGGAGAGAGGGAATGAAGCAACCATGGAAATACAACA
The DNA here is from genome assembly GCA_002895965.2 of Coryphaenoides rupestris. Lineage (NCBI taxonomy): Eukaryota > Metazoa > Chordata > Actinopteri > Gadiformes > Macrouridae > Coryphaenoides > Coryphaenoides rupestris. Next base: position 37,884 of record PIJE02000735.1, read on the forward strand.
AGGCTGTTTTGTGATGTAAGAGGAAGGCTCTGCATCCAACTGTCCGGGGGTCTGCAGAGTTATAAATAAAGTGACGGTGACAAGTACTCATCAAGCTTCCAGTACCGACCCTCACCCCCGCCCCCCCATGTGCTGATATTTGTTACATGAAAACATTGTGAAAGTCATGCACGCTGCATTGTCATGGGTCCTGGCTTCCCACCAGGTGGGCGGGTCCAGGTACAAGGTCCAGGTCTATATTTATGTTTTTTCCATGCACCTTTTTTTTCCATGCAGTCAAAGTGAAAGACACACTGGGGTAGAGTGTCAACATGCAGCCCTGCAGTGACATGGTATACAGGCCGGGGCCAGAGCACGATCCACGCTGATATCCTCTCTGTTCAACAGCTAGTAACCGGATCCACGCTCTCACAGACACTTCCAGTGAAATCAGCCCAGGTATTTTCCGATCAAGTCTGCAAAATAGCTTCGGGATGATGTTCTACATACTGTAACTAGATGACATTATATAAGCACATCGTAGGGATATTGGTGAACCTAATACTAACTTTTCTAGATTGTCATCGAAAAGTACTTGAGTTTTTAACTTGGGTTTTAAAGTTTGTAGCCAAACCTTGCACTCGCCATTTGTGCTGTAACACACACCACCAAGTTATGTAAGAACTGGGAGATAAATGTGTGTGTGTGTGTGTGTGTGTGTGTGTGTGTGTGTGTGTGGTGTGTGTGTGGTGTGTGGTGTTGTGTGTGTGTGCGTTGCGTGCTCAGGCGCACGAGATTGACTAGGACGCTTAGCAGGCTTGAGTGTGGTGTGTGTGTTTAAAGTGAGACTGTGTTCAGGAATAGGCCCAGGGGACAACAGGAAGAGGCTGGGGGGGGGGGGACGTGGGGCATGTGATGGGTTCCACATACACATCACATTGAACAGTTTACAAAAAACAGTTTACAACATAACAACACAGTGGCTCTTTCAAACCGAGAGAGAGAGAGTCACTTCTGAACATGGAGAGACCTCCACCAACCTTCCTTCATGACCTGGATCATCCATCGATCACAAAGCTCATTTACAGCAACAGCACCACGCTAACATGGCATGTATAACGATATAGCCGATATAGCATCACCATTAAACACTTGTTGAGTTCATTGGCACTGCGGTAAGAAAAGACCATTTTAATGCGACTTTAATGCAAAATGAAGTCAAACCATCCCCATGAAATGTTCACATTCATTCACTGATGTCCCCTGATTGTTGCAATCCAACGGACCCAGATGAACCCTCCTTAACGGCCAACTGCTCAAGTCTCGAGTTTCCAAACAACCGGCACTTCCAGGAAAGTTTGCTTTCCAGACATTCTTGTTCAGGGTCGCTACTGTAGCTCCTCCTACAGCTCCTGTAGCTCCTCCTCCAGCTCCTGTAGCTCCACCCACAGCTCCTCCTGCTCCTCCTGTAGCTCCTACATCTCCTGTATCTCCTTACTATGATTATTATTATCACCTCTTTTTGTGGTCATAATTTTCCCTCTTTTTATTCCAGGATGTGAAGCATGTGTTGGAAAAGGGCCTTCATCGCGGTTTGTCGTCGCTGGGCGGATACGAAGCATGTTGACTGAGACGTCATCCGGAAGGGAAATATTTATTCATAGATTTAAGTCGATGACAAATGTAAGAGCCACAATGTGTTGGGCTGTGCTGACAGGTGATGGATAGGCACTAGCCATGCAGTCCAGCAGTCAAATGCGCACATGGAGTCTTTTTACTCCTACATTTCTTAAATAATAGAAGGGAACAGATCTTCTTTGTTTCTGCATCACCATACACTATCACCAGTCTGGAGTGTTTAGGGCTTACAGTCTACACTGTTTCAAGATTCAAGATTCAAGATTCAAGACAAATGCAATAAACAGTGACACAATGTAGACTGGATGGGAAACGTGTTAGTTCTGGCATATTAGTTGATGATAGAATTACTGTCTTTGCTTAAAATCCTTGGAGATTCGCCCTTTGCCTCTCCCTCATCTAATGGTTGCCAATTACAATAATACAGAATGAATGTGGCCAAACATGTTATTCAAGAGACATACATCATACTTTATTGAGTCATACACTGAAATGAACCCTGATAATAGCAGCGTTATACTAATCATCAAAAAAGGCAATTGTAGTTGTGAGACTATTCCAGCACGGAAAAAAGAGACATATTTCTGTAAAACGTCATCATCATCAAATGATTATCATTAAGTTGATAATCACAAACATGCAATCTAGAGCGGGAAACGTTTGACATTGTAACCTTGTTCTCATCTCATCAAGAGTCCGAGCAGTAATGTGTGTGTGGTTGTGTGTGTGTGTGTGTCCACACCACCTGTGGACAAAGGCATGCTGTAACCACACACGTGTTTATATCACAATCACACAACGAGTCCAAAGATGAAGTGATGAAGCGGAGAAGCCCTTGGTTCGACTGCATCGGTCAAGAGTCAGGAACACACAACTCCACGGAAGACATGCAAAAGGGTTTTAGATTTCAAATGCTGGGGAGAATGTGAGATTATGAGGGTGTGGCCTGAACCCAAGCAGCATGCATGTGCGTCCTCTCCTGCCTGCTGCTGTCAACCTCCGCTTTCACCCACCTGTCCGTTTGGCCACGATAACATGGGTAATAATCGCTGTCGCCAAGAGGTCGGCGACACGGTGCGCGGTGGGGAGCGTTGCCGTGGAAGTCATTGGGGTCACGCATCATGGCTGCACCTCCGTGCACACGTTTACTCACTGATAACTGTTGTGTGTAAGCGATGTGTGTGTGTGTGTGTTTGTGAGTGTGTGTTTGTGTGTGTGTGTGTGTGTGTGTGAGTGTGTGTATCTGTGTGTGTGAGTGTGTGTAGATGTCCGTGTGTGGTGGTGTGTGTAGTTGTGGCCTGCCTGTGGTGTGTGTGGGGTGTGTGTGTGTGCTGTGTGTGTGTGTCGTGTGTGTGTGGGAACCCTGGGGGAGGCAAAACTGGTAGAGGTCTGTATTTATATCTGTTTTATCCATCAACTCCTTCACCAAAAGACAACAGGATCCCCGGTGAACTGTGTTGGTAGGTGTTCTCTCAGCGCTGCGCCTGTGTTAGCTGTGCTGTATTTTTCATGTAGTGCTTTATTAGATAGTAGTTGTAGGTTCTTCATACTGTCTGTGGGAAATGCACATAAGGTCCACATAAGGACTTTATCTGCGGTCAATAAAGATGACGTATTTCTGAATGACAACGGGACAAAACATTGAACAGACATTTTCATTGTGGTTTTGTTATTTTTTTCCCTCAAGACATAAACAACTCCGTGGGGCGTCCTTAAGGCAGGGAGACTCGTCTAAAAGCACAAGCAATCAGAAACACATGTCCTGCTTGAACATGTCCATGTTAAATGTAGTCCTACCCCCCCCTCCCCACACACACACACACACACCATACACACCATACACACACACACACACACACACACTCTTCCTGGAGAGACATCCTGACAGCTGACTCTGTATGGAGCCATTTATCCTCCTGTCACTCCAACTCTGCTGTCTTTAGGTCAGCCCGTTATGGACACGCCTACATATTCATGCACAAATCTAGACCATCACAGAAACCTATGAAACCTTAATCTCTATATATCCGCAGTAGGGATACTGATCATGTGCCCAATTGAAACGTGCTGCTGCTTGCAGCTTTCTTGAGAATTCTTGAGATTTTCTTGTATGTACATACAGTACATACATATACATACTTACATACATACATACATACGTACATACATACATACATACATACATACATTGATGACTTGATAAGATAAATAGGACTTGATAATATATAGATGACTTGAAGATATATAGATTAATCGATAAGATATAGATGATAAAACATAGAGGACTTGATAAGGTATAGATGACTTGATAAGGTATATATGAATTGATTATATATAGATGACTTGATAAAATATAGATGATAATATATAGATTTCTTGATGATACATAGATGACTTGATAAGATATAGATGACTTGATGATACATCGATGACAATGATATATAGATGACTTGATATATAGGAATTTATTAAATATAGATGGCTTGATGATATACAGTATAGATTAATTGATAGGATATAGATGATAAGATATAGAGGACTTGATAAGGTATAGATGACTTGACCTAAAAGCAACTCCCTCGATGCTGCTGCCTTATGCATTATAAAATGCCTGTGCACCGTTCCTCCAGAATTGACTTCCTCTCCCGTTGGTCTGACGGCTCAAACATGCAACAAACGCGGCTGGTTTGCATCATCTGTCCACGCAGACATCAGCTGTCCACGTGTTCCGTCTTCCTCTTCCACGTTGCAGACCGCCAGCAAGGGCCACTTTCACTCCTCCAGAAACCACAGAGGAAGACAAGGCTTCAGCAGTCACACACACGCACACCCCGCTAGCTAAAGTGGCCAGGGTAAACTTCCATGTTTGTGCATCAACTTTTATTTCATGACTTAATTTCAAGAAGTGTTCCTCTCTAGACACAGCATATATGTTTAATGCAGAGTAATGCGCTACCTGTTGATCATGTTGACCCCAGGAGACACACTGGAGACGTTTCACGCTGTTTACAGGTCAGCCCAGCTTGGCTCCTAGCGTCCAGTCACGTGCTTGGCCCCTCCTTCTTCCAAGTTTCCATTTTGTTACACACACACACACACACACACACGCATTGTTCCAATATAATCCCAAGTGGACATGATATAGGACGAGAGGTGAGAGGAGAGAGATGTTCAGAGAAAGGGAGAGTAGAGAGACAAAGAGAAGGAGAGGAAGTCCTGAGAATATTACAGTCACGCACACACACGCTCCGATGTTTAATGGGCTCCAGATATGTTTGGGGCCCTTGGCGCTGCATAAAGGATGCTGTGATGAGTCTGTATGGGGGACCTGACACCCAGAGAGAAATAATGCAGACAGACACAGAATGGAAGTGAACATATTGCAGCAGATCTGATCTGGAAGCATGTGCTATTCATGGAGGAGACATTGGAGCTGACTGGAGGATACTTCCTGTGTGTTTGAACCCGCCGCCCTGAGGGGTTGATATGTCTGGTAAACTCTTAGATGAAGTGGTAATCTCGGGGATAACGGTTTTCATATTTGGTTCATTTGATAATCTTCTGCCGTCTTGATCGACCAGTCGCCTGTTGGTAATAAGACCAAGCAGTCCGGAAACCAAACGCACCACCATGCTACGGCTGGCAGGGTACAGCCACCAGGCTACCGCCGTCAGGCTACCGCCAGCATGCTACCATTACGATGTTACCGCCAGCATGCTACCATTACGATGCTACCGCCGTCATGCTAGCGCCGCCATGCTGCCTCCGCCAGGCTACCGCTGCCATGCTACCACCACGATGCTCCCATCACGATGCTACCGGCCATGCCGTTCCTTCCCTCTCAGTTCATAAATGTGCCATATATTCAGTAGCTTTATGCTGAACATATGCTCAATATCGTATTCATTGTGCTGCCAATAATCACTACAAAGCTTTTTAATAAACCCCATAACACACCTGAGGACCTCAGGGAAAACTCCATCCAGACCAGAACACAGACACCAGCATCAGAGATTATGTAACGTTGCAGAAGTTCTGGAACTTTCAGCCAGCATCACTCAGCAGCCAGCATCAAGCAACGCAGAACAAGAGAGAAAACACAAAGCATTTGCTTGCCACACTCAGTTTAATCATTTTGATTTTTTTAATGTTTGGTACTTTTGTTCGGTACAACCAGTTCTTCTCTGTGTACACAACTTTCAACCACACACACATGCACGCACGCACAAACACACACACAGGACATCACCATGTGGTCTGCTGTTAGTATCCGCGGCAGGATGGGCTGCTTTACTCGGTCCCGAGTTCAGAAGTTGAACCAAGCCGCTGTTGCTCTCTAGCACCATATAACCTTGGAGCCGTCTCACCTGGGCCATAGAGCCAGCAGGAACAGCTGATAAGATACACATACAGCCTCCCCGGGACACTGTGTTACCCAGCACGTTGTTGTTGTTGTTGTAGCTTTAAAGGGCTGATAAAATACCTGGCTACAAGGCTACGTGGACGGATAGACCCACTAGTACAGTTCATTTACAGTTCATTACAGTCTTAATGTCACGGTTTCAACCGTGTCTCCGGGCTCCCGGGGTTGGTGGGCATGACTCCGGGCTCCGGTGCCGCCCCTGCATGATTAGCGGCACCTGCGCCGTGCTCTCAGCTGCCATCAATCGACAATCAGTGACTGTATAAGAACCCCGGCTTTCCACCCACTGGTTGTCGGTTCATTGTTGAAAATTGTCGCTAACTCTGTGTTACAAATCACCTGTTGTTCTGTATGGATCGCAATCATCGCCAGCCAGCCGATCATCGCCCTGCCTTCCCTGCCTGCCGGTTCCCGCATCTGCCTGCCGCGCTCGCCACCCGTCCCGCTGGCTTCACTCCCGTTTCTCCTCTGTATGTATCTTAAATATAAGTACTGCATAACCCTGAGTCTGAGTCTTGCGCTTGGGTCCTCCTGCTCACCACGTGACACTTAATTGCTTACTAATAAGATGATGACTTTTTGTAGTGATATGCGTCATACCTCATATCTATTCCTGCCCCCCTATGTTTATATTGTTTATTTGTTGCTTTTATATTGTTTAACCATTTCTCTTCATGCTTTATTTTGTCTTTGTATTGCTAGTTGCTTATTCTATTCAGTTCACGTTGACGTTTCTGGCTTGAGTAATTTCCTCCGGGATCAATAAAATCATCTGGATCTGAAGTTCAGACAGGCAGACGACAAGCAAATGAAATACGTTTTAACCTCATGCACTTTAAACAAGACTTTTTTTTTTTCCAGAATAAGAGCTTGTGAATCAAAACGGTTAGCGTAGCATTTCAGACTGTGTATAACGTGTTACTTCCTCTGGTTAGGATATTTCATGCCGGGGATTGTAAATGCTATGAGAGCATCACCGCAGAGGAATAGACCAGCAAAAGTGTGTCCACCGCGGTTTACGCTACTGTATATTTTATAACCCACAGCTACCCACAATGCACAAAATGAGAAAAAACATCTCTCACCTTTTGTCAATCTTGTTACATAAAATATGGGCTGTAGTTGTACGGGTTCAACTATGGCAGAGAGACACAGTCTCCCGTCGGAAGGTGTGTTTGGATTAGCGGTCCTTCGCCTCTCGATGCTTTGGGATCCAAATGAGGTGAGTTTGGTTGAACACGTGTTGAGGCCCGTCCGGAGACGTGGAGCTAAATGCTACCACACATCATATGATAAGAGTTAGCACTTACCGCTACTCACGTTAGCATTGCCTTCCACTTTTCACACTATGCGCACACAAAGACCTACTGCTACATGCTAGGGTCCGTCGCGGTGACGTAGCCCACGCCACAAAACCTGTTCCAGTACAAAAGCCCTCCGCCACCACCACCAACCATGTGGCAACCTAAACGAAAAGACAAGAAAGAGAGAAAAAAGCTTTCAGCCAACGGTCAAGACTGTAAATGTGAAACAGTCTCCATATGTTTACCGACGGATGTACTCAGGGCTGGAATGTGCGCGGCCTCTGGGCTGTATGGCTGGGAGATCTGGTCCCAGTTAGCTCAGCTGGGGAGGTGGGCCATGTGTATATGAAGCAGCCCCCTTGAATTAGTGTTAAAGGGCTTCAATCTGCGAGAAGCCAGACCATGCCTGAAGAGCTGAAGAGCCTAACATACAGCTCTGTGGTACGTTGAAGACAACTCAGAATTACAGGTGGGAAATCACTTTTGTCCCACTTGACGTTAGTAACAACATCAAACGCCCCTTATCACTAATGACAATTAAAATATTGTAAAAGTGTTTGACTTTTTAAGTCATCATTTCAGTGTAATTATGGAATATGTTTATATATTCCATAATTAATTCAATTAAATTAGCAAGCCATTTCTTGCAGAAATCGCTGCATATATTTTTTGTATTCAGCAATGAGCCACAATTTGCTGAACTTCCTTTGGGCATCCATTCCAACGTCTGAGTTGTTTTGAACATAGCTGGAGGAGGGGCCAGCATAGGCTGTACAATTGGCATTGTGAAGTGCCAGGTGATTTCACTTGATGGCGACCGCGTCACATTACATTCAGAAATATTATATGCATGGGTTAGCATTGTAACGGTAACATGCATCTTTCAGAGTAAAAAAGACATGAACAAATAGTTAATTTGTAACTTTTATTTGTAAATATAGCTTGAGTAGAACAAAGACAAAAATATATAATATATTCATATGCAGTGAAATATGTACACATTTAGGGTTTTACATGAGCAATCTTCACAACACTGACTTTAAGATATGAATATCAGAATAGTCTCTTGTGTCTGCCATGAATGTGGCTAGGTACACACCAGCATATATATATAGATATATATATATAGGCCTATATATATATACATTCATAGGATGTGATAAAACACCTGTGTTCAAACAAGCATTCAAAATTCAAAAATTGAATGAGAAGGAATGATGTACAATATCATGTGACCCCACTGGGTGGAGCTTAGCACACATAATGCATGGGGGGCACTCCATGCATTCACATTCAACACATATCAAGAGCAGGAGATCATGAACCAAGTTGTGTCTCTTGTTGCGTCCCAGCAGGCCTTGCTCTGTGTGGTTCAGCACCTCCACTCACGGTGTGTCTGTTCACCTCCAACCACAGTGTGTCTGATCACCTCCACCCTAACTGGTGTGTGTGCCTGATCACCTCCACCCATGGTGTGTATGTCCGATCACCTCCACCCTAACTTGTGTGTGTGTCTGATCGCCTCCACCCAAGGTGTGTATGTCTGATCACCTCCACCCATGGTGTGTGTGCCCGATCACCTCCACCCTAACTGGTGATGGCCAAGGGCAGTCGCACTATTGTAACAAATGAGCATATTTGAGGCAGAATCTGTATAAAGTCACAAAAGCAATGATTAAATGCATAATTAATTACAAATGGACACATTCAATTTCCTTGATATGTATTGTTTGTTGAACATGGACTGTATTATAAAACCTTGAGTATTAAAAACCGATATTACAGTCAACCTGATCAGAAATATAGAACTGAAAAACACAATTTTTGTCATCAGTTGAGCTCTTCACTGAGGGCTTTGTGGTACAGTTAGGCCAAGAGATGCAATAAGAAAGATTAGCACATTGTATATCTCAATAAAAAGTAGAATATAAAAACAATTTACAGTCAACACTGATCAGAAGGTCTGCTTGACAATCATTCACGTGTGCTTATCTAAATGTACTTGTACATAATTTTGCATTTCCACGCATTGCTCCATTAATTCCCCAGTTCAAGCTTAGAGATCAGATCAGATCTTTATACGGTAACACTCTTTGACCCCCAGTAGCTTATAGCGACATCTTGCTTGCTACGCTATCAGTAGTCTATACAGGTGACCGGAGGCTGAGGGGCCCAGCCAGAGCTCCGAGCCAGGGCCGGTGCAGCACATGACGGAATGTTGGAGAGACATTGGCAGCTTCCAGAACGGTAGAAAAGGCATTTTCCTTGTTGTTTTCTTCTCCAGTTTACAAAATGGGGAACACGAGGATATAATACCAACGCAATAACGACAATGTGCTTCAAACGGTGTGAGACTGAGCTTATCTTACTGTCTCACAGACTTGAGACGACCAACACAAGAGCACAACAAACTAAAGCTCCAAAGAGTGACAACCCCTGTGGGAGCTCTGCTACAGAGCAGATAGGACCTCTTTGTTGCTTTGTATCTTTGTACAATAAATTAGAATGTTGCAAGCATTTGCCTTTCCTCAAAACAAACAGCACAAAATGAACCAAATGAAAACCTATTATTCGGGGGAGCTTAGTTAGCCGTGCGGAGAGTCCTGCTGCTCCGTGGAAAGCGGTGGACTTTGATGTGTTTGGACAGGTGGTCGCTGCGCGCAAACTTCTTCTCGCACACGGGGCACTGGTAGGGCTTGACCCCCGAGTGAGAGCGGCGATGTCGCGACAGCTCATCCGACCGGGAGAACCTGCGACAAAAAAGGAGTGGGAGGTCAGTCTCAAATGAGAAGAGAGAGAGAGAGAGATATTTAAGGAGAAGCATCACGCTTGGCTATGAGCTAACATAGAGAGTACTGCTTCGTAGTTCGGAGTTAACATCAACAGAAAAAGTTGGACCATTGACCATTTGGGACTTGTGTCCTCCGTTGGTCCCATTTGGAAAAATTACGCCAATGGTGACGTGGAAAAGGAGTTGATGTTGCAGAGCAGGTTTGTTTCACAGGACACGTCCGAAATAGCACTCTTATACGACTAAACAGCAGAGTGTAACAGATCCCCTTCAAAGGCTCAAACACAGATGTTAAAATACTGTTAGCCTATCCGGGGATGTCCACCTACGTATTGGTGTGTGTGTGTGTGTGTGTGTGTGTGTGTATGTGTATGTGTGTGTGTATGTGTGTGTGTGTGTGTGTGTGTGTGTGTGTGTGTGTGGTGTAGTGTTTCCCAATGCTGCAAGATTCTTGTAGACATTAGGATCCACAAATATATATATGTCTATATATACAGTATATGTCTAGCCATGCTATCAGCCTCAATCTCCCAGAACACAACAGCTCGACCCAGCAGCTGACAAACAGACAGGACTGGCCAAAGTAATTCTGGGTCATGGAGGGAAAATAACACATTGAGTTGGTCGGGGAAAAGCCTGAGAGGATAGCGAGTGACAGAAGTACCATATGAGACATAAACCATGAACTGATGTGAACATCCGTGTTAAATGTTTTATAATGATGCAGAATCATTTCAGACTTTATCATTCATTTACGACCGTAGTTGCACAATTATATTTTATCCTTCCAGACGTGCATGAGGAAACCATATGAGCTTGGCTTCCAAAATGTGTATAAATGTGTTGTGGTCAATTTCTTTAACAATAGAAGCATTGTGAGTATTGAGGAAGACATATAAAGCTCCAGATCTTTCCGTTCTTCTGTATCGATTACCACTCTCTACACTTCACAACACAAACCATGTAAATGGTTCCCCACCACCACCAAGGCCAAAAGGTCAAGCAGTTACTGTGTCTGGCACTCTCAGGGTCTCTTGATACCTTGATGCAAAAACGTAATTACCTCACAGCTGATGAGGAAAACATGAAAGCCAGAGTCTGCCTCTGAGAGTCCAAACCTCCAGGGCTTCTTCCCGGTACCGTGGTTCTGTGAAGCGGCCGGGTCCGACCCAGTTCTGTAGCCCAGATGTTGCTGCCTGACTGCAGAATGACTCATGGATGGAATTTAAAAGGGGTAATCAACCCATCACTTCTTAAGGCGATAGTCTCCTCTTTGCTATCTGTTACAGAAGGGAGCAACACGATAGCCACCCTGAGCTTAGACTGCCGCAGAGGAACATAGAGTTTACACCTTTCAAAGACAAATGACTTGCAAAATACTGATACCTAGTAAATAATAAAATACAGGTAGGATCCAACAAAACCACTGGGAACGGGACAAAACCTCAACAATATTTCAATATTATGGAGTACAGATGAATTGATGGTGTCACTATATTCATTCCTTTAATACTGTATATAAAGTTGAGCTACAACTAAATGTCCATCATAACCATAATAAAGAGATTCCCATGTTCATCTCAAGCTCCACATATTCACCAGGGGAAATACAGAAATGACCCATGTCCAGGTTCTCATCTTTAGAGCGGGCGTCAAAGCCTACCGACCCCTGGCACCTTGAGGAGCCAGTGGGCCGCGTGCAGCGTGTCTATAGAGGAGTGTGTCAGCGGCTGCAGGCCTCGGCCATCCTACCGGACTAACATTCCCATATGCGCCTCCCGTTGGGTAGTCCCTGGCTTGGTCTCCCTACACCACCCACCGGCGCACCACCAATCCTGCAGCCAAGCAGCCAGTGTGTGAGAGTGAACTCAGCCGGGCTGCCCTTGGATGTTGGGTTGGCCATCATCACCATCAGGTCTCCAAGGCACGTAGGAATGTCTAAGTGTGGCCTCACATGATTTTTATTCAAGGTGGTGGTGGTGGTGACAGGGGGTGGAGGGCTGGTTGATCAGCCTCAGAAGATGGCCTCTCGTTATTTTGTCTACAACATCTAGAAGGGTTTTCTGCATTCTACTCTTCTTTTTTGTATATTGTACATTACAGAGCATAGTGTGTGTTATCCTCTCTCTCTCTCTCTCTCTGACTGTCTCTCTCTGTCTCCCTCTCTGAGTGTCTCTCTTTGTCTCCCTCTCGCCGTCTCTGTCTCTCCCTGTCTCTCTCTCTGTCTCTGTCTCTGTCTCTGTCTCTGTCTCTCTCTCCCCCTCTCTGTCTCTGTCTCTCATAGGGCCGTTTGGACGTTCTTCTCTCCCAGTCATGGTTACTATTCAACCTCCTGTCTTTGTCCGTGTCCACGGAGTCTTGCTGCAGCACTTTCTCACCAGAGGTTGTGAGCAACAGGAGGCTCAACAGGCCTCAACCTCTCAACACCGCTAAGAGGTCCACACACACACACACACACACACACACACACACGCACACGCACACGCACACACACACACACACAGCTCCTTCTTTTCTCTTTAAAAGTCCTACACCAGTTCTATAAGTTAAGCCCCCTCCCCCGGCTTGTCTTCCAAAACCACATCAAACACTCAAACACTCAAACACACACACACACTCAAACACAACACCACACACACACACACACACACACACACACACCACCACACACACACCACACACACACACACACACACACACACACACACACACACACACACACACTAAATCCTGGCTTTTGTATCCAGACAAAAGCCGCCTTTGTTCATTGGAGATGCATAGTTTGAATAAATATCGAACACACATAACTAAGCGCCCTCAGTGTACAGGGATGTTATAAATAGGAGCTTCGCCATGGGGTTGCCAGGTTGGAGATGAAGTCATCACAACAAGACCCACAGAGCTGAGCTTGGTAGTGGAATATCGGTGGACGAGGTGTGTGCAGGGATCAGGTCCTTTTTTTCCAATTCTTTTTTTGTCTCCACTGCAGGGGCCTCTGTAACACTGTTTTCCTGGAGGCCCCCACTGCAGGGGCCTCTGCAACACTGTTTTCCTGGAGGGCCCCCACTGCAGGGCCTCAGTAACACTGTGTTTTCCTGGAGACCCCCACTGCAGGGGCCTAAGTAACACTGTTTACCTCAGGCCACAGCATGTAGACAGTTGAGGGGGAGAAGGTCTCCAAAATAAGAGTTACATAATAAGCCGACATGAGGATGTGTTTTGACACTCTAGCCTGCATGGCTGACGGCACCCCTATGCAACAAGATTTATAAGATATGGACATACAACATTATTATTAAACACAAATCATTTACGACACACTTACGCACGCTGTCATATGTATGTGAGGTGTGTGTGTGTGTGTGTCACCATCGTCACCATAATGTTTTCAGGCAAACAGCCAGCTCTACACACGTTCACACACACACACACACACACACACAGTGACACGCACACACACAGAGACACGCACACACACACACACACACGTACAGACACACACACACCTGTCAGGTCCCAGCAGAAGGTGGCCATGTTGTGACCATGTGACAGCCAGGTTTAGTTTATACTCGCGAGGGGGAGGAATGACACCCTACTGTATTTCTGCCAATCACTGCATCTCCCCACCTGGCACGGCACGAGAAAGCTCAAGCCCAACACATCTATTTCCATGTTCCACCGCTATATCAGCCCAATTAGCGTTTTGGCGGCAGCGTGGCAGTACAGGCAGGCTGAGTGACGGCAGGGCAGACAGGAATACGCAGTTCAGCTGCGCCTTCACAGACTTTGCTCTGGCTTTTATTTAAGAGCAAAGGTTTTGCTCTTTCAGTGATTATTACCTCTCTGGCCGGACTAATAAAACACAGCGTCTGGAGGCTCGTATGAAAAGACAGCTCTTGTTGGTCTTGGCGTGACTTAACTGTGGTGAGAGCCACGGGGTCAGGGGTCAGGGCAAGTGGATTTCCGCTAAGAATCCACTAAAGCCCCCATAGCCGGTGCTAATGAAGGACTCAAGACAGGTCAAATGAAGAGTCGGTCAAGATCTGGCTGTTGCGTGTTTGCATTGAGCTGCAGGACACAATGGGCTGCATTAGGAGCCGTCCCATTGACATATTCTGCATCCAACAGAGGCCACTCCAACACATGGAGGTTAAGCTCCTTTAAAATGATTGAGCAGAGGCTGATAATGCTTAGCCTCGCAAATGAGCAAACCATTAAACTGCAGTTATATAAGTGGCTATAAATATTATTCTGATGAAGGACCTAATCTACAAAGATAACAAAGCCATGGGCATAACATGCTGAGGTATGCAGCCTCCGTGGTTGGCATTTACAGTGATGGTTGTAGACACTTACAGCATACTGTACATGTCATCGCACAATCTTGAATTGGAAGTTTACTGAAAAGTGCAATTGCTGACACAAAAGGCAAGCAGGTAAGGAAAGTAAACATCATGACGTGTTGACATCCCCACCACCATCCACCTCCAAGTGACTCACCTCCATCCGCAGCCGGACCAGTTGCAGGCAAACGGCTTCTCTCCTGTGTGTCTCCGCAGGTGGGCTTTGAGGTGGCTGCTCTTGGTGTACATCTTGGTGCATCCCGGAAAGTTACATTTGTGCATTTTAATGAGGTCCGCCACCGGGTTCTTCTGGAACTTCTGAGAACCAATCAGAAGCCCTGCACCCTGGCCAGCTGCCCCATCACCCACCCCCAGGGGTTTTGCCGCGATGGGCACCGGAGCGATGCGTACAAACTTGGAGGAGGCGTTGAGGTTGGGCGACGGGAAGACCTGGGGCACTAGGGCAAATGTCTGGCCCTGAATGTTGACCAGGAGCTGTGCGATTTTGATGTCTGAGGCTGGAGAGGGCCGAGGGGACTGGCTGGCTGGCATAAGTGGTGGCGTTATGGGCTCCTGTTTAATATGAAGGGGCTGGATCTGCAGGAGGACCGGCACCCTGCCACTTCCATCGCTAGCACCACTCGTTGTCGACACAGCCTCATTGGTCGCCTTGTGTCCTCTGTCTACACTGGATTCCTGTTTGGTGTTGGCGACCGGTGTGGTTTTTTTTTCCGTTTCAGGGACGGGGGTATTGGCACGTTTTGTCGAGCTGGCGACAGGAACAGTTTGGTCTGAATTCTGGACCTCTGAATCCAGTGTGGGTCCTGACAAGGAGGCCTTCTTGCATCGGTCCAGACCCCGGCTGACACCAAGGACCTCATCCAGCCCTAGCACTATCGTGCCTCCCTGGTGGTGGTCTTGTGACATGCTCACCACCTCCATGTTCTCTTCCAGAAACTCCTCAATTTCCTCCAACGTGGGCTGGAAGGACCCTCCGATGGGTTCCTCCATCTCCACGATGGACCAAACTGGAAAATCCAAACTTTCCTCTTTCACAAGCTCCCGTTTGGAGGTGGTTCCTTTACGGGAGTCCCAGAGAAGAGGTGACATGGGCATGGGGACCATGGTTCCACCAGAGCCCCCCAAGGAGGCCTGGGACAGCAGGTAATCCAGAATGCTGTCCTGGCTCTCTGTGCTGGAGTTGCTGCCATAGCTAGAGCTCAGCGCCTGGGAGTCCGGGCTGGAGCACGATCTAGGACTGGATGAATCGCTGCGGTCGTCCTCGGAGAAGGGTGAGGACATCACCTGGTAGGAGCCCGAGTCAGTAACTATGTCCGACAGGCCGTAGGCGGGGGTAGAGCCACTGTGAGGCAGAAAGGTCTCCCGCTTTGCGAGGAAGTTATCTACCATCCCTGGCAATTGAGAGTGTTTTTACAATAGTTTGTGACACAAAAAAACTAAACAAGGGCAACCAATGTCACTTGAGTGATATAGTGAAACAACAGCTGTTGCTCCTCCTCCTCATCCACCTCAACCTCTCTCTCTGGGTAGGGATGGAAAGCGAAGGAAATTCTCTTGTGCTCCAATGCCTCCAGCTCCAAGTCTAAATAAGAATCAACACAAATATTGTTGTTAAGTATAGAACAGAGCAATGGCTTGATGTGTTTATGTGTGTATGTGTGTGTAACTAAACAAAGAGTGCTGCTCGTGTATTTTAGATTATATGAAAATGATATGAAATATGATGAATAAAGATGTAACTACTCCAACTTGCAAGACCACTTGCAGGCTTTTCCTGTGGAGACCATTTAATGTTCTTGGCAGGGAGATCGGTCACGGTGATTGGAGGCACGGCCCCCCTTTCCAGGGGCCCCTCGGCTGCATACGTGACCGATAGTAACCGACTGCGGCGTGTCAACACTGAGCAGCAGCGCCACGTGGGGCAGCCACGAGCGCTGCGTACAGCACACAGTCAGTACCAGAACAACACACCACTGTTTACTGACACATGGACAGTCAGTAACAGAACATCACACCACTGTTTACTGACACATGGACAGTCAGTAACAGAACATCACACCACTGTTTACTGACACATGGACAGTCAGTAACAGAACATCACACCACTGTTTACTGACACATGGACAGTCAGTAACATCAGGCACATGAGAGACATCCGTTCTGCATGGCGGGAGTACCGCAGACATTTCTCCGCATTATTATTATTATTATAACTCTGAATTGTTTTCCTATCATTAAACAGATTAGTTTTCTATAGTCTAAAGCAGGTGCGGTAAGTATGGCAGACCTATGTTACTACGGCTTAATTACAACTTAATAAACAAACAACATGGACACTAAAGTAAAGCTAATCGTGTACATTAGGTGTATATACCACGTGCAAAGGAGTCAACACGGGAACACGTTTTCCTCTGATGTTTCATTTTCATAATTTCACTCAATCAACAACCACCGCATCAAAACTCAAACACGCACGCTACGTATTCATCCATCACGTTATTCGCTCGGACGGGTCCGCGTTGCATGCGTGATCGCGCACGTCAACGTGTTTTCGTCCCGCTACCTCGTGGAAAGCAACCAAACCAAAAGAACAAGAAGCAAAAAGAAAGAAAGAAAGACGCCTCACCGTGAAACAACCACAGCAGGCGGCGCCTGCGTCCAACCCACCCGCCCGCTTTCACAGCGTCGTCATCCACTTATTTAAATCAGTATTCATGTATAAGAAGGCGCACAGTCCACCGTGCAGTGTGTTCGTGCAGCAGCAGCAGTAGCAGCAGCAGCCTACTGACGAGCCCTCGCGGCGGCCGCGGCGCAGGAGTTGTACTATATTCGGCATCACGTGACCTCCAGTGTGTAGTAGCGTGGAAGGGAATGGCTAAATCGCTGAAGGCTCGTCCCGGGTCTGGCGCGCCATTGGCTCTGGAACAACCGCGGTGGGCGGAGTCCTCTGTACTCTAGTCAAGTGTTTTTCAACCTTTTTTGAGCCAAGGCACATTTTTTACTGAAAAAAAATCCCGCGGCACACCACCAACCAAAAATTTTACAAAATTACACATTGTAGCCTAATAGCGACACCTCTCACACGCATCACTAATTCTATTGTCTTCAATTAACAAGGTCATTATTGCTCTACCTACTAGGGATGCACGACTACTGGCTTTTTCAAGTCGACATTTCTATCAATGAAGTCGAAAAAAAGTGACGTCGTCACACACGCGCGCGCGCGTGCTCGCTGCATCCAGGGAGGCTCATCCTCACCTCATCATCCCCTTCCATCCTTTGGAGGAAGTGCACACAACCTCCCACTGCCCACCAGGGTATATACATGTACATATACATATCTGTTAGTTTTTTTTTTTATTCTGTTGATTTCTCTATTGTTTTACTGTATTGCTATGCAACCTGGCACAAGAATTTCCTTCCGGATTAATACAGTTCTATCTTATCTTATCTCTTATCTTATCTTATATAGCCCGAACTACAGGGACATACAGTAGGCCTACATACTTAATGTATGTATACAAGGTGTAAGGGGTTCAAGATAAAACCAAAAATACACATTTTGGAACTGTAAGGTATTTTAGTATCATTTGTGGCATTATTTGTGTTGGAGTGTTGGATTTGCTGCTATTGTTATTACAATGAACCCACATCATACGTTCTAAACATAGGTTTCTTTCAGAATAAGTGAGTATTTCTGGTGGTGTGAGCCAAGTCAAGAGACTGTACAGAGCCAATATGCAGGCTAACTGGTAGGCCTACAGCAGGACGACAGATCACCCCCCCACCAAGACATACACAAGGAATGCTTCAGACCGTGAACAGAATTACTCATTAACACAGGTGAACAGTGAACAGAATGACTTAGTAACACAGGTGAACAGAATGACTCATGAACACAGGTGAACAGAATGACTCATTCACACAGGTGAACAGAATGACTCATTAACACAGGTGAACAGAATGACTCATTAACACAGGTGAACAGAATAACTCATTAACACAGGTGAACAGTGAACAGAATTACTTAGTAACACAGGTGAACAGAATGACTCAAACGTTACACTAAGGACACAAAGGGATAAACAGACGATCCATCAGTTTCCTTCTGTAATTTACCCCTGGTCAGGGTGGAGGCGGGGCTAGATCCTGACCAGTACTTGACTGGCAGGCCATGAGCCTATCCCATCCATCACATCCATCCAATTTCCTTCTGGATAAATAAAGTTATATTCTATTCTATTCTATTCTATTCTATTCTATTCTATTCACTGTGCTCTATATGGGCCATGGTTCACCTCACCTGCAGGCACATCTACTCCATGCTTCACCTCACATGTGCTGTTCGTAAGGTAACCAACCACACATCTTTCAAAGATGGCTGCTGTCAGAATGTTTTTATTTGTCCCTTAGGAATATAACACAAGCCGGCAATAATGTGATGTCATGTTTATTATACAGCATATGTTGTACATATATGTTGAACATATGTTGTATGTTGTGTCTTGCGCATTGTGTGTATATGTTGTGTTGCTGTACATTGTTGTGTGTATGATGTGTGGATTGTGTGTTTTGTATTCAGTATGTGTTATGTGTTATGCATTGGGTATGTGTTGCATGCTTGCATATGATGTTAAGTGTGTATATTGTGTGTAATGTGTGTTATGTGTTCACTGTGTACAGCAGTGTAAGGTATAAACATGTCTGCCTACACTCCTGTGCTGAGATGGATGGGATGAGCAGAAGCCCTGCATGGATCACTCTCTGGCCTGTAACACACCTTGTATACTGTCTCTCTGTCTGCCTGTCTGTCTCTCTGCCTATCTCCCTGTCTCTCTGCCTGTCTGTCTGTCTCTCTCTCTCTCTGTCTCTTTATCTCTATGCTTGTCTGCCTCTCTGTCTGTCTCCCTGCCTGTCTGTCTCTCTGCCTGTCTGTCTCTCTGTCGCTCTGTCTCTCTGTATCTCTGTCTGTCTCTGTCTCTCTCTCTCCCTGTCTGTCTGTCTTTCTCTCTCTCGCTCTCTCTCTCTCTGTCTTTTTTGCTCAATCATTGTCATCAATAATAAAGGATCATCACAAAGTTATGAATACAAATATGTTGTGAATGAATAATAAAAATGTTGTAGCTTATGAGCGAATGAAGCTAAGAGTTAAGGTACAGTATAAGCAGAAAGCTTATACCTTAGCCTTATACCTTGTCCCTGCCCTGTGGTGAACACAGATCAACATGAACAACAGATACTTTTACTTTTGTTCAAATCTAGATAGAAAAGAAGATTTGATGTCAGTTCTATAAAGACTCAAATAGCTGTAGGTCCACAAAGACACCAAAGTGGCAAGAAAAGCTGACAGGCAATCATTTGGCAAATAATTGGAAATGGTGTTACTGTTTACTGTTATTATAAACATCCCACTGTTTAAATGTGGACATTGTTAAAAGAGAGGCTACTTTTTAATATTACAACTAAATTGCTGAACTAAATTGGTTGTTGTAATGGTAGGCGGTTGTGACGTTGTGGTGTCCGCCGGCTGGTGGGCAACATGTCCCACATACAAGTTAATGATAAGCCTATAACCTTGTTAACAGGCTGTGTGTGTGTGTGTGTGTGTGTGTGTGTGTGTGTGTGTGTGCGTGTGTGTGTGTTATTATGCAGGAGAGATGTGCTGAATAATCCATGTGCTTTCATAGCATTAACATTTATTATGTAAGAAAGGACATTCTAAAAACATCTTAAAGATAGATATTTTCTACTTAATCCGTCAGTTTTCAGAAAAACAAAAAAAAGTGATACCAGCAACTGTGTGTTTTAAAAATTACAATGATTTTAAATATTTGAATTTCGCAAACTATTGCAAGCAAAAATCTGATTTCTTTAAATAAATTTAACTCCCAATCAAAGAGTGAATTTGTAACACGAGGTCCCCTTCAGCTGATGAAGCCTGATCACCAGTCGAGTGCATATCCGCTCTCTGGCGCCACCGTGTGGTCGGAAATATATCTAAACCTCGCGTTACCACGGCAACCCGACGCACACTAAGCGGAGGACGAGCATTGAGGCTCAACATGTTTCAGTAATGGATGTTTGCCTTATTTAACCTTAGAGGACACCAACGTAACATTGACTTCTAAATTACATTAAAGTGTATTAGCGAAAGGATATTCAGATGTTGTCCCCGACGTCACTTTCATTTGGTAAGTAGGCTGCATGTTATAATGCTCCCTGTGGTAATAAATACAGTAACTATTCTCCTGTTAGCAGATGACGTCAACTTGCTGTGTGTGTTTGTTTTCCAGCAGCAGCTCAGGACGTGAAACCTGTGGTGGAGTCAGACTGCACTGCCTCATGTAAACCAGGTAGGCTGCACCCTGGACTCATGTAAACCAGGTAGGCTGCACCCTGGTCTCATGTAAACCAGGTTGGCTGCACTGCCTCATGTAAACCAGGTTGGCTGCACTGCCTCATGTAAACCAGGTAGGCTGTAACCTGGTCTCATGTAAACCAGGTAGGCTGCAACCTGGTCTCATGTAAACCAGGTAGGCTGCATCCTGGTCTCATGTAAACCAGGTAGGCTGCAACCTGGTCTCATGTAAACCAGGTAGGCTGCATCCTGGTCTCATGTAAACCAGGTAGGCTGTAACCTGGTCTCATGTAAACCAGGTAGGCTGCAACCTGGTCTCATGTAAACCAGGTAGGCTGCATCCTGGTCTCATGTAAACCAGGTAGGCTGCATCCTGGTCTCATGTAAACCAGGTAGGCTGCATCCTGGTCTCATGTAAACCAGGTAGGCTGCACCCTGGTCTCATGTAAACCAGGTAGGCTGCACCCTGGTCTCATGGAACCAGGTAGGCTGCATCCTGGTCTCATGTAAACCAAGTAGGCTGCACCCTGGTCTCATGTTACCAGGTAGGCTGCATCCTGGCCTCATGTAAACAAAGTAGGCCTACGTTTAGTTTGGGAATGTTTGCCATTAATAATTACACATATATAAAATACATAAACATGAATTAATATTTAATGCAAACTGCAACCCCAAAATCGCTGGACGTTTTGAATGATAATGATGTGAGGTCTTGTGTGCTTGTGTGTGTGTGTGCTTCAGCCGTGAGGATGGGAGAGACAACGAGTCCCTTCAAGCTCCCCGAGGAGAAGAGCTTCTTCCTGCTCAGAGCCAAGGAGGAGGAGCACAAGCGAGAGGTCCAGGGGCTTACCATACACACACACACACACACACACACACACACACACACACACACACACACACACACACACACACACACACACACACACACACACACACACACACACACGCCCTCACACACACACACGCACACAGGAACTGCAGTTAAAAACAATCTGGAGTATCTGGCGTTTCTTCTTAGGAAACGTGTTAATAAAGATCTGATAAGACTTGGTGGGCTGCTTCCAGGTGATGAGGCGTGAGCTGGCACTGCCAGCTCACCAGAAGACCTCCTTCATGCAACGCATGAAAGCCAAGCAGAGCAGGGAGTTGAGAAGACCCCCAGAGCTCCAGGAGGAAGAGGAGGGCAGCATACTGAGGCTGGTGCAGGGAAACACGGCCATGAGGCTCGCCATGCTGAAACGAGGTGTGTGTGTGTGTGTGTGTGTGTGTGTGTGTGTGTGTGTGTGTGTGTGTGTGTGTGTGTGTGTGTGTGTGTGTGTGTGTGTGTGTGTTGGAGGGGGGTAGCAAGGGTTATTTTGAATTAATTTGATTTCATTTGGTTCCTCCCCCAGAGAACATCAAGAAGGAATGCAAGCAGGAGTTTGCTGACAAGAGGCGGGAGATGGTTCTGCAGGAGGTGAGGACCAGGAGATGGTCGTAGAAGAAACATCATCAAAAGATATAATCATGAAAAAAATGTATGATATATAGTGATAAAAATGGACAGCAAAGGGCTTACTTCAGTGTGTAGAAAAGCCTGTTCATTACGTACAGACTCATTTAGAAGGCTTGCCTACGAGCGGCTGCTGTGATAGCACAAAACAAGACATGCAGACAAAGAATACACCACACTCTCTTTGTGTATATATATGTATATCATAATTTATATTTAGAAATTTACACAATATATATTTATATGCCAGATGCAGTAGGGATGACGCTCGGGTAGCCAATCTTAATTTTGATTGGCTGTACTTGAAAAGGTGTGTAAATGCAACAGTGTGACGTGATGGTGTTGCTCACATCATCAGCCAGGTGATGATGAGGTGCTCTCTCTTCCAGTACTCTGTGATGAAGAAGCAGGCTGAGATCCAGCAGCTGGAGCAGAACATCAGGAATGAGGAGGAGAGGATGGCTCGGGCCGAGCAGCTCCTGGACAGGGACCAGCTGCTGCTTGAGAAGTTCCTCAACGAGAACAACCAGAACTCTGTGGAAGCCATTCAAATGTAACTCCACTCCTCCTGTATGGAAAACGACTTTGTAGGCAGCCCAGGTGTGTGGTGATTGCTGGTTTAACCTCAATGCACCTCAGGTGTGCAACCCTACCCACCCCAGACTCTAACCAGCCTGTGGGCAGGTGAGGCTGCTTAAACCAGCCACCAACCACACACACTCCACACTGATGTTTGATGAAAATAGAGAGTTTTTCATCAAACATCAGTTTGATTTTCCAAATGAAATGGTCAGAAAACACTACATCTAGGAAACAAGTTCCTATGTTGTTTCACTTGACATGTTGTGTCTCTGTACAGAGCTGAGAGAGAAACCAAATGCAAGCTGGACAAGATGGCAGAGATCAAGAAACTTCAAACTGAAATGGTCAAAATTAAAAGGTAACTTTGCGTTACTGGTTCAAACAGGGTGCTTGGTTCTCCTTTCAACAAGCATAATGGCCGGCATCATATCTGCACACTCCTGAAGAATCTATTCAACGGTAAAACGCAGAGCGTGGCGTGTGATTCTGGTAACCTCCTGGTGTGACATTGTGACCTCCTGGTGTGACCTGGTGACCTCCTGGGGTGTGCTGTGTCTCCACAGCGACATAGCCAGGAAGGAGGAGCTGCTACAGGAGTACTGGCAGTACAAGGACTTCCTCTTCTCGCTGTCCCCTGCTGAGTGGAGGGAGGCCCAACTAGCCAAGGCCCGGCGAGCCAAGGCTCGGGCCCCGCCCGGGGACCCGCCCGGGGACACGGACACTGCCACCGCCGCCCGGGACCCAGGAAAGGACCCGCTGACTATAACAGGAGGGCCCAAGATGGGAAGTGAGAGGGGATTCATAATGTATTGATGTGAACCAGTGTACTTTATAACAGATCTGCTTCAGACCTGCAACACAGCATAATGTACACAGACAAATACCAGGAGATCGTTCAAAAGGTGGATGAGTAAATAATGTTCTCCTGTGTGTGTGTGTGTGTGCATGTGTCTGTGTGTGTATGCAAGTGTGTGTGTGTGTGTGCTTTAAATAGAAACAGAATAATAGCCACAGTGCTGCAACAGGAGAAACCAGACCACTAAATGCTGCCTCTGACAGACGCATCTGTTTGCTTGAGTCAAAGCGTTAATACTCCTCCACCACATCATCCACCTGACCTCTCCAGTGGTTGGAGGGGTTAATTAAGCAATAGCTCACGACAGGCCGTGGTATAAGGTGTGGTTCAGCCTGGTGTGAATCGGAGGGTCAAGAACCCCTTAGCTGTGATATAATAACCATATATCACGGACTGAAGTGAGCTATTGCTTTTATAAAACGGCCACCAAGCATGGCAATATGAAAGTAGGCTAATAGACATATTACAATTAAAAACACATTTTATTAACATGTTCATAACACATTGTTCAAAGAAATAGGCCCTCCTGACTGCCTGTACACATGTTGCTTTGCAACATACTAGCGGACACAGACACATTGCAATTCAAACAGTTTTTATGAACATAATTTGGCTATTTATTTATATAAATTTGTATCTTTCCATTTATTATGCAATCGCTGAAAAACTGTTAAGCGTCAGTAGGATTGCATTTGTTGTTAGGTGGATGTGTGTCGCTTGGCGTGGCGAGGATGTTGCTCCACTTGTGTGTCGGTGTCGGTCGCCAGTAGCTCTGGAGAAAGGGTTCGCAATTGTTTTTCCCCTCCCAAGCGGAGTGGTAGCAATTGTGAAAAGGAATTATAGCCGAGTCATAACCGTGGTATATGGTTATTATATCACAGCTATGCTTGCTTCAGGTACCCGTTTTATAACCTGAAGTAACACGTAGTTTACCCAGCAGGTTCTGGTAGGAAGGTGTCGGGTTGTAAGCTGCCACCCATCAGAGAACCTCGGCTGTCCTCCAGTCAGCGGGTCAAGTCCTCCTCCAGCAGCAGCGCCAAGCTGTAGGCATCACACACACACACACACACACACACACACACACACACACACACACACACACACACACACACACAGGGGAAGAGAGGCAGCCTTGTAGCCTCTCTTGAATGGGTTAGTTCTTTCTACCCTGGTAGCACACGTAATGTGCTGATGGAAGTTCGGCATGACTTTCATTTGATTGGCTCTATTAAACTCCCCCGCCAACCACCACAGCCCCGTCAGGATGTTGGGTCTGGTGTCGACATAGCACATCATGTAGGTCCGAGAGTGCCATGTTGGTGTCCGCTAGTGGGGGGATGTAGACGGCTGTAATGATGTTGTTGGTCATGAAGCAAACCCCTCCACCCTTGGATTTACGTGACTCTTCCGTCTTGTCCGCTCGGGAAAACAGAGTAGGACTCGATCGAGCGAATGACTCGATCCGGTGCCAGCGGGGTCAGCCATGTTTCCGTCAGACAAAAACCGTTACAGTCCCTTATGTCCCGTTGGAATTGAATCCTTGCCTTAACATCATCTACGTGGTACGGCAACTGCAATGTTTCAGACCGGAAAGCGCTGCAGAGGGTGGTGAAAGCCGCCCAATGCATCATCGGATTACCACTCCCTGCAATAGAGACTACCCAACACAAACGATGTCTGAGGAAGGCACGTAGCATTATCAGAGACACCTCTCGCCCCAACCATGGACTGTTTATTTTCCAGAGACTGGACATTAGCTTGAAGGATGCTGGCCAGAGGTGTCACGCTCTCGACCGTGTCTCCAGGCTCACTGTGATGGTGGGCGTGGCTCCGGACTCCGGTGCCGCCCCAGCGTCATTAGCGTCCCGGCTGGACCGCAGCGGCCTCCGTTTCCTGCTGCTAGGTCGCAGCCATCCCGGCTCCCGGTTGGACCGCAGCAGCCTCCGGTTCCTGCTGCTAGGTCACAGCCATCCCTGGTCTCGGTCCCGGCTGGACCGCATCGGCCTCCGGTTCCTGCTGCTAGGTCGCAGCCATCCCTGGTCCCGGTCCCGGCTGGACCGCAGCAGCCTCCGGTTCCTGCTGCTAGGTCGCAGCCATCCCTGGTCCCGGTCCCGGCTGGACCGCAGCGGCCTCCGGTTCCTGCTGCTAGGTCGCAGCCATCCCTGGTCCCGGCTGGACCGCAGCGGCCTCCGGTTCCTGGTGCTAGGTCGCAGCCATCCGCGGTCCCGTTCCCGGATGGACCGCAGCGGCCTCCGGTTCCTGCTGCTAGGTCGCAGCCATCCCTGGTCCCGGTCCTGGCTGGACCGCAGCAGCCTCCGGTTGCTGCTGCTAGGTCGCAGCCATCCCTGGTCCCGGTCCCGGCTGGACCGCAGCGGCCTCCGGTTCCTGCTGCTAGGTCGCAGCCATCCCTGGTCCCGGCTGGACCGCAGCGGCCTCCGGTTCCTGGTGCTAGGTCGCAGCCATCCGCGGTCCCGTTCCCGGATGGACCGCAGCGGCCTCCGGTTCCTGCTGCTAGGTCGCAGCCATCCCTGGTCCCGGTCCTGGCTGGACCGCAGCAGCCTCCGCTACCTGCTGCTAGGTCGCAGCCATCCACGGTCCCGCTCCCGGCTGGACTGCAGCGGCCTCCGGTTCCTGCTGCTAGGTCGCAGCCATCCCTGGTCCCGGTCCCGGCTGGACCGCAGCAGCCCCTATTTCCCGCTGCTGGGTCGCAGTCATCCGCGGTCCCGCTCCCGGCTGGACCGCAGCAGCCTCCGTTTCCTGCTGCTAGGTCGCAGCCATCCCGGCTCCCGGTTGGACCGCAGCAGCCTCCGGTTCCTGCTGCTAGGTCGCAGCCATCCGTGGTCCCGATCCCGGCTGGACCGCAGCGGCCTCCGGTTCCTGCTGCTAGGTCGCAGCCATCCCTGGTCCCGGTCCCGGCTGGACCGCAGCAGCCCCTGTTTCCCGCTGCTGGGTCGCAGTCATCCGCGGTCCCTCTCCCGGCTGGACCGCAGCGGCCTCCGTTTCCTGCTGCTAGGTCGCAGCCATCCCTGGTCCCAGCTGGACCGCAGCGGCCTCCGGTTCCTGGTGCTAGGTCGCAGCCATCCGCGGTCCCGCTCCCGGCTGGACCGCAGCGGCCTCCGGTTCCTGCTGCTAGGTCGCAGCAATCCAACCACTGTATAAGAACCGGCTTTCCACCCACTCTTCGTCGGATCATTGTCGTTAATTTACCTGTGATTCTCCCCGTATGGATTTCGTCCGTATCCAGCCAGCTCATCTCCCTGCCTACCTGTCTGCCTGCCTATCCCTGCCCGCCGGTTCCTGCATCTGGCTGCCGCGCTCACCACCTGTCCCGCTGGCTTCACTCCCGGTTCCTCCCCGTTTGTATTATAAATAAATATTCTGTGCTGCATAACTCCGAGTCTGGGTCTTGCGTTTGGGTCCACCTCCAGTACATTGTGACAAGAGGTTGGCGCCTGGACTCTCTTTTGTGGCAATTTTCTGGCTCAGGATTGATGGAAAAATTATTCCAGAAACTTTGTTGAAGTTAATGTCCAAAAGTGTATCTCACTTGTATGTTGTTAGTGCGAATGTATTTGTGCAAAAGAAGAATAAAATACAAATCGTAAAAAAAACATACAATCTCTGTGGAGCTACCACGAAGGCTACTAGACAAGGCCGCACGATCTTAGATCAGCCATACACGCACACACCGACACCCCCGCGCACACAAAAATGCGTACATTCACACACACACATACACACACTGATCATGTTACCTGTGTTTCAGGATAGCTGCATCCAACCCCATCAGTGATGACTCGGAATATGAGGTAAATTAAAAGGTTACAATTAAAATACATTCATTCATGACATTCTTTTGTTCTGCCTTTTGTTCACGTCATTTGTGAGCAAAGAAAATGTAGCTGCCTGCTACTGCTGTCTAGCGAGGCAGTATAGGAGGCCCTGCGCCTGTCTGCTGTCTAGTGAGGCAGTATGGGAGGCCCTGCTCCTGTCTGCTGTCTAGTGAGGCAGTATAGGAGGCTCTGCTGCTGTCTGCTGTCCAGTGAGGCAGTATAGGAAGCCCTGCTGCTGTCTATTGTCTAGCGAGGCAGTATGGGAGGCTTGAGTCATGACTTGATGCCTCCGGATACTGCCTGAAGAAGACAGCCTGTACCTTCTTCTCTGGTCACAAGGCAGCACCTGGACACCTCCGTGGATCCACTGTTGTAGTGTTGTCATGCTGCCAT
This sequence comes from Coryphaenoides rupestris, assembly GCA_002895965.2. Lineage (NCBI taxonomy): Eukaryota > Metazoa > Chordata > Actinopteri > Gadiformes > Macrouridae > Coryphaenoides > Coryphaenoides rupestris. The sequence goes on from PIJE02000735.1 coordinate 65,900, forward strand.
GATGTCTGTCCTTTATGGCTTCCGTTACACTCAGCATCCCTGGAAGGAGAGATTCCTCCTGTGTTCCTTCTCTCAGGTTTCTTCCTGGTTAGGGGGTGTGGCCTGCGAAGCCTCAGGAGACAGGCACTATGATTAAGGGCTGCTTTTCAAATAAAGCGCAGTAAGCTCTGCCCCTCCCCCATGTAGGAGGAGCCAGAGCTGTACTTCACGACACCCCAGCAGCTGCTAGACCTGCTGTGGGAGCTGGAGGAGCAGAACCTGACTCTGATCCAGAACTCCGGAGAGACAGAGGAGAGCCTGGAGGAGATGCATTGCACCATGGACCGCAGCAAGAAGGAGATGTGAGTAGTAGCAGGTAGAGGCAGGCCTCCAGACCCTTCACAGTTCACTGAGTTGTACATTGTCGGTTGGACCAGGGATTCCCAAAGTGTGGTGCGCACTTTGGGGGTGCGCGAGCTGCCCCTAGGTGGTGCGCGAGAGGAAAAATGTAATGGTGGTCTAATGGTGTAATAATTTCCAAAAAAAAAGTAAGTGGGATTTTTCATAAAATAAACCCATGAATTATAAAAATTCCCATTGTAAGATTTACATTTTAAATTAAAAACGTACAATTTAATAAATAAATGTACCCAAAATGCACTTAAGCTCCTGCCGCCAGATTGTCTTTTATGTACACACTAGCTAGCCTAGCTTGTGCAGCTAATTTCAGCTAACAGCTAAATTAATTCATTCAGCAACATTCATGCAAATATGTACCCTGGAAATCCAGAGTTCTCGCGAGAGCACAATTTGAATTTGCTCAGCGAGTACTCTGGTAATGAGTAACATGCTCATTAGCTATTCCTGTTGTTCCGAACATCAACCAATCACATCGGTGTATCTGATATAGGCGGGCCAGAGGCGGGCTAAACAGATGACGTCAGCGCTGCGACGGAATCAGTCCGGAATCAGTCAGTAAACATTGCAAGATGGCTATCGAAAATGTTGACTGAGTATCTGTACAAACTAGGGATGCACCGATACCACTTTTTTTCAGTACAAGTACTTACATTTGGGTACTTGCCGATACCGAATACCGATACGAGTACTTAATAAAACCATTACAGTTCTAATGACTTTGAAAACATGTTATATTTTGTCTGGGGGGGGGGGGTGCTCCGTTAATTTGCGGTTCTGATGGGGGGGGGGTGCTCCGTTAATTTGCGGTTCTGATGGGGGGGGGGTGCTCCGTTAATTTGCGGTTCTGATGGGGGGGGGGGGGTGCTCCGTTAATTTGCGGTTCTGATGGGTGGGGGGTGCTCCGTTAATTTGCGGTTCTGATGGGGGGGGTGCTCCGTTAATTTGCGGTTCTGGTGGGGGGGGGGGGTGCTCCGTTAATTGGTGGAGACATGTCCCCAGCGTCCCCACTAAATTCTACGCCCATGCTCAGTACCATGCGCAGTTGCTATTAAACATCCATAAACGACAACTCGGTTGCATCTCTTTATTTCAATATTCCTTGGCTAAGAATATTACAAGGTTAACGTTGCGTTGCCAAAGTGGTATCTCTGTGGTATTTCCATTAGGCTACATTTACGTCTCTCTGTCAAACTATTCTCCAAAACAAACTCGTTTCCGTCTCTCTGGATACGTCACCCCGTGTATTCTTCTGATTGGTCGTAGTGTTATCCAATTGCGTGCAGTGATATTTTCAAATGCATGCTTGGTGCCGCCCCTCGAGTTGGGCCATTTTCATTGCTCATTACCAGACCTACAGCTTTCTAGATGTGGGTCTGGATTTCCAGGCTAGCAAATATGCAAAACTGCCTGAAATCGGGGAAACTGTCAGGTGGGACATCTAAAGCTATCAGTCATAAAAGAGGAGAGGGACAGAGAGTGAGGAATCGGAGGCGAGAGAAACGGAGAGGTGCATTGGGGAGAGACCGGGAGAAGAAATCGAGCGGGAGAAAGATGAGACGGAGGAGACCGAAAAGGAGGAAGGGATAGTACAGACAAATTGGGAGCACATAAGCCCATCGCCGAGTCAAGGTGAAAAAAGAGGCAATGAGAGTGAGCATCAGACTGGGATTGGGACTGGGATAATTTCCGTAACCGCTATGTATGGTTAATTGTAAATTAAATGTGATGCAATCTGCCTCTGAGCCTGTGCGTGTGTCCTCGCCATCCTTATTGCTCTTTTAAAGTGACGCTTTCTTAACTGAAATGTATTGAAACTTTGTTGCAGTGTTTCAGTTTCATTCGAATGTGAGAGCGCATTGTTGCGATCCCTTGATTATTTAGTTACGTGTGTTCTGATCATGTGTTCATGATTAAAGACGATGCATTTAATGTGGCTATAAATAGGCTCTGTTGCGTTTTTTTTTAACATTGAACGTTCGACGGCAGCCAGGCTCAGGAGGTAGAACGGTTGTCTGGCAACCGGAAGGTTGTTGGTTCAATCCCCGGCTCCCCCTAGCCAAGCGATGAGGTGTCCCTTCCCTGGGCAAGACGCCTAACTGCTCCTAACTGCACCTTCCATGGTTGACACCGCCATGGACGTATGAATGTGTGAATATTCTACATATAGCGCTATATTAAATGCAGTCCACTTACCATTCACCCCAAACCACCATCAGTGGTTGACCAGAGCAGCTGAGCAGGTAAAGATGTTGCTGTGTCCACCATGTTGCTGTGTGTCCAGGGACGTGGCCACAGACCAGCTGACCAGCCAGATCACTGCAATGTCCCAGACCATCGCCACAGAAACGGAGCGGGCCGCAGAGCTAGAACTGAAGGCCCGTCTCTACAACTTTGGAAAGTCTGAATCAGCGAATGAGGTACGAGGATCAAAAGTGTAGCCTCTTATATCTAACAACACCCAGAACAGCCATGCCCATCCCACATGATGCCACGTCGGTGGTGCATGAGACCCACTTTACAGTAGCTTGGTGTTATATTTTTTAATAAAAACACTTTCAGTATTGCTATAAGAGCCATATCTTAAGAAATAATTTTGTTTGAATATTATTTTGCATATTTTGTTTAACAGTAACATTAGAAATTGCATATTCGTTTGTGTAAGTAATGCTTCCGTAGATGTATAAATGACGTCATATATATTCATCATACTTATTAGTCTAGAAAGAAAGAACTACGAGCAACATCATTTAGAATTATTTTTTTACTGTTACTTTGACTTGTTCAAAGTGACCTTGGAGGCGTGTTTTGATTGGAGTCCTTGAGGACGTCATAGCAGATTTTTGTTTTGAACCAGACAACACTACAATACCAGCACCCATGTTCTCAGCCTTCTGACCTGTGTGGCTCCCGGTCGGCACACAGGACCACATCCTGGAGGCCCTGGGCCGCAAGGTGCAGGAGGTGTACCGCTGCTGCCTGGGGGAGCCCAAGGCCAACCCGAGCACCCTGCAGATGCTGGGGGAGATCGAGAGCCACCTGCTGCAGCTCCTGGAGAGCATGGAGGTGATCCCCCGAGACACCCTGGACAAGGTGGAGAAGATGAAGGAGCGAGAGAGGAGGATCAGGTGAGGTGGTGGAAGTGGTGATGGTGGTGATGGTGGTGGTGTTGGAGCTGGTGGAGGTGGTGGTGGTGTTGGTGGTGGGCCTTGAGGCTACTGTGAGGGATGGTATGAGTGATGGGGTCTTACAATAGATGTGAGTTGTACTTCCAAGAACTCGTTGCCGACTGGAGAAAATTGTCGCTAAATTATGCATTTTGACTCCTAGCTGAAAGGTTCTGGTTCCGTCGTGGACCTGTAGGCCTCGTGAGAACATTCTGCTGTCGCGAGTTCACATTCTGGTCCTCTATATACAGTATATCTATATATCTATATATATATCTCATATAAACTCTCCCTGTCCTGTGTGACGGCAGGCTGCGCGACCAGAAGCTGCAGCAGCAGAAGCAGCACCAGGAGGAGAGGCTGAGGAAGGCCTTGGACCGAGCCCAGGCGGACATCAGGAGGACGGTCTGTCTCACTGCACAGCATCAGAGACCCTAACCATGAAGAGTCACACACACACACACTCCTTGTCAAGTCATCAACTCATCGATGTTTTGTACGGTGTGTCGTCTGCCTTCCGCTTCCAGAACGGCAGACGGTTGATGACCAGATCACAGCCGGCGGTGCGCAAGGTCAAGTCCAGCAACGTGAAGGAGGTTTCAGAGCAGGAGGAGCTGCATGCCTACTTCTTCACCTGAAGCATCAGACCCCTTGAATCCTTTGAGGAACATAATAAAAATGCTTCTATGCATGTATTCATATATAGTCTTTTTCATTTCTCCAGCCTATAATGGCACTAATTCAGTGACTGTATAGACCACTCAACAGCATCACAGGTGGTGCCATTACTGAGTGGAATGAACTGAGAAGATCAGTTTCCAGATGACTGCCTGCCTCTTGCAGTCTGTCCTTTATTGTCGGCTTGTCAAGTTTGATATGTTTTGGAGTGACAATTTACATCATCGTACTTTATAGTTAGTGGACCGGATGTGCCGCACAATGGGCCTGTGCGAAGCACAGTTGTTATTCCTCATACTTATTTGACTACTTATTCTTCCGTATGTTTTTTTGCCACACTACTCCTCCCACACCGCTGCCAGCATAGTCGCCAAAAATACATCAAATTGTGCAGCTCCATCGGGATCGAGTGGCTATGACTTTTCTAAGAGATCGGCCCAACAGTTTTCGTACAAATTGCAAAAAACTTCAAATTCCCCATTCGTGTGTGTGTTGGAATGTTCAGAGCTAGAATGGGGAGATCAAAGCAACTGTGCAGAGGAGCTGTAAAAAAAACCAAAACTAAATATTAAACTTGCTCTCGTTCACACAATTTTCCACATACATAATGGATGAAAAACACTTACAAATGTTTTATTTGTCAGCCTCAAAGCAGCAAGATATCCCTCCAACTGTCTCATTCACTCCCATGTTTTTTGTTGTTGCAAAAACGTGGGACTTTTGAAATTGTGATACCTTTTTTTCTTCTTTATCCACACAAATTACTCATCCACATCTTCGGCAAACTCTTCTGATGGTCATGATGAGCTGACAATCTGTTCAGCGATACGACAGTTTTTGTGCCGTTGTGTCTTGTTCGAGTGGTACCTCAGCAGGCTCTGTGTTAACAGTTCTGTCCACATACTGTAGTTACACACAGTGGTTGTTGATTGGACCCAATCATACACACACACACACAAAGACAGACAGTACACACAGAGACAGACACACACACAGGCAGGCAGACACATGACAAAATAATTATTTTAATGATATTCCATTCATTCATTCACGCCCCAGCACTCCGCTCAACATCTTCACCTACAACAGGCAAACATCACTCTTAGATGTTGGTAATGCACTCAGAATGGCACATCTTCTCTTATCCCTGATATTATACAGGCAACCTAGCAATTATGAAACTCGTTCTATTAGCCTTGCAAATATGAATGCTTGAAATCTGCTCTATTCTTATCTTTATGAACCACAGCAATATATTGCTGTCTCCTTCAACAAATGTACTCTTTGTAAGTCACTTTGGACAAAGGCATCTGCCAAATGTCCTAAAAGCTTCATAAAGCTCTGACACCAGGGTCTACAGCCGGTAGTGATTGTGCTTTGACTCTTTATTACACGTCTTGCATTTGGCCGCCGCCATTCTGTAAACGACTTAATAAATAACAAGATAGTGGACAACAGGAAGTGAAGCAGCACATCTTCAACATGGAAACCACTGGCAAAGAAAATAATTCCATAAGGTGAAGGGAACAGAAAGATATGAAGATAGAGGCAGTCGTGTTCACACCAAAGGTGTGTTCACAAGGCGAGACAGCTCACACAACTCACAAATTACCCACAGATTCACACATCGTCTTTTTGGACTGTACTGTAAATCTATTGGTTGGCACGTTGAAAAGTTCATATTTCCAGCGTTCTAGCGAGCACATGGCCCATCCCCTCGGCCCCCTCGGAGGACAACGATGGTGTGGGGTCAGAGGTCAGACGCAGGGTCTTAACGTGCCTCCAGCGAACGCACCTTAAGGCAACTTGAGCTTAGTGCACGGTGTCCTGAGAGACCACATGGTGCCACACAGAAGACATAAAAAAAAAAAAGAGGGTTTAATTAGAAAAAATATATATCTTTCAGAGGGCGCAACAGGTCTCATTTAAATAGAGTGCTATTAGTCTTGATTGTGTACAAACAGGATTTTAGTATTGGTTATAGACAACACAGCATTGGGGGGTGGGGTGGGGGGTCTGATTACAAGTCTAATCATTCCAAGGTGCATAAACTCAGGGATTAAAGCTTTCTGTGGTCCCATGGTAACAATTAGAAGCTCAGAAGATCCCAAGAGATGATTGGGGTGGGGAGATGGACAGTGTTCCAGTGTGGTTGTGCAACTGATCCATCCACCCCCCCATAGGAGCCGGGAGCTGCTGCTGCTGCTGCTGGTGGTGGGGTCACTCCAGATCCTGCAGATTGATGGTGCTTCCTGCGAACTGGGAAGTGTCAGAGCCGTTGTCGTCCTCCGGCATCACCGACGACTCCTGAGAATAATTGACCGCAGAACCAGGATCAGCTTCCAGAGCCGTGGAGGAACCCAGCGGCCGGTGGGCGACCACAAAACAGACAGCCTCAGAATGCTGGACTCAAACAGTTTGGTTCTCACATGCATACCGTGGCTTGTGATGATAGGTGGGGGGCGGGTGTAAATGTTACCTGTAATATGTTGACGGGCAGGTCGACCGTGAGCTGGGAGTGGGAGCTGGAGGGTTGAGAGCTGAGCTGGAAGGCCAGGTCTCCATCACTCGCCGGGTCATCCTTACAAACACAGAGATAAGCAGCTGTCAGTCCGCCCCCACGCGTTTATGCAGCCGGTAGTCATTGGTGTTGAGACCTTACCTGCAGCAGCTGAATCTGAACGTACTGGGCCCCTGTGACGGGGTCTCTGAGGGTCAGGCCCCCAGTGGCTGCTGCTGCTGCTCCGTCGCCATAACGACCACCAGAGGGAGCGAGCGATGCCGAGGCCCCGCCAGCCTTGCAGACCTTCGTTCTCCTCTGGCCCAACCCTGGGCTCGCTGAAACAAACGGAGGGCAGGACACCCATCATGGCCGTGCTCACACTATACAGAATGTATATACTGGTGTATATACTGGTGAGTTGTCTTACTGGAGCAGGCAGCCGGCCCCTTCTGCTTCTTCTTCTTGGCCAGCTGGATGGCTCTGTAGTCCGTCCTGGCCGAGCCTCCGCTCTCCTGCCCCCAAACAACAAGTCAGCATGGGCTCCCTTCAACACATTACTGATACATGTATGAGCCACCGGGGGGCGGTGGTGCGGTCGCTCACCAGGAAGCCGCCGGGAGACGCGCCACCGCCCAGCTCCGGCTCTTTCTGAGGACTGAAGCTGCTGCTGCTGCTGCTGCTGCTGCTGGGGCTGGGGAACACAAACTGGCTGAGGCCCTTTCCTGCCGCCTCCTGGGGCCCCAGCACCTCCACACAGCCCAGCAGGGGCCCCGTTCCACCCTCACCCACCACGCCCGCCGCCTTAGAGGCCGACGGCGCCAGGAGGTCAGACCCCGGGGCCACGGCCAGGGAGGCAGTGGCCGGCTCCGCACAGAAGGCTCCGGAGGTGGCCAGGGGGCGTGAGAGGCCATGCTTGACCGAGGCCCCGCCCACGACGGTGGCGGTCTGCATGCTGAGAGCGGCCAGCGTGCCCAGGGCCTCCGGCGTGACCGACCGCACGTGGTCCAGGTGGAGCGTGCCCTGCGGGGGAAGCACGGGGGCCCCCGACACGGCCAGGTGGTGGTGGGGGGCCATGTCGGCGGTGGCCGTCAGGATGAGCGGCTCGACCGTCTTGGTCACTGCGGCGCCGTGGTGGGTGGGGCCTAGCGCGGCCACCACAGACGACGGGTCGATGGTGAGGATGCCAGAGCTCACCAGGGCGAAGTCTGCCGTGGAGAAGGCACCGGCCGAGGCCCCGCGCACTGCGGGTGTGCCGACTCCCAGGCCGGCGGGCACCACAGGGACCCCGGGCACGCTGGAGAACAGGGAGCTGAGATCCAGGCTGGTCAACTGGTCCGTCCCGGGCCCTGTGTGCCCGGTGATGGTCGTCGGGGCGGAGCTGACTAGCTCGCTGCTGGGCGTGAGGGTGGGCGTGGTCTCCATCTGGCTGAGAACATCTGCAATTGGACGAGTGAGTGATTACAAGAGCCCCCACGTGACATGTGACACCACGACTCTGCAGGATGTGAGACCTTGATAAACAGATCCTGATCCCAAACCCTGAAACTATATTTTTGTTCAAGCATCCATCAGGCAGGACTCAACGATGTAGGTGTGGTCGTGATGTGTGGGGATCAACAGATGAGGTCAACAGTGAAGCCAAACCTTTGCTGCGTGTGTGCGTGCGTATACTAACCGGCAGTGAGACGGTGGTGCTTCACCATGTGGCTCTTCAGGCTGCTGCGAGAGGAGAAGTGTTTGGAGCAGTCGGCCAGCGGGCAGCGGTTCCTCAGGGCGCTGGAGTCCTGCTTGTGCTTCTTGGAGTGGATGTAGAGGCTGCTGCGTGCCGAGAACTTGGCATTACAGCCTGCGGGGAGAACAGAAAGCCCATTAATAGCAGAGACACTGGCTGGTACCACATGGTAAACACAAAGAGTGCGAAAACACACCCAGCAGCTGCTATTACAACTAGTGGTGCTTTTCCACTGCATAGTACCGGCTCCACTCTACTCACTTTGGCCACTTTTCCACTAAGTTAAAACTGGTCCCAGGTACTTTTTTTTAGTACCCGCTCTATCGAGGTTCCAAGTGAGCCGATGTGGAACCAAGAGCTGGGGTTGTCAAATAAGGCTTCAATGTTGATTGATAAAAAAAAATAATTAACGCATATAATTCTATGCCGGTTGTACATTCATAGAATAATTATCGGTATATCTGTTGAAAATGAAGGCCTCTATATGATTCTTCAGAAAAATCGGACATCCGAATTCGACTTCTACCTTGTATAGTTCAACAGAACTGGCCGATGGGGGGCGGCACGAGAGTAAGGAGCCTGTCCGTCAACCTAGGGAGGCGGAGTAATAAACCGGTGTCCTTGTAATGACTCAAGGGTTTGGGTTAGATGTGAGTGTCGTAGATGTGGGGGTAGCGGTGGACGGCTCAGCAAGCTTCTCCTCAAATGCGTTCAGTATGTGTCTGCATTTTAAAGCCTTGGACAATGCTCTGTGATAGCTCTATTATTGCTGTTGTTTGCTTGCCGGACATGCTTGTTTTTTTTGTGCATCCAATTTTCACCAGGAAGCCGGGAATTTTTTGATTTTCTGTGTATGCAGACATTCAGTATGGATCCTATGCAATGTTTTATAGACCATCTACCACCTGCAAAACATTTTCCCAGCATGAGCCACTTTAGTTTAGCGTCTAACAAGCGGCCACTGCTACAATGACCACACTGTAATGATACCGAAGCATCTTAATCCAAATATTAACAATCCATCCCACAGAATGCCTGAGAGGGCGCCACCATGACAACACCTTGGGGGTGAAGGGTCAGTGTCTAAGCCTCTGTCGCGAGGCCCCCCACCTTCTGCGTGGCATTGGAAGGGCTTGGTTCCCAGGTGGGTGATGCTGTGGCCCTTGAGGTGCTCTGCCCGTGTGAAGGACTTCCCACAGCCCTCCTCGGGACAGGTGAAGCGCCGGTCGTCATCATGCTTCCTGGAGCCCAGCGGGGGGTCCGGAGAGAGGGGGGGAGAGAGATCACGGGGAGGAATGGCATTGCAGTCAGAGATCCAGAGATAAGCCCTTAAAAGACAGTTTTACCAGGGTTTGTATTTTTACCGTTTGTGTCGTAGTAACTTGGACATGCTGGTGAAGGACCAACCACAGCCTTCAGAGTCGCAGACGAACGGTCTTTCTCCTGGAGAACACGGGAAGAAGACCACCATCACAGGAAGCCCGTGGGCTGCAGCCAACACACCTCTGGCCAACAGCTGTTTGACAACTCGGGGAACTAAAGACGCGACCCCTGGTATGAGTCCCGCATGTCTATCGGTTTATACTTCTCCGCAGCACTCCTCTCTACAGTTTGGTCAATGTGTGTGTGTGTGTGTGTGTGTGTGTGTGTGTGTGTGTGTGTGTGTGTGTGTGTGTGTGTGTGTGTGTGAGCACACACACATGCATGACATGTGTGAGGTTAGGGCACAGCCCTAACCCAGACCATGGTACAAACGGAATTAACACACACCTGCCGACCAATCAGAACAGAGAACAGAACATGACCTCCGGTGGCCTAAGCGGCGGTGACAGAGCTGGTGTGGAGAGGTCATACCCGTGTGACTCCTCAGGTGGATCTTGAGGCGGCATGCCTTGTCGTACATCTTGTCACAGCCGGGGTAGGAGCAGGTGAAGTGGCCCGCCTCCCGGAAGTGCGTACGGTTGTGGGAGAACAGGGCGCTGAAGGTGATGAAGGTCTTCTCGCACCCTGGGGAGCAGAAGGGGAAGTACAGAGTACACAGAAGCGTGGAGGCGGCATCTCTTGATAAAATAGACGTGATGTGGCATTGTCCGATGGACTCATTCTGCTGATTCAGATAGAAGTCCTGTTGATTCCTCACTAGTCGATCAAGGCAGTGGCAACAAGGCGTGATATTTACACTAACGTTACGATAACATCACACTACAACACCACGAAATGGAAATGTACTTTGTACCCAAAAGCTCCTCTCAAGTTGTACGACAGTAATGTTAACATCTATAGAAGACGTAAGTTAATAGATTAGAGTCAACAGAAAGATATGGTCGTAGGTGGGTACATTTGGATAATGGTTGACATGTTAAATAGTGTAGATACAGTAAAAGCGTGTAGTAAGAAGCTACCAGGATACAAACAAAAGTCCTTTCCTGGCCGCGGTGTGTCGACAGGTAGTCAGCCTGGTGGCTCTTACCTGGGAAGTCACACCTGTGGGGCCTCTGGGGCTCAAAGTGGACCCTCTGGTGGTTGGTGAGGCGGGTGGCACTGCGGAAGCGCTCGCCGCACACCTGGCAGGCGAAGGCGTTCTCCTGCTCATGCACCTTGAGGTGGGCCTTCAGGTTGTACACGGTGGTGAAGCGGCGGCCGCAGCCCGGCACCTGGCAGGTGTGCGGCCGCTGCTTGTCATGCGACTGCAGGTGGCGCTTCAGCTTGTATGAGGTGGTGAAGGCCCAGCCGCACGCCTCCACCGTGCACCGGTAGGGCCGGGGGTCCTCCGTGTGGTTCAAGAGGTGCACCTTTAGCTTCTGCCGGGTGTCGAAGATGCAGGCACAGCCGGGCTGGGGGCACCCAAAGGACACGGCCGTCTCCTTCTTAGACCTGATTAGGTGCACAGACCGAGGGTCTGACGGGTGACTGCCGTCGCCGTCGAAGATGTGTTTGGAGCAGGGTGTGACGAGGTCGCTCTCCGTGATGGCACACAGAGTACCTACTTCCTGTTTGATGATGGGACAGGAGTCCAGGGGGGCCTCCGTCAAGGGACAGTCATCCACCAGGGCCAGCTCGGAGTCGGCCCTGGACAGACCCGGCCGGGGGTCGTGGGGGCTGGAGGAGGCCACCGCCAGCGTGCTGATCTTGCCTATGGACTTGGAGCCGCTGTCATAGTTGAGGAGCACGATGTCCTCGTGGTCCTTCATGCCCAGATGCTCCTTCAGACTCAGCATGTCGTCGTCTGTGTGGACGTAGCCCTCCGGGGGGGCGGCCAGCGTCAGGACCCCGTCTTCAATGGTCACTATGATGCTTTGGTTGTTGATCATGATGCTCCCCGAGAAGGTTTCGTTGGCGTGGACGCCGGTCGAGTCTGCAGCACTGGCGTCGCCCTGAAGTCCGGACGGCTCAGACATAAAGCTGGACATGTCCATGGCGTCGCTGGTGTCCACGAGGCCGGTGTTGATCGGAATCAACGACCCGAGAAGCAGCTGCTCATCGATCGTATCGCCGTGTTGCTGGGCCGACACGACGCCCTGGGTCTGGAGGTGATGGAGGGCGGGCTTGGCCGCTGCTCCAACTGCACGGTGGACATTCAACACGCTGCCGACACCCTCAGCCTTCCTCCAGGCCTCACCGGTGACACGGCTAAAGGTGGGGTCGGGATACAGCACCTCCGTCAGCTCGGAGTCCGGGGTGACTGCTGAGCTCTCCGGGTCACCGCTCATCGCATCGCATCGCACGTCCCGTCCCTCTCCAGCGGGCCGGCGGAGGCCATCTTCCTGCACCACGGTGAAGACAACACGGGATTCCTCTGCGGGTTTGGGTGACAGCGATGCGGCGAGGCTCCCGAGGGCGGCCGGCAGGGAGGAGGAGCCGCCTGTGCGCTGCTGCCGTAAAGACGGAGACTGGAACCGCCGTGAAGCCGGACACTGGAGCTGCTGCTGTCGCAAAGCCGGAGACTGGAGCTGCTGCGAGGGATCCTCTTCCCCCGCCAAGAAAGGAAACGCCATTTGCATTGCGGAGTCCCCGCCATCCACGACGTGCTTCCAAACACTGCTTACATTGCGTTGTGGTGGTAATTCCTTCTCGCTCACGTCACGGAGTCCGATATGTGCAAACGTAGTATCGCTTTGAGACGGGTCCCCGCCTCCCGGCTGCTGACCGCAGACAGACGTGCGAGCCGCGCCGCCGCCGCCGCCGCCATGTTGTGGCAGCAGACAACGCGGAGGAGTCTCAGGCCCGCTGCTGTGCTCCTGTTGGGACTGCTGTGCGTCCAGAAATCCGTCGGCCCCGTTTTCGGTCGACAGAGTGCGAAAAAGTACCCGTGGGTTCGGTGTAAGAGGCGACAAAGCTGCGGTGTCCGGGGCGCCATGTTGAGCGTGGATGTTTGGGGCATCAGAAAGCCCCTGGATTTCCATCTTGGTATCCCTGTAGCAGCGGCGCATAAAGGGCCCGCCCTGTGGACGCCAGGCGATCCGTGAAGCCGCTCCACAGTTTACCTCCGAGCAGGGCCGCGCACTGCGGAGCGAGGCGATCCGTAAAGCACTCCGTAGTTTACCTCCCGCCACTTCCTTTTCCCTTTAGTTTCACGAAGTGCGGACCGAACGCTTACGTCATAGATTTTGGTAGATTGCGCGCATTCTTGACTGCCACACACACACACACACTGAATTAAGTAATATACAATGAAACTAATGCAATGTAAATGCTGTGTTCTCGGGCACAATATAACGAGACTGCCGTATTATTCTTTCAGCAGCGTAACGTTGTTGCTCTTCTGTATGTAACCACTGAGTGGGAGTGTTGTATTAAGTGCGCACACACACGTTACACATATTCATGTAATTTCAATTATATAATAATCCAGTAACATATTTGAGTCTTAAATAATATCTTTATTTGATTCCTAAGCAAATGCTTCAAAACATACAAACCCACCAATAGCTGACTGTCACAAATGGACACAGAAATAACACTTGTTCTGAGATAATAATTAGGAAGACTATTCACAAAATACTTATTTGTCCAATGACATGTATTGACACTTGCACATTTCTACTTGTAAGTTGTCACATATACCGCACCACTAGAATGGAAAAGTATTCAGCGGCATTATATTATTGGTTGTATACAAAGCTCAACATGCCTTATACAAAAATATCTCAACATGTGGTGTGACTGAAGACTTGTATCTTTTGATCATACATAACGTATACATGCATGCGTCATGTTGGAAACATCTGTGTAAACATCGGATTAAAACATCTGTGAGATATGAAGCTACTGTATATAATCCTACCATGGATATAGCTCTTGTATGCTGTATTTATTAGGTTGTCTGATAGCATTCAAGTGTGTCATACACAATAAAGAACCCTTATCAGACAGCATCATTGGAAAAACAACCCACATTCTGCACAGAACACAAACATTTAGGAATGTCAGTCTTTTTTTTGTAACATTTCTAATAGGATTAAATATTGAATGTCTATAAATACACCCTGTCGGCAGCACGACCACCAACTAAGCATGCACAATGACAAATCTCCTTGCATTGTGTGGTCATATAAAAATAGATTACCTTCGTGCACACTTTTGGGATTATGACGGAAATAAGGCCACATGTCCGAGTCCTTTCTGACACAGTATACTCTTCCCAGGACAACGCGTACTTCTTTTCTTCTCCTTAACACAAGCGGGCCTTTTGTAACGTAACAGTTATATAAATGATCATCAATATGTCCTTGGTATTCTCTCCCTCCAATTTTTGTAAAACTGCAACTTTGGCGTGGAATGCACTGTAAATATTGTCATAATTCTAATAATACTATGATCATTTGTTTATTTTTATCTTTTCAAAGCGCTGTGTGAGTAGAGAAAAGTTGTAGAGTTGGAAGTAGAGATGAGTAGGAAAAATAAAATACATTGAAGTGTAAAACAATTAAAGACAACAAACCCAGCTGTGTAGAAATAAGAGCAATAAAATAAATAATATTAAATAAATAAAACAAATGAAAACAAATGTGCATCATGAACACAATCATGTGGTTGAGTCATTTGACTTGACACAACTATGTGTAACAATGTTGGTGGGGGGGCGGGGGACTGGTGCACCTTCATACAAACAGCTTGACAAACACGAGACCATCTCTCTCTCTCTTTCTCTCTCTCTGCAGTGAAGTTTCAGGATGGGGACATTTTATCGGACACCCTATGCTACATGCTGTGCTAAGTGTGTCTGGTCGGTGAAATGTGCATTGACCAGGTATTCTGAATCCAACCATAGACTAGACCACTAGACTAGACTACTAGAATAGACTACTAGACTAGACTACCTACCTCGGGAGACTTGGTGGAGAAATGGTCCCGCTTCATAAACAAGGTAAAACAAATACCAAAATGGTGTTTAATAAAACAGGAGAAAAAAAAATCGAAAGAATTGCACGTTACATATAGAGCCAGTCTCTGTGTTTTGTACAGTAGCTGTTTGAAAGATGGTCTTCATATTGCTAGTAATATGTCTATTTTTATTTAAATCATTCATGTAATTTCAAGAGAACACGTTCATTGACACCATAGGCAGAACTAGGGCAATGTTTTCCTTCGGCATTTTCACATTTTTAGGTCCTTTTTTTATTAGCAATGTGTGGAAGCCAAATCAAATCGGCCCCTGAGGCAAAAGAAGACCCTTACAGTTTGCCTTTATGAGGTCTTCCTCTGTGTTGCCATGCTATGTTCGAGAATAGCAGCCCTGCTACTTGATGCACACAGCCAGCCCATCACTACCACTCCACCACCGCCTTAATGAGATGATGAGGGGTGCACAGCAGAGGAACTCTGCCTTTGAATGGTAGAGAACACACACACACACCTCTGTTTCATGCACTTCTGCATGAGTGAGGATGGATATGCTCTGGCCGCCTGTATGAACACGCTGGCGACGGCAGTGGGGAAAGCATCTTGGTTGGGTTAAGACTTCCTACTTGGCTCTGGAACTAAACATTGTGGCACTTTGACAGTGTGTGTGTGTGTGTCGCACAGGTGGGGCCGGAAGTTTTCGTAGCGAAAGCTTTGCAAAAGTGAGTCCCGGCTCGACCAGGTGTACTACCAAGAGCTCGACAGGACAAGCTCAGGTTTCAGTTCTCCATCTTTACTCTCTTCAGTCACTTCATTCGCATTCGCAAATATTCATAACCACGACAGACAGAAGTGCAGACACATACACGCTTTGGATAGGCACACACACACGCATACACACGCACGCACACACACACACACGCACGCACGCACACACACACACACATTGTGATTTCAGGCATGCGTGTTTCTTCCTTTAGCGTTGGTGGAGGTTGTCGTGCTGGGCGACGGGGAGGTGGAGGTGGTGGTGGAGGGTGGAGCAGCGGGCCTTGGTTCAATGCCCCGGCTCTTCATGAAGGAGAGCAGCTGGTCGGGGATCTCGGCCAGCACATCCTTAGCCAG
The DNA here is from genome assembly GCA_002895965.2 of Coryphaenoides rupestris. Classification (NCBI taxonomy): domain Eukaryota; kingdom Metazoa; phylum Chordata; class Actinopteri; order Gadiformes; family Macrouridae; genus Coryphaenoides; species Coryphaenoides rupestris. The sequence continues at coordinate 81,840 of PIJE02000735.1, forward strand.
GCGCGCCATGCTGAGCACCTGGTTCCCAGAGCGGTCGATGTAGTCTCGGAACGGAACAAACTAAGCCGGCGGGGAACACAAGCATCAGGTGTACAGAGGATCCATTCAAGATTTCAGTACAATGTAATGCTTACTCCACATTCACTCCTGCAGTATTCTTCTAAACATACATTCTAATCTCTCTCTTCATCTCTGATAAGTCAGTGGGCCTGTCTCAAAGACAGAATCCTCTCTCAAAGACAGGATCTGCTCGAAGACAGGATCTGTCCTCAAGACAGGATCAGACTGGATCCAAGATTACTTGGAGGTGAACCCATTATTATATTTGTGCACATTGATCCCATGACTGAGCACATTGTTTAAAGGTGCAGTGTGTAGAATTAAAGGCCTCTGTATGCTTCTTCAGAAGTGTTCTGACATCAGACCCCCGAATTCGACTTCTACCTTGTATATTTCCACAGAACTGGCCAATATTGGGGCGGTACTAGATTAGGAGGCTGTCCGTCAACCTAGGGAGGCGGAGTGAAATGTCCTGCCGAGATCTGACTCCGGGCTTCAAGCCCCCACCCCCCTTCATACCCCACTAGTCTACCCTATCGCTAAGGAGGGGGGCGGGTCTGGGAGGGGGGCGGGTCTGGGAGGGCTTTTCGGATACACTGGATTCGGAGAGTGATTTTTCGGAAAAGAACCCAACAGAAGTGTCAGAAGCCGGTTTCTGCATTTCGGAAGAAGCATACAGAGGCCTTTAGCGGAATCCAGCATATATAACTACTACTACGGTGGCCTTCAGGTGCCAGGAGCTACTTTCAATCATGATTATAGTGATTATACACTAATGTGAACAATATACTGTAGTTAGAAATATTATTTTACATTTCTATTTTACATACATGGAATACCAAGACTGCACCTAATTGTCAAAAAGTAAAAGTCATTGTTGTTGTTGTTGTTGGTGGTGGTGGCCACATGGCAAAAGTGGACCGGAAGGACAGAAGACAGAAGCGTATATAAAGACTTTACCTGGACAATGTCCCTCTCAGCAAACCGTCCTCTGGAGGACACCCTCACCTCGTCTCCGTCCAGCTCCTCCATGGCTGCGGACAGACGGCCAAAGCTGATGTTTGAAATGTATTTGCAAGCAGCCTATCGGTTACAACAGTGTACCGTGTACACCCTGAACTATTTCTATTGTGTACTCTCATCATCTATATATTCTGTAAAATGACTTTGGGGCTGAGAAATGCTGCAGTTCTCACCGGCATTATATTATACTTCTCATGTCATTATGCATCACCAGAGACCACTGAGGAACGTATTTCACTTGCCCACTCCGTATGCAAATTGATAATACGGAATGTATTCCAGTAGCGGTTGGCTGCTGGTCTGGGTGTGTCTGGGGGGAGCAGGCAGGCTAGCCTAGCAGGCTGGACAGCCATTTAACTGTGAAATGATATATCGACCCAATTACGGATATACATACAGTATATAACAATATAACATAGACATCCACCCCTCGGTCACTCTCTGCATCAACCTCATCTGACGTCATGGCAACCATCATTTGTTATTGTTAACTGTGTCTAACATGGACGTTTGTAAGTGATCAGTAGACAGAGCGTGATGCCAATGCAGCTGAGGTTCAATGGAGCAAGATGATGACGATGATGTGTGTGTGTGTGTGGGTGGGTGTGTGTGTGTGAGCTCTACTGCACCACACCACACACACAGACCTGACAGATGGAGGTCTAGTCACACCTGGGGAGGGGGGGGGGGGGGGGGAGAAAGAGAGGGATAAAGGGAGAGGGAGGAAGGGAAGAAGGGAGAGAAAGAGGGAGAGAGGGATAGCGAGAGAGAGAGAGAGGGAGAGTGGCAAAGAGAGAGAGTGAGGGACAGAGAGAGAGAGACAGAGAGGGAAAGAGGAATAGAGAGAGAGAGAATCCATAGGTGATTGAGGAAATCACTTCAAATTTGTTTTTTCACATGGGAAAGTGGAGAGAGAAGAGAGAGAAGAGAGAGAGAGAAGGAGATAAAGAGACAGAGAGAGGGACAGAGAGAGAACATGAGAGAGAGAGAAAGTCAAAAGGTGATCAAGGAAATGACTTGAAACACTCTTTATTCTTTAGATGCTGTGTAGCATGTCAACAACAAAGTGGTTCTCTCCTCTAAATCTGCTGTCATGTTCTCACCAACGTTTAGAGGACAGACAGGAAGGATCAAATGGGATCTTCAAACTGACTCGCCAAAACACTGTTCCTCTGTGACATTCCTTTTTAAAGGGGCTTTCAAATCTAATTTTAGCCCTGGATGGATGCCAGCATATCTGTGAAAGTAAATTCAATTTCCATTGATTGAATGTAACATGCTCAGAATGCTCTCTCTCTGGCTCCCTCACCCATCTCCCTCCAGCTTCCAGCTCGCTGTGGGTCTATCAAGGCGTAGAGATCACTTCTGCATGGCTTCACCGCAGGCTTGCTCCAACGTGACCATCTCCAACATACAACATTATGTTCATGTTGTCCTATAACTTCAAACAGCTCTTACTCAAGCCTTATGCCTCAACTCGACCATCTCCTACCCGAACTGAGCAGGTTTTAACTTAACACACACACACACACACACACACACACACACACCCTCATACCCCTGACCCCAGGCTCTGCAGAGTGTATAATAGGTCCCACTGAGATCTCTCTTCTGGTTTGGCCTGAATCATTACTTTGTCTTTCTCTCCCAATTCTTGTGGGTTTAATTCAGATTATTTGGCCAATTAGCGTCTGCAGCAGCACTCTGAAGGGCATTTGGATAGCACTTGGCCATTAGCATCTGCACAGGGAGTCCCGCTGTATGGTGGGCCATCACAACTTCATTGTTAAGTGGTGAAGGTGAAATTTGGTGATTTTCGACCGGCTTTGTATCATTTCAAATGTGGGCCGTATATGCAAATTACCAATCCTTGCTTTTCCTCCATGTTGCCTGCACCTTTATCTCCCTGCTACTTTAGTCCGGCGTCATCCTACCCACCGTCGTACCACAACTCTGTCATTAACTCAATTGTCAAATGACGGAGTTGGGGTACGATTTAGCATCCATGCTGAGCTGAGCCCAGAGACAGAGAGCATCGGCAACAACCGCAGGCCTTAATCTCACTACATCCCTGATGTGGATCGATAGAGATAAGGTTCACACTATATCTCTAATAGATAGAGATAAGCTTCACATTATATCTCTAATAGATAGAGATATGTATGTATGTATGTATTGTGACAGACGGCCACTGAAGGGCAGAGGAATGAGGGTGGACGACAGTCGGGGGGGCCGCAATTCCCCATTCGGCCCCCAGAGGGAGCCGAGGAGGCAGAAAGTGAGACCAAGGCAATCAGCCTTATTGAAACTGGCTGCGCCCGCAGCCAATTAAGGAACCACCTGCAGACTATAAATAGGAGAGGACCTGGGTGGTGGAGAGAGGGGACGGGAGAGGGGACGGGAGAGGGGACGGTTGAGGGGACGGTTGAGCAGACGGTTGAGCGAGTGGAGACGTGGACGTGGAAGTATAAGAGGAAGTGGAAGTGGTGGTGGGAAAGGAAGAAGAGGAGGAGAAGGAGCAAGGACGAGAACCAAGACCCTGTGTGGGTGAGTTTATAGAGACAGGAGTGGCTGTGTGCCCGACTTAAGGACTGTCTGAGAACCCGTGTGTGTATCGACCCTTGCCTGCCTGACGACCCTCCCGCCTGCCTTGCCCTGGACCCCCTGAAACCACTTCCCGGTGTGATACCCCCCTGCATACGAACTACGACTACTCTCCTGGATTACGGACTGGACCACTATAATATCCCTGCACTTTCCCCTTCCCCCCTGTACAGTAAATAAAGACTGTTTACAGTGAATATTGGTGTGGGGCAATTTAATTATTATATTCAGTTGTGGACACACTCAACCCTACAACGGAGTGTGCCACTGTATGTATGTAGACACACTCAGTGGTGGTAGTGTTCACAAGACTGAAAATAATGAACTCAATGTCCACAATGAAAATAAATGAAATGCAAAAGTTTATCGACTGTAACTGGAAGTGAGAGGTTATGGTTAGTAGCAGTGTCAAGTCCGTGATCCAATAGAATCGTCGTTCTCCAGAATCAGGGTATAGCACACCGGGACGAATTCTCAGACAGATCAGGGCGAGGCAGGCGGGAGGGTAGTCCGGCAAGCGAGGGTCATACTCGAAGCGGGATCTCGGACGTTCAAGGGCCCCGGCACACAGCAAACTTGTCCTATTTATGTCCTGTAAACAGGGCGTTGATTGGCTGCCGTGGAGTTTCTCTGACAATGGGCAAGGTATTTCCAATTCGGATGCTTGCAGCCGGAAACGGTGACGTCATGGGGAACTCCATATTTGGGCATAGGCTTAATTGTAGGTCTAGACGACTGTCTCAGGGGCTCCCTCTATGGGCCAAAGTGTGAATGCAGGGAAAGGCACATACGGTAATAATGATTCCTTACTTCTCCTCTCATGCTCCTCGGTGGCCGGCTGCCACAGTATGTAAGTGCAGTGTAAAGTGTGTTCTCTAAGAAGCTGAAAGCAGCAGCAACATGTGGTCTCCTAGCAGCCACATGACTCCTCAACACAAGAGCGAACCGCCACCTCCAGCCCCACAACCTCCTCATCTGGGAGAGTCCGGCACCGTGCTCACAGTGCCCCTATGATGTAACAGCATGTTATGTAACAGCACCTTATTGTGAACTGTTAGTCATTATATACATATTATACATATTATTTTACATAACGCCAATTAGCCAGCCACCTGCTGAGCCGCAGCAGCCTTTCAAAGCATACAAACGTTGATCTAATGCACGTGTGTTTGTGTATGTGTGTTTGTGTGTGCACATGCCCGTGTGTGTGTGTGTGTATGCATATAGTGCTGCCATATAATCTGTATGACAATGATTATTACATCCCAACAGGCTGGACATCCACAACCATGAAGAACTGACCATCAAACTCTGCAGGGCCCACTCCCACGATGATGATTGACATGGGCAGGCCGGCTGCCTGTGGAGGGAAAAACACACACACACAATATTGATTTATGAACTGATCTTGTGGACATCCTCCCACCATGGCTTAAGCTCAGATCAAAGCTCCCACTAAACTTCATCACATTGGTCGAATACAATCCAAGTACCGTATTTTTCGGACTATAAGGCGCACTTAAAATCCTGTAATTTTCTCAAAAATCGACAGTGCGCCTTATAATCCGGTGCGCCTTATGTATTAACCTCGAACCGATTTTATGTGGTACACGGCGCTCAAAAATCTGTCAAGCAGCGCCGCTTAATGGATTGTCGGCGCATTACGGCTACCGCGGAGTAATACTTGATGGATTGTCGGCGCATTACGGCTACCGCGGAGTAATACTTGATGGATTGTCGGCGCATTACGGCTACCACGGCGTAATACTAGCCTTGCGGAGTAATACGTACTGTGCTTCAACATACCGGTAATATTATGGTGTGTGTATAAGGACTGAAGATGAAGAATTTGATGGATTTGTGGATGAGGAATGAACTGAAAAAGTGAGTGTATTGTTTTGTATTTTATGTGTTACAACTGAACAATGTTGAGAGTTATTGTGAATGAGTTGAATAAAGTTCGATTTATCTGACTGTTTTGTGTTGCTTAATGCGCCTTATAATGCGGTGCGCCTTATAATCCGGTGCGCCTTATGTATGAAAATAGACCCGTTCATTGACAGTGCGCCTTATAATCCGGTGCGCCTTATAGTCCGGAAAATACGGTAATTTCAGACAAGGTATTCAGCCCTCTGAACCGTCAGCCTCTGGTATTACTATCACATGTAAACTATCATATATATTGTATCGACTGTCTGGGAAGGTATTCTGTGACATTCTGTGAATGTCAGCAAATAACAATGTATATTTTAGTACATAGATTTATGTGTATTGATCACCTGGATATTTTTGCTGTATATTCCATTTTATATTTCATTTACTTATTTTACACTTTATATTTATTATTAGTATATCTATTTATAGTTCTATTTTGCACAGTTCTATTTCTATTTTGTAGTTCTATTCTATTTTGTATTCCTTATAATTACTGTCGGCTGTCGGGCGTTCACTCACTGCTTATACTCACGTGTAAATTGTGAAGTGACAATAAAATACTTGAAACTTGAAACTATCACCCACTGGTATTACTATCACATGTAGGCTGTCTCTGGGTATTAATATCACATGTAGACTGTCTCTGGGTATTAATATCACATGTAGACTGTCTCTGGGTAATATTAAATGTAGACTGGGTATTAATTTCACATGTAGACTGTCTCTGGGTAATAATATAACATGTAGAATTTCTGTGGGTATTAATATCACATGGAGAAGTCCAAAACCAGCCTTAATCCCTTCAGGATCAGCAGGGTGCATCTAGGCTGTGGCTGTTGAATGTAATTTCTACGAACTTGAGAATGGCTGCTCTCTATTTTACATAACTGAGCTGCAGCTCAACACATACACATGGATATTTTATTTAGAGGACGGAATATTAGGAAAATGTTAAATGCCGTTGTCTCAAATGTGATACACCGCCTACCTTCATTGTTGCTTCTATCAAAATCATGTTTTATACTATTTATTGTTCAACATTGCTTGTGCAAAATTGTGCACTATTTTTTCTATTTCTATTATATTCGTGACATCTTTTTTCCAAGACAACGTTAATCATTGGAAGTACAATATGCACGTCCACTCAGTATTGTGGTCATGTGATGTGCAGGGCGGGGCCAACTCACGTTGACCACAGCCTCCTTGGTCTGGGCCATGTCGGAGATCACCCCGTCTGTGATCATCAGCAGCACAAAGTACTGGGAGCCATCAGTCATGTCTGCCGCACACCTGTGTGCACACACACACACACACACACACAAATATTGATAAGCACAAACATATACACACACATTGTTTTTTCGGCCAAAATCATATAGAATAATAATCTACAATCTACAATATGAAACATGTACGGTTGCTGATATTCATAATTTGGTAGCAAGGCATTAGGTAGCTACAAATCACCTGCATATTATAAATATTGAGAAAGGGCGGATATGGAACTGCATGCATCCACGGTTATAGTTGGGTCACAAACATCTCTTGTGTACATGCAATAGCACCCTGTATGTGTGTGTGTGTGTGCGTGTGACAGGTAATGCTACGCGCCCAAAGCCTGCTGTCTGTCTGCTGTGAACATTTGCCTCTCTCTCTCTCTCTCTCTCTCTCTCTCTCTCTCTCTCTCTCTCTCTCTCTCTCTCTCTCTCTCTCTCTCTCTCTCTCTCTCTCTCTCTCTCTCTCTCTCTCTCTCTCTCTCTCTCTCTCTCTCTCTCTCTCTCTCTCTCTCTCTCTCTCCCCACCTGCCTGGGGCTGGAGGAGGTAAACATGCCTTTATTTCTGTCTATCTGTCTGTCTTACCTTTCTACTTGTCTGTCTTCTACCTGTCTGCCTTACCTGTCTATTGGTCTCTCTGTCTACCTGTCTGTCTGTCTATTGGGCAGTTCAACGCTGGAGTGAGGAACACAATCCCACTCTACGGAACTGTACAGAAACCACAGACTGGCAGATGGGGACATTGATGAATACACAGACTGTCACAGCCTACATCTCTCTTCTTGTTATTTATTTTTTTGTCTACTTTTTTGTGTACTGTCGCCTGCCATGTCACAAGAGTTTCACTGTTCAGAATGGCCCTGTGTTATGAAGAACATGTGACAATAACACGTTGACTTTGCCCCCCCGTCTTTCCATCTACATTTCTGTCTCCCTGTCTGTCCTACCTGTCTGTATGTCTACCTGATTTCCCTGTCTGCCCATCTGCATGTCTGCCTGACCTGTCTATCTGTATGTGTGTCTACCAGCAGCTACACCGACTGTTATGTCAATCATTAACTCTCCTCTCTGCTACTGACGCTACCAGGTACCACTCTCTCCCTTGATAAGCATCCCTTTTTGGTGACTATATTTGTTTGTTTGTTTTCTAAAGTGTGTTATCATCCCGTTCCTTCTACTAGACCTGCATCTTTCATTGTCTAACTGTGTATATAATACATAAATACATGATAGATGCTGATAATACAGACCTAGATATTGCCTAGATTGCCACTCATCCTAAAAGTATCAAATACTCTCCGTTTATGTCTATTTTAAGGGTTAATACAAACCTACAGATGGCTGCGAGGCCCAATCAGCACTACTAACGACTAAGGAGGTTAACCAGGGTGAACACACGCACGCACGCACGCACGCACGCACGCACGCACGCACGCACGCGCACACGCACACGCACACGCACACACACACACACACACACACAGCCTCCCACTGATTACAGGAATCCAGAGGAGGAACATGATGTGAGGAGGAGGAGGAGGAGGGTGGTGAAGTGAAGTAGGCGAGGGAGGAGGAAGGAGCGTGGAGAGAGAAGCCAGAAGAGGCAGCGTGGGCACAGAGGCGGTGATGTCACCAGAAACACACAGAACCACTTCTGTGGGTGGGGGAAGAATAGAACGTGGGGTGAGACGAGAAGAGTGTCCTCTCTCCCTCCTTACCTCGCAACTTACCTTCATTCCCCCCTTCCCCCTTTCTCTCCCCTTCTCTCTCGCTCTCTCCCTCTCTCTCTCTCTCTCTCTCTCTCTTCTCTCTCTTCTCTCCCTCTCTCTTCTCTCTCTCCTCTCCCTCTCTCCCTCTCTCCCCCCTCTCTCTCTCTCCCCTTTCCTCTCCCTCTCTCCTCCTCTCTCCCTCTGCCTCCCCTCTCTCTCCCTCTCACTCGCCCTCTCTCCCCCCTCTCTCCTCCTCTCTCCCTCTCTCCCCCCTCTCTCTTCCCCTCTCCCTCTCCCCCCCTCTCCCACTCTATCTCCCTCTCCCTCTCCGTCTCTCTCCCTCCCTCCCTCTCTCCCCCTCACTCTCTAAAGCAAACTGAAGCGTGTGATTTCTCCAAAAGCACAGCCAGCTTACAGTTTGCAGTTAGTACTTGCAGTGCACTGCGTGAGTGTGGGCTCACAGCATTAAGGGGTAGGATATGCTATGAAAGTAGACCATGCAACTCTGTGTGTGTGTGTCCATGTTATACTCAGGGAGGGCATATGCTATGTAGTTGCTCTAGACATGGCTCTACTGAGCATAGTAGCAACGATGATGACAAGTCGACCATAACCAACTCATCAGAGTGTAGCGCTCACACACTGTGGACAGACGAGTCTGGATGGATGCTGACTAGATCAGACTACCAGCCTACCCTGTGGACTGCACCAACTGGTAGACCGTACTAGTCAGCATGCATCTAGGTGGACACCCCCACTTGTGATGTCACTACATCACACTGACAATTTGAGTCATATGGCCATTTTGAAACTGCTTGTAATGGCTAACCACGCTCACACCTGGTGGTGTAATCGGGCCTCTTTAAGTCTGAAGTATATGGAGTGCAAATTCCGCCTCATATTTGTAGCGCGACACAAACTACTGTTTTAACAGAGGGCTAATGTAGTGTGGCGGTGTTTCTTTCGAGGTTAGATGCAAAATATGTCCCGACACGACTGTGTGCTTTGGGCTTGGTATGAGAAATTATGTTCACATATTAAGAGGCAAGGAGTGTGAAAGTGTTTCATTTCTTATAAAATCAACTCCAGCCCCGGTGACAGCAGCAGAACAGTGTGAACTGTAATTACGGCGGCCTCATCTGTCAGAAAGCCATGTAGCTGTAAACGGGGATGCAGTTTTAATTGTACTTAATTGTATTGTAGCAAGGAGCAGCGTACTCCACGCTAAGGATGGGCCTCCACACACTATTACCGTGAGCTCCCCGGTGTTGAGAAAACCCACTTGTGTTTTCACACAGAAAACAATGTTTGCTGTGTGTATTCCTGAGTTTTGTGTGTATTCCTGAGGGAACTTCATTGCGCAGGAAACGGGAGACAGAAAGAAAGAAAAATAACAGATGGAGAACTTTAAAAAATGACTGATGGAGAGTTTCTGAACACTTTGTCTCAATGTATTCCACTCATCTCCCCACTTCCTGCCAATAACTATTGGGCGGGGTTAGGGTGAGCTGTGTGTGTGTGTGTGTGTGTGTGTGTGTGTGTGTGTGTGTGTGTGCTTGTGCATGTGTGTGTGTGCATTTGTGTGTTTGTGCATGTGTGCATGTGTGCTTGTGCATGTATGTGGGTCACTGGGCATCTCACCGTGCCACCTGGTTGATGACTGGAGCAAAGTTCGTGGGTCCATACAGCTGGACGGTGCGCAGGCTCTGGAAGTAGGCCTCCAGCACGCTCACGATCCCCACGCAGTTGGGGTCCTCCGTGTTGGAGTTCTGCAGGAAAAGGAGCCACAGAGCCTGAGCATCCACAACACTGGAGGGCACACTGGAGGACACACTGGAGGACACACTGGAGGGCACACTGGAGGGCACACTGGAGGGCACACTGGGGGACACACTGGAGGAGACACTGGAGGGCACACTGGAGGGCACACTGGGGGACACACTGGAGGAGACACTGAGGGACACACTGGAGGACACACTGGGGGACACACTGGAGGACACACTGGGGGACACACTGGAGGACACACTGGAGGAGGACACACGGATCTCCACAAACCGTTTGTTATATATTGTTTAAGAACAACCAACCAAAGCTAGAGCAAATTGATAGTACAGACAGAGAAACAGACAGAGAGGCAGACAGAGAGACCTTTTTAGAGAATTTTTTCATGTTTTAGAATTCAATTCGTTTTTACTCTATTTAATGTTTAATGTTCAATGTTAGGCACCAATTGCACAAAAGCACATTCCTTGTTTGCAAAAACTAAGGCAAGAAAGCTGTTTCTGATTCTGATTCTGACAGACAGACAAATGTACATACGTATGTATAGACAGACAAACTGACAGATGGATCAATACCTTTTCTTGTCAAAGTCACAAATGGGCAAAGCACAGAAAACAACTCTTTCCAGAGAATTGAGCGGAGGAACTTGTACTTTCTTGTGGGGTTGCTCCTGACTGCCGTTTAATAATAGATTATTCTAATGAGAGCTGCCATAGCGTGACAAACCTCAAGCCTCCGTCACGCTCAGGTGAGCATTAATTGGGTGAGCAGATGAAGCCTCCTGTACCGAGGCAAACTTTCCAAAAAGACGGTGATTGATTTTCCTTCTCCTGGGAGAAGAATGCAGCCATTTATACCCTCGGCATAAAAAGGCTGAAAACACACGTGATCGTCTGCCTCAGCTTGTCAATGCTCATTAGTGATTAGGTCATTGTTACGTCATGTTTCCTGAGAGCTGATGTCAAACCCCCTCTCTCAGACCCAGCAGACAGAATATTAACTGGCGTGTTTCTTCATTTCATCTTCATATACATTTTTATATCTTTCAACCAGTGCCTGCCTTTGTCTGCCTGAAAAAATACATATTCTTTTGAAATATCTATTCTATTCATTCATTCTGTCCTCCGGTCAGGTAATTTCATTTCAATCATATCTGCTGCTGTGTAAGATGATGGTGTTGGGCATAGGATTCCCTACACAACTTTTCTTTGCGATATTAAAATACTTTTGCTCTTCTTTAGTCGCAGATTGGCTTTTGTTCTGTTCAGTAGTTTGGTGGCAGTTTGGTCATTTTCAGTGAATGAACCTGTGTCTCTTAGCCCATTTGTTTCACATGTGCAGGAGCATCCTTAAGTTTGTCTGTTACCTTTTTGAGTTGTCGAAAGCCTTCTTTCGAGTTTTTGTTCCTCTTTTGGTTCTTAGTATGGCGTGAGTTAGGTCTCAGCAAGGACAAATCCACTTCACGCAGCTATAAAAAGCCATGGAAATTCTTTGGGTCATCATAACCAGCAAATCCATGCTCTCACCGAGACCCTCCAGAACCAGAACACGGCTACCCAAGATCCCCTGGCTCCAGACCTACCAGCTCCCTCCCCACCGCCAGAGGCTGGTCTGGCACCTCAACCAACCAGCGGCCGCCACCAGAGAGAGACGATGTCCAGCCAGGAAAGTGCCGGGGCTTTCTCACTCTGTGCTCTCAGTCTTCCAGCTCCATCCCTCCGGCTTTCCTACTCAAAGGTCCACGATTGCCTTTCTGATCGTCCTGCTTACTAGAAAAGCATCCCCCTGGGCAGCCGCTGTCTGGGAGCAGCAGACCACAGTTTGTTCCGCTCTCAATGTCTTCTTTGGCGACAGGGCGAAGGTTTTCGACCATCCAGTTGGTGGGCAAGACGCAGAAAAGGATTTTCAGATGTACACGGGGACGTTTCCACCCTCATTCTTAAAAACAATCATGAATCATATTTCATGGTTAAAAAGCTAAACATATGTGTTTGAAAGGTTAACAAAAGCTATAACTAATTCCTGGCATTACAAGCAAAACAATCAGTTTTCCCTGCTGACACGTCAACAATGAAAACTGCTTTCCAAAATATCTTCACCCTGGACATGCAAAACAGAGGAAAGCCCAAAACGCATAGAAAGACCAATGTTATAAAATGCCCATGTCTAGGCCTATGAGTCTCCTCAACTCCACCAGGGTTCACGCAGCGAGTTCCGTACAGAAGTGAAGTCTTTTGGATCTATTAAAATCCTCGAGTCTCGAGTGTCTTGGGCTGCCTGAGTTTGTATTGGTTTGTTGGTTTGTTTGTTTTGGTCTCTGATTATATCGGGGTCACTCTCTCACGCTGTGATTCACACACAGCAGTTGTTTTCCACCATACAGCCCTTCCTTCCCCTCTCTCATCCTTCAAAACATTTCACTACACTGTGTCCTGAGCCGCCTGTTCAAGTACACAACCTCAGCTTCTATTGGTAGATGCACGCTGTGCAGCCGCATCACAGACGGGAAGTCAAACTAGGACACTTCTGGGCTGAACCGAGCCAACAAAACACTGCTGACGCAGGACGACAACAATATACAGCTGGAGGAAAGCCTGATGTGCTGTTACATCATAGTGACACGGGGCCACAACAACATACAGCTGATGTGTGGTTACATCACAAGTGACGCGTGGCCACAACAACATACAGCTGATGTGTGGTTACATCATAGTGACGCGTGGCCACAACAACATAGAGCTAAACCAAAACATAAACCCAAACATAACATGTTTTATATGAAGCCTGATGTGTGGTTACACTTACATTTGGGCATTTGGCAGACGCTTTTATCCAAAGCGACTTATAAAATAATGCTATGGATTGGTCAGGGTCCAAGTCTCGACATAAAGGCACAAAGTGTTAAAAACAAAGGATCAACGATGTGAATATGGACCCACTATAGCTTCAACACATGCTAGTGCATGCACTCGCTGTTGTTGGTAGTTTGGAGCTATATTGGAGATATTTTCCGGTATATTCATAAGAATGTCTTGTCAATATGCTATGTGTGTGAATTAAGTGTGGAGGAATACAGACAACTAGAGACACCTGTCACCCATGTCTATATTGAGGTTTCCAAAATGGTTGAGTTGAAGGCTCTTGCGTCCAAACATACATATTTATGATGGTAAGGTATGCGGGAGGCAGTCCAGAAGCTAGACTGAGTGGCTAAGGTCAAAAGGAGAACTAAACAGATGTACGTAAGCCAATCAGAGCAGGTTGCTATCTTGGGTCAGGAAGAGGAGAGAGCCTATCCATAGTACCTGTGGCGGTATCCAAAAAAGGGTTTTGGAATGTGTAGGATGACCATGTGACAATGACCATGTGACGATGTGTATTTAAGTCAGAGTCAAAGAGGGGTGTGTCAGTCGTCTCTGCAGATTTGACTCAGGCTTATCGTCACTATTGGCTATGGCGAATAAAGTCTTTAACCTTCAAACTTTGGTCTCCCCGGCATCTCCCTCTTACGAATGTCAGAGTATTGGTAATTTTCCATGACAGCTATATCCCTTCACCCCCCCCCCCCCCCCCTGGAACAGGGCGTTTGGTTTTCCTTTATGATGATTTAAGGCTTTGGAGGAGATGGAGGGGAAAGGGAAATACAACGTATAGATTGGTTGTAAATATAACACACACATGTGCTGTTCCATTGGACAAAGTTACAGGAGGTAGTGAGCAGAGTATTGTATCTGCAAGCTAGTGACTCAAGTACACTTAAAAGTAGACAGTCTCTGAGACTTGGTGAATCAAAGTGAATAACATGTCCGTCCAAGGACTCATGTTGGTTAATATTGCTGATAAGAGTCACAACATGCTATACGAACCATATAGAACCATATACATTATATGTTGTATATGGTGGTTGGTTGCTCTTTAGTGCAGAACAATATTTCTCCTTCTCTACTTAAAAGAGTTCAGATGAGCATTGTTAGGGAGAGGCTAGCAGGTTTCCCTGAAGTCTAGAACAGTCTCTGTCCTGGCAGCGCCAGAGAGGGGGCCTGTTGACAGATGGAAGCTCGCTGGCAGGAATCCGGTTGGCTCTCATTAGTCGGGCAGAATATACCATAATACCATCAGCTGTTGATGTGACACACATGCACTTGTGGATACAGAGATACAGGAAAGTAACATCTCTTTCTTTCTCTCTCTCCCCCTCTCTCTCTGGGTGTCTCTCTCTCACCAGTGGGAAGGCGTGGGAGATCTTCCCGTCCGGGGGCAGCTTGGCACCGAAGCCATAGGCTGGGAAGAGCTTGTCGCTGTCGTAGTCCTGAATGATCTCGCCCACCGCCTTCAGGGCCATGGCGTACGCATTCATCTGGTAGGGGCTCATGTAGTGCAGGGAGGTGGGCTGGGACGGGTTACCTTGGGGGAGAGACACACACACGCACACACACACACGCATGCACACACACACACACACAACCACAATAGGGCACACACAATGACATATCCACACATGTACACATGCACATACATGTTGCAAACACACAATCACGCACGCATACATACACACACAGATACGCACATACAATCACACAAACACACACACACAATTCCGCAAACACATGATCACACACACACTCACACACACAATGGCGCACATGGACCCATACAAACAAGAAGGTTTCTGTTACCAGGGTATATCTTTATTACCGTGTGTAACAAACTAGTTTATTAACTTTTTGACTTCTACCCTGCTGCCCCTGAGTGTCTATTGCTAACCTAATTCAGCATATATCTAACTCTTGATCTCCTCCTGACTGTGGCACAGCCAGAGGCCACATCTCAAAAGCATAATCCCCTAACATATCTTAAAATATATTGGACATAATCCTCTTTAATTGCCTTTCAAGTGGCTGTTTAAAGTGTGACAGGAAATAGATGATAATTCCCACTGTGGGCAGTACAGTGGGTGACACCATGCCATCTCCTCCTCCTACCGTTAGACGCCGTGAAGTCGATGGCCACTGTGAAATTGAGTTGCGTCCTGGCAAGAAACAAAAACTGTGAGCGTCTCACACACACAAAGACACATAGACACACACACGCATGATGCACTCAGCGGCCCTGAGACGCGTTGTGGACACACTCACCCTCCTCGGATGTAGTCCACAAACGTGTATTCTGACTCCACCTTGAAGGACAGTAGGGTCACCTTGGCGGGACAGAGAGAGACAGATAAACAACAAGACTTTAGATTTAGGCCAAATGTTGGCAACATTTTTCTTTGCACTTCTATGTGTCAGAAAAGTTGTAAATCAATGCAGCCATTTTATTTTGGATCTTCATACAATCGGTATATACTATTTTACTATTTTGTTGCTGGCATTGGACAGATGTCTAGTATTAACGCATTACAATAGAATATTTAATCTCATATTTCAAATACATAATGCCACTAAAAACTGCAACTAATCTTCTTTTGTCATACCGTCCCAGAGTTGACATATTTCTTCTTCTTGCCTTTCTTTTTGGGGTTCAGGACCTGGGGCAGGCGGGGGGGGTCATCACATTGTTTTACACATCACATTGTTTGACACTTTTTTCTATCAAGACTCAGACAAACTCATACTGTTAAGAGAAAAATAATGTGACGAATTGAGGTTAAATGTCTGTGTTTTTACCTCATAGACGTTAAACTGGCTCTGGCCTCTGGACAGCTCTCGATAGCTTGTGGTAAACTCCCCGATGAAGTCATGGCTGAACCAGAGATAGCAGAGAGAGAGAGAGAGAGAGAGAGAGAGAGAGAGACACCAGAGAGAGAGAGAGAGAGATAGAGAGAGAGGGGGAGAGAGGCAGAGAGGCAGAGAGGCAGAGAGGGAGGGAGAGAGAGAGAGAGAGAAAGATAGAGAGAGAGAGGGAGGGATAGAGGGAGAGAGGGAGAGAGGGACAGAGGGAGAGAGAGAGAGATAGACAGAGAGAGAGAGGGAGAGAGGGAGAGAGGCAGAGAGGGGGAGAGAGAGGGAAATAGAGAGAGTAAATAATGGAAAATAATACAAGTACACCTGCTCCACTACAGCTTTAAATGCTGCTTTGGTCTCCCTAGTGGTTGGTACGTTCTCCTCTCTGGCTGGTCGGCCATGACAGTCCAATGAGCAGGTTCTGAACTCTAGAGATTCCTACTACCTGCCACCACACCAGATGCAGCACAGACTGCCGGCACCCGCAGGGAACAAAGGAACCCCGGCCTATTTATACTTTAGTGGAAAATGAGATATGTTAAATTCCTAGCGGTTCACAGTCACGTCCCACTCCTACCCTGGTTCTCAGGGGGAAAGTATATTCTAGCGCTTCAAACCACTACATCAAACCAGTAGCTGTACCCAAAAAGATGTGTCTCTCTACATATCTGTGTTTCTGTGTGTGTGTGTGTGTGTGTGTGTGTGTGTGTGTGTCTGTCCGTCCATCGACCTGCAGGAAGGTGTGTTGTGTTTAGAGGGGTCGACCAGAGGTCAACAAGTAGACAGAGAGAGAGAAAGAGAGAGCGAGAGCGAGAGCGAGAGAGAGAGAGAGAGAGAGAGAGAGAGAGAGAGAGAGAATCAACCAAAAAACTGAGTAAATTAGAATGCTATTTGGCCCTAAACAGACAATACACAATGGCAGAATACCTGAGCACTGTGACCGATCCCAAACTCAGGACATCCTTGACTAGATACAGACTCAGCGAGCACAGCCTTGCCAAAAGAATTTTGAAAACTTAACAAACAACCAAAAACTTTCATATCTGCTGGGCGAGGTACAGGAATGTGCAAACACAGCAGCAAGATTTGTGAGCTGTTGCGACAGGAAAAGGACATCCAACAGAATACAACCTCCAAAAAGACTGTCAATGCCACTTTATTATTATCATCATTATTTTAATTTGTAATTTTGTATTTTTGTATTATTACTATATACTGTATATATATTTTATATATATATCTTTTTATTTCATTTTTTGGGGAAAAACATTTATATTTAATTTCTTCTAATTTCTTTTTTCCTTTTTATTGGATCTTATTTTTGTATTTATATATTTTTGTATTTTTGATATATATATTTTTTTACTTTTACTGTATATATTTAGTTCTTTATAAGTATACTTTTTATTTACCACTCGCTTTGGCAATGTAAATGTACGTTTCCCATACCAATAAAGCTCTTTAAATTTAAATTGAATTGAGAGAGAGAGAGAGAGAGACAAGCCCATTTTACACTGCTGTTTCGAGTGTTTCAGGAGTGTTGCAGCATTATTTTATTACTTATTAAATCTTTTGAATATCTGAACGTATTTCTGATCGCAGAAGCATGTTGCTTGCACGAATTCGTCCGTGTAACGTTCTGCATCAACGTATAGGATAAATATAATATAAATGTGAAAGGCCAGCAAAAAGTCAGCTATTATCGTTTAGAAAGCTATGTCGCTGCCCGACCCGTACGTTATATATCACATTAGATGCCAACGCTGTTGTGTTACATGTCACAGAACGCAATGCTGGCATTGGGGCCAGCCTTTTGCCAGCAGAAATTGAAATTGAATTGAAATTGAAATTGAAATTGAAATTGAATTGAGAGAGAGAGAGAGAGAGAGAGAGAGAGAGAGAGAGAGAGAGAGAGAGAGAGAGAGAGAGAGAGAGAGAGAGAGAGAGAGACAGGGAGAGATCATGTTGGTTGGGAGTGAACAGTGTAAACGTGCTAGAAAGCCAACACTCATATAACAAGGCAATAGAAGAGATGAAATATGATGAAGATATGACAGAACCACTGGAGCACTGCCAATAAGAAAGGAAGGTAGAGGGTCGAGGCAGCAGGAAAACTCATAAAGCCTGTTCTCCTGGCAACACAACCTTTTCATCTGGAGGTGGGCTGATTTTACACACACACACACACACACACACACACACACACACACACACACACACACACACACACACACACACACCACCCACACACACACACACACACACACACACACACACACACACGCACACACACGCACACACACAGCCTGAAGGTACGTTACCTTCCATCCCTGTCCCAATCAAACACATCCACTTTCACTGTCCTAGAGAGAGAGAGAGAGAGAGAGAGAGAGAGAGAGAGAGAGAGAGAGAGAGAGAGAGAGAGAGAGAGAGAGAGAGAGAGAGAAAGAAAGGGGGAGAGAGAGAGATAAGGGGGAGAGGGAGAGGGAGAGGGAGAGAGCAAGAGAAGGGGGAGAGAGACAAAGATATGAAATGAGAAAATGTGAATAGAGAGCAGTTGCATGAAGCATTTGGAGCTGAGAGGAGGAGCAGCGACATGCCTCAACATACATACCTTATCACATCGCATAATAACATCATACATTACGGCCAACAGATTGCTTCGAAGTATTATTGAATAGAATAGATTAGAATAGAATAGAACTTTATTAATCCCGAAGGAAATTCTTGTGCCAGGTTGCATAGCAATACAGTACAATAAAACAATATGGAAAACAACAGAATAATAAAAATAAACGAACGGATTTACAAATTTAGAGTTAAAATATACAAATATGTAGGCAAGATAAGATATTCCGACAGTGAAAACAATTTGGCATAATTGAAGTGAGAGATCCTCTCCACAGGTAATAAGCAGGCGTCTTTAAGAAGCACCCTTCCTTATTCTAACTGGGAGGCCAGCGAGGGGAGTGTGAAGAGTGTCTACAACATGCTGAGGCTGCGTCCATGTTGGTCCCAATAACAGCAGCACTGGCCAGAGGCGCTGGCAGCACAGCCCACTGCTGCCATTATTCTGACCACCACAGAGCTCCTCCCCCTCCCTCATGCATCCAATATGGCTGCCGGTGGGTGCAACCTACCATAAACAAGGAGCCTCCCAACAAACCTTATTATTTATATTTATGCTCATATATTCATCTATTTATCCTTTCAGCTTTTTTTTTTATTATAGACACGTGCCAGCCTGGAGTCTTCAGAGCGATGGGTGAGGTCAGGATGACTCCGCCCTCTCCTTATATACAGTCCTGATATAGACATACAGGTATAGACTGTACATGGCCTCTCCTTATATACAGTCCTTATATACAGGTGCATGGCTGCTCACCTGTCGTAGTCCCCGTTACAGAGCGCTCTCACTGGGAGGGTGAAGGATTGCCACACAGGGTTCAGGTTGTTCTTGATCACCTCCGTTTTATGGCAGATGGTGAAGCTGAACACGCGCACACACACACACACACACACACACACACACACACACACACACACACACACACACACACACACACACACACACACACACACACACACACACACACACACACACACACACACACACACACACACAGACAATAATGAACAATTTAAAAGAAGATGTAAGATAAGAGAAGGGAACAATTTAGACAAAATAAGATTACATGAGAAATGTAACGCCGCAGGATTGCAGCAAAACAAGAGAAGCCCTGACAGGAGTTACGGGACAATCCCTGGGTTCTCTGGCTACTTATCGTAAATCCTCTGGATTAAGAGCCACTAAACCTTTGTGTATCCACTTTGTATGTGACAAGCCGCTACACACACGTGGGTATTTCAGAGTGCCGGCTGTAACCGCTGCTGGGGACAACTGAGAGCGACAGTTGAGGGCCTAACAGCACATCAATATCCTAAGAAATGTCACCGCGGCAACAAAACCCTTGTCAAGCCTGTGTTCAGTGGAGCAGAAGCCGGGTTCGAGGCGAGCGGAGCAGAAGCCGGGTTCGAGGCGAGCGGAGCAGCAACACACGGCAGAGGCACAAAAACACATGTTGTTCCCGTGTGATACCATCTGCAGTGAGAGTCTATCTACAGGATGTCCTGAGGGCTGACCAACACCCGTGTGTGTTTGTCTGCTTGAGAGGACAGAGGGCCCCGGGGCCAGTGACACACACTGGGTTTGGCACGGAGGGCCCGGGCAGATGGTCTGTGTGACGAGGAGCCCGTCTCTCTCTCTCTGGTCACACATATGGCTCGCGCCGGGCAACAATTCAATAGTGTTGCTAATCGTCCGTGTGTTGGCGCAGCGTTGCCATTCAAGATGTTGGGAGTGAGATGTCACGTTGAGATGAGTTGATGAGTGATTATTTCTTATCTTCAATGATAATATACAAGAGAAGAACTGATTCTCAATCATTTTCTTGAAAAGCTTACTCCTTCTGTGGCTTTAACACCCTGAATGAGCACACGATAGGTTGACTAATTGATTATTTGGAATAAACATAGAAACATATAATATATATCAATTCTCTCTTTAATTATATCTTCATGATGACGTTCATTATGTTCATTAAAGGACTCCTATTATACCACCAGGTGGGAGCGTGATTAGCCATTCCAAGTGGTTTCACAAACCTCTTGGAATGGCCCCACTTGATAGATCAGCTTACCAGCCTACCCAGTAGGCAACTGGTAGGCTGATCTATCCACCATACATCTGGGTGGACACTCCCACTTGTAATCACGCTTACACCTGATGATATACATATCCATCCATCCATCCATTATCGTCCGCTTATCCGGGGTCGGGTCGCGGTGGCAGCCGGCTAAGCAGGGCCCCCCAGGCTTCCTTCTCCCCAGCCACACTCTCTAGTTCCTCCTGGGGGATCCCGAGGCGTTCCCAGGCCAGACGAGATATATAATCTCTCCAGCGGGTTCTGGGTCTGCCCCGGGGTCTCCTCCCAGTTGGACGTGCCCGGAAAACCTCCAAAGGGAGGCGCCCGGGGGGCATCCTAATCAGATGCCCGAACCACCTCAGCTGACTCCTTTCGATGCGGAGGAGCAGCGGCTCTACTCCGAGCTCCCTCCGGATGTCTGAGCTCCTCACCCTATCTCTAAGGCTGAGCCCAGCCACCCTGCGTAGGAAACTCATTTCGGCCGCTTGTATCCGCTTGAGGCAGCAACTCACTCCCAATCCGGAGGGAACACTCCACCGTTTTCTGGCAGAGAACCATGGCCTCAGACTTGGAGGTGCTGACTCTCATCCCGACTGCTTCACACTCGGCTGCAAACCGCCCCAGTGCATGCTGGAGGTCACGGTCTGATGTAGCCAACAGAACCAGAATCATCTGCAAAGAGCAGAGATGGAATTCTGAGGTCCCCAAACCGGACACTCTCCTCACCTCGGCTGCGCCTTGAGATTCTGTCCGTGAAGATCACGAACAGAACCGGTGACAAGGGGCAACCTTGGCAGAGTCCAACACCCACTGAGAACATGCTTGACTTTGTGCCGAGAATACGGACGCAGCTCGCACTTTGCTCATACAGGGACCGAATGGCACGTACCAACGGCCCCGGTACCCCATACTCCCGTAGTACCCCCCACATGATTCCCCGGGGGACACGGTCATAGGCCTTCTCCAAGTCCACAAAGCACATGTAGACTGGATGGGCAAACTCCCATGCGCCCCCCAACAAACCTGCGAGGGTAAAGAGCTGGTCCACTCTTCCACGGCCAGGACGGAATCCGCATTGTTCCTCCTGGAGCTGAGGTTCGACAATCGGCCGGAGCCTCCTTTCCAGCACCCTGGAATAAACTTTCCCGGGGAGGCTGAGCAGTGTGATACCCCGATAGTTGGAGCACACCCTCCGGTCCCCTTTTTTGAAAATGGGGACCACCACCCCGGTCTGCCATTCCACAGGTACTGTCCCCGACCTCCACACTACATTGACTAGGCGTGTCAGCCACGACAGCCCGACAATGTCCAGAGCCTTCAGCATCTCAGGGCGAATCTCATCCACACCTGGCGCCTTGCCACTGAAGAGCTTTTTGACTACTTCAGTGACCTCTACCAAGGATATGGGTGAGACTTCCCCCGAGTCTTCAGACTCTGCCTCTTCCACAGAGGACGTACTGGTCGGGTTCGGAGCTCCTCAAAGTGTTCTTTCCACCGCCTGACAATATCCTCAGTCTGGGTCAGCAGTTCTCCTCCCCGACTGAGCACAGCCTGAGCCAAGCCCTGGTTTCCCTTCCTGAGTCGCCGGACAGTTTGCCAGAACCTCCTTGAAGCCAACTGAAAGTCCTGCTCCATGAACTCCCACACCCGGGTTTTTGCTTCAGCAACCGCTGAAGCTGCGGTCCTTTTGGCCTCCCGGTACCTGTCTGCTGTTTCAGGAGACCCCTGGGCCAACCAGGCCCGAAAGGCCTCCTTCTTCAGCCTGACGGCTTCCTTCACCGCCGGTGTCCACCAACGGGTTCTTGGGTTGCCGCCACGACAGGCACTGACATCCTTTTGACCACAGCTCCGAGCTGCAGCCTCTACAATGGAGGCTCTGAACATGGCCCACTCAGGTTCCATGTCCCCAACCTCCCCCGGGATGCACGAGAAGTTCTTCCGGAGGTGGGAGTTAAAGACCCTACGGACAGGGGCTTCCACCAGAAGTTCCCAGTTCACCCTCACTACACGTTTGGGTTTACCAGGTCTGTCTGGCAGCCTCCCGTGCCATCTGATCCAACTCACCACCAGGTGGTGATCAGTTGACAGCTCTGCTCCCCTCTTCACCCGAGTGTCCAAAACATGCAGCCGCAGATCTGCTGATACGATTACAAAGTCAATCAGCAGTACCAGGTACACTTGTGGACCACCCTATGTTCGAACATGGTGTTTGTTATGGCCAGTCCATGACTAGCACAGAAGTCCAATAACAAAACACCACTCTGGTTCAGATCGGGCAGGCCGTTCATCCCAATCACTCCCCTCCAGGTTTCTCCATCATTGCCCACGTGTGCGTTGAAGTCCCCCAGTAGAACTATGGAGTCCCCGGATGGAACCCTTTCCAGGATGTCACCCAAGGACTCCAAGAAGGCCGGATACTCTGAGCTGCTGTTTGGTGCGTAGGCACACACAACAGTCAGAGCCTTCCCCCCAGCGACTTGCAGTCGCATGGAGGCGACCCTCTCGTCCACCGGAGAAAACTCCAACACAGCGGCGCTCAGCCGGGGACTTGTGAGTATCCCCACACCCGCCTGGCGCCTCACACCCTGGGCAACTCCGGAGAAGTAGAGGGTCCAGCCCCTCTCCAGGAGTTTGGTTCCAGACCCGGTGCTGTGCGTGGAGGTGAGCCCAACCATATCTAGTTGGTACCGCTCCACCTCCCGCACCAGCTCCTTCCCCGCCAGTGAGGTGACGTTCCACGTCCCTAGAACCAGTCGGCGATGACGGGGATCCGCACGGCCAGGACCCCGCTTTTGCCTACCGCCCGGTATACAATGCACCCGACCCCAATGACTCTCCCTGCAGGTGGTGAGCCCACAGGGAGGTGACTCCACGTTGTCTTTTCGGGCTTGGCCCGGCCGGGCCCCGTGGATCCAGGTCCGGCCACCAGACGCTCGCCGACAAACTCCCCTCCCAGGTCTGGCTCCAGAAGGGTGCCCCGCTTTCCCTTGTCCGGGCGAGGTGACTGTTCTTTCCGGGAGTCTTTTCATGGGGTCTTTGAATCGCTCTTAGTCTTAGTCTTGTGATATACATAACAGTTCATTAAAGAAGATTTGTGTTTACACACACACACACACATGTGCATGCCGACATGCCTAAAGGCTGATCCATACTCCGCGAGAAACGAGAACTTTTTTCTTGCAATGACGTCATTTTGTTCTCGCAGCCCTAGGTCAGGAGTTCTCGCAGCTTGTTCCTGACATATCAGCCAGGCCGAACTTTGTTCTCGCGTCGTGTCCGAGAACTATTGTGTGATTGGTCAATTTGAAGTGGGCGTGGTTAATGTGCTTTCCGCCGGCGTGGAAGTTTGCTGCTGTGGGCGGGGCCTTTGAGTTCTGCGCTTGAGTTCTCGCGGAGTATGAAATGTCCAGGGCTGCGAGAACTTTGTTCTTGTTCTCGCAGCCCTGGGTGCGAGAACAAAGTTCTAGCTTCTCGCGGAGTATGTAGCAGCCTTTAACCACCACACTTACGTCCCGTCCTCGTTGCTCCGGTAGAACACCAAGAAGGGGTCGGACTTCCCGAAGAAGTCTTTTTTGTCCAGCTTATTGGCACACAGTTGCATGGTGGCGATGTCCTGGGAACACAGTAGCAACACAAGCAACAGTCATACTGTATCTAACCATGCATTCTTTGTTTTGTACATCGGTTAAAGGTGCTGAAGGGAAGATTTAAAGGTGCAGTGTGTAGGATGTAGTGGCATCTAGTGGTTCTCCCCATCCCCCCTTGGGAGAACTACGGTGGCCTTCAGGGGCCAGTAATATCTGTGGTCTATGACCACATCGACTAGCCAGAATCTGTCAAGTGGTTCCAGTGTTTTATTGCTAACGTTTAGCGAGCTGCTTTGCATGAGAGCCAGTATCTGATTTGTCTCCTGTAGAAACAGGGTAGAGAGACACGGCCCAGTTAGAGTCTGGGGGGGTGGGGCTGCAAGCCTGTGGTGCATTGGCTAATCAGTGCACCACAAGCCTGTGGTGCACTGTGGTGGGGCCATGTACCACCTTCTCTGTTCTTCGCCATTTTACCAAACTTTACAATAAACCAGACTTCTCACCACAAACCTGCCTGTCCTTGGAGGAGCCCAAAACTAAGCCACACGATGTGGCATTGTAGCGTGAGCCTTGCTACACTGGTTTGTTAGAAATGCCATAGCCATATTTCAGCCATTAGTGAGTGAAATGCACTAACTAACCACCTGCCTCTATATGAGCCAATTCATATATACAGCTCCCGGCTAATTTCTGACCAATCAGGGCATCTCTTCCCTGATTGGTTTGGGGAACACATCTTGCCCGTAAATCACAGGCGTGTGTAATGCAAAATGTCTCGATGGCAGAGAAACGTAGGGAGCAGAGAGGAGGGGGGGAAAAAAATATGAGGGGGCCTGGTCATCCGTGACTAATAAATAATAAATATGAATGTATACTTCTGATTTCGCGGGCAAGAGCTCGAGGAGGTAAAACAAAGGGCATTTTAGTACTGTTGTTGAGCTTTTGTGTGTGACTATCCCTCCATACTGCTCACACATCCGTATGCTAGCATGTCATGGCGAATTCCTCCCAGCATCTCCCAGATCCCACAGATATTCTACAGTTGGTGGCGGATTATTCAAATGACTAACAGGCAGCTTTGAAGTGATGGAGTGAGCGAGTGAGTGAAATTAAAGTGTGTGTGTTGTTCGAGAGAATGTAGAAACCTGCTTATGTGTGTGTGTGTGTGTGTGTGTGTGTGTGTGTGTGTGTGTGTGTTTGTGTGCCTGTGTGTGTGTGTGTGTGTGTGTGTGTGTGTGTGTGTGTGAGTGAGATTGTGTGTGTGTGTGTGTGTGTGTGTGTGTGTGTGTGTGTGTGTGTGTGTGTGTGTGTGTGTGTGTGTGTGTGGCATTAAGGTTCACGGTGAAAGTCTTTGATTGCTGTGTCAGATTGACTTCCTATGTGAGGAAATGTGAGACAAAAAAAAGACTACATGAATAATTCATGGTTGTTCACCTGTACCACCTGACAGATAACCAAGATAAACAATACAATACGTTGGAGTCGGTGATGGGGCATTCGACATTGCCAAATAGAGCAGTGTAACATGACAATCTTATTCAGCACGAGGTGCTGTAGGTACCATAACAATTATTTGAGTATAATTAGTTAGAAATTGACTTTAGACTTTAGATTGTAGTTAGATTCTGCTCCTGGCTCATTTCTGACCAGTCAGGGCGTCTTTTCTCTCATGTGTGTGTGTGGATGTGTGTCTGATGATTCTCTGATGTACTATACTAAACACAATGTCTTCTGTCCGGTATATACTACAGTATACTAAACACAGTGTCCTGTGTACAGCATATACTACAGCATTGTGTACTTTAGTGTACTGATGTCCTCACCCTGCAATTACTGAGCTCTTCCGCAGAAAACAGAATGCATCCACATTTCTTCCCTGGAATCCCACTGAGAGAGAGAGAGAAACAGAGAAACAATGAGAGGGAAGTGAGTTAAGGAACACGACGGAACATTTCAACATGGACCCTATTTTCCCACATTTTCCCATTATTTGGGAATTAACAGACTGATGTGGATAACTTAGCACTGAATGAGAAGGCATAGCCCCCCGTTAACGTATGGGAGAGTGAGGAGTGGAGACTTAGATTGTTCTTGTACAATCTGAGTCTGTTTCTGTTTGTGGCAACATTATGGAAGGCATCCCTACTGAGAAACACAACTCTTTTCTTTCGCTTGATCTGGGGCATGCTGTAGTCAGACACAACAAATTGTAGCCAGCTCTCCTCTGTCCATCTCTCACTCAAGTTTCCACAGTTCTCTACCTGCAACAACTCAGGGATTTCAGAGACTTCTTCTCGAGCGAGACTTGGTGAGACAATAACAATCAGATGGGCTCAAGCGGGAAGAGAAAAGAGTTTTATTTCTCTGTAAGAATCCTTTCCATAATGTTGTCAAGCACTTCTGCGCCTGTCAGCAGACGTACAATTACTGTAATGCAGCCTTTAAAAGACAACACTTATGCCATGTCTCCATATCACAATGTCCAAAATGTTAGACGATAGTCTTATATCACAATATCGATATAACAGAATATATATATATATATATATCAGAAAAGTCAGCAAGGTAATCAGTCTGTTGTGCCGTGTTTAACCCTTGTTAATACAGAGGTCAGTTAATTTCTCATACAGATGTTTTCTTCTATTGTCATGTACTTCGTAGTCGCCCTACTAGTCATGTGGCGTTGGAAGCGTGCCTCTGCCCTTTGGTCATTGCGTGGCCTCCGGTGGTACTGGTGAAGTCAACTGGATGAACAGTTGTCAAGAAAATCTAATGACATTCATACGTACAACATGCTGTACACCAGTACTGTACTGGCCATCGCGCATACCGGTGGGCCGATGGACAGTCCAAAAAATGCTAAAATGTTTTCAGTGGCCCTGCGTGCGTCTCCAGGACAGAATCTTTTTTCAGTACACCCCTGCTGTACATAGATAGACTCCTTCCATTATGGTTAGATTATTACTATGATTAATAATGTGCTTTTGGTGTGAGCTGCTGTTGGGACACGCCCCTCAATCGCCATCTCCCTCACCTCCATTCCATCCCACGTGTTTGCAACCATCTGCCCCTCCCCGATAATGTCTACTCTCTCCACCAACTCCCTGCCTGCTGGTCTGCCCTGCCTGTTGTGAACTCTCCCCCGGTCTGACTGCCCTGCCTGTTACCAAACTCACTACCAGTCTGACTACCATGCCTGTTGCCCTACTGTAGGTCCTACGGTCAGTTATTAGCTTATAATTAATAATGATCAGATATAATTAGGAATTATTAAAAAGATTAATAAAAATTATCCAAATTATTATTAATCTGAATTAATAATAATGGGACACCACCCTGAGATCAGGTACCAACAACCAGACAGTGGATTAAGTCTCTTAAAATATACTGAGCTATCAAATTGGAACTATGATCAATAATTACCATATCAATAGCTAGTAAAGGTTGAAGGATTCTGAGTTCTTTATGTGACAGAGGCTGGCTTCAACACAATGTTCAAGCAAAAACCACAAACAGTTATAATATAAGAATGTTTATTACATTCAAGTTATCAAACAGCAAAGTAAATATTAGACTTAGCTTCTCTAGTCTAATAACCGAGAATTACCACTACAAAACACGTATCAGGAGCAACCACGTGGAGGTGACCGCCCAGTACACAGGACCAGGTGCATTTTAATGCATGCATGCATGTCTCCTCCTTAGGAGAGAGTGAGCCCCCAGCATAGTGTAACAGAGTCTTTTAACACAGTTTCAGCCCCCCCCCCCCCCCCCCACACACACACACACACATTGAAGATCTGTGCTTACTTCAAGATACAGTGTTGGTGTACAGATCAGTGTTGGAGAATTTATGTTGCTGCTGTATATTAAATCCTGTTCCTGATTTTACTCCATCTCTGTCTTTGGTTTATGCATTTGGGTCCACGCATTCTTATCTGTAACAGCTGTAACACTCGTTTCCTATCTAATCTAATCTAATCAGTGAAATAACAACAAATATCCTTGCTTAACCAGCACATGAGTTGTTTCCAAGGCATAATAAGAAGATGGGAAGGAGCATTCATGGAGAAAGGGACATGGACACCGGAGTCCTCCAAGGCTCAGTACTAGGACCCCTTCTCTTCTCCTTATACACTAAATCTCTAGGCTCTGTAATTACATCTCATGGCTTCTCCCATCACTGTTACACAGACGACACCCAACTGTTCCTTTCCTTCCCCCCCCCCGACACCCTAATCACAACACGCATCTCTGAATGTCTGGCTGACATCAGCAGATAAACGTCTGCCAATCACCTGAAGCTCAACTTAGACAAGACTGAGCTTCTCTTCGTGCCGGGGAAAGACTGCCCTCAGATGGACCTACTTGTCACCATTGAGGACATCAAAGTTTCCCCTTCACCAACCCAGAGGAAACTTGGCGTGGTACTGGCATTGTAGCTGTGCTGCAATACCAACATCACCTCTGTGGCCCGATCTTGTAGAATTGCTCTCTACAACATCCGCACGCTCTGACCTTGTTCTATTAACCCAGAAATGATGAATGTTTGAAACTTCTATTCTATTCGATTCTATTCTAATCTTTATGTACCATCAGCAATATATTGCTGTCTCACTCTTTCGACAAATGTGCTTATTGTAAGTCGCTTTGGATAAAAGCGTCAAATGCCCTAAATGTAGATAATAGATAGATAAGCAGGTGAACCCTACATCGCTGTCTACTGGAGTCATGTAGTTCACAGTGACAGTGATGCGTTGTGAATGAGGCAGGCGACCCATGAAACGATAAATATCTGGGGGATATGATGTGTCTGCAGTATATGCATGTTTGTTGTGGCATTTCAGTAAGGGAGCGGACACACAAGCCCATGCATGCACACGCAAGCGTACAGAGACACACACAGATGCACCAATGCAAACACACAGGGCAGTGGGTCACCCATTAATGAAGGTGTGTATGAATGGGTGAATGTGAGGCAATATTGTGAGGAGTTTGGACAAGAGTGCTATAAAAAGTGCTCTACACCATTTACAAATACACGCATGCATCCACACACAGAAACACATGCATGTATGCCACCCACACACACACACACACACACACACACACACACACACACACACACACAACCCCCCCCCCCCCCCCCCCCCCCCCCCCCCCCACACACACGAATACACACGCACACACGGACACACTGCGGCTGGTATAGTCACTTGCATTATTACATTCTTGGTCGGCCCCCAAGGGACAGAGCTGGTCATCCCGGGACCCTCCCAGAGCCCATGTAATCACGTCGTACTGGGAAAGACAGACTGAGCGGGGGGGAAAGGGGTTCTCATTTCATGACCTCATGAACACATGTCACCCAGTCTTCAATCTTGCCAGTGGACAGCCACAATTCAATTCCCTGCATTTAATTGCTCTCAAGGGTGGAGGGACATCGAATCCTCCCTCCAGTTGCTAATCACACGCCCGCCTCGCTATTTGTGTGGAAATTGGATCCTGATTGAAGCATGTAGTGTGAAATTATGGCCTTCTTTTCTGTAGTATTTTTGCTATCCCGGCTTGGGGAGATTTTCCAGAGTTAAATGTTGTATTATTACTTGATGACACGTGTGTCCAGGTCAGGCTGAGAGAGAGACAGCCTTGTTTAGTGTAAGCCTCAGTTATAGTCGCTGTATGTGAACTGCACAAGCCGGCATGAACCAGAAATGATGTCATCATCATGTCCCTCGCGCGTGGTTCCTATGGCGATTTACTTCTGAAGTTTAGAAGCTGGGACTATAAATGCCATGACCACGGGTGGCGGGTCTGCACACTTCACACTATGTGACTATAAATCCTGCTTTATTCAAATGTGTCTCAACACCAGTCTCTAGTGACCACTGCAGATCCAATGGTGAAAAGAGCTGCACAAAACCAAACGGCTACTGTGTACGACGCATATTAAGGGTAGGGCCGCTGACAACATGGTGATGAGAATATTACAACAAGCGCTTCAATTTGTCAATGAAACACAACATTTTTAAGATTCAACAACTTTATTTGTCACATACACATACAGGATATGCAGTGAAATTAAAAGTGGTGATTCACGGAATGTGTAAAAGAATACTATAGATAACTTGAATTGGAGGGATCAAAATCTGAATATTCAGAATATTTACTATATTTACAGTAAAAAAAAGAAAATGCAGGAATGAGAAATATAAAACATATAAATTATATAAAAAAAAATTTAAATATGAAAAACATATTCATATCAATCATGTGTCATATGAGAGAAGTACTATCATTTGTTTATACTCCAGCAACAGGAAAATGGCGGCATGGTCCTGCCGAACTTGCCAAACAGGGGAAGTGCCTTGTAGGCTCTCTTGAATGACGGAAGGATTCAGTCAGGAAAATTACTTGACACTCCAGCACCAGCGGGGTCAGCCATAAAGCCATCAGACAAAAAATATTACAGTCCCTTATGTCCCGTTGGAATCGAATCCTTGCCCTAACACCATCGAACTTATTTTTCAGAGACTGGGCATTAGCTAGGATACTGGGCAGAGGTGGACGGCGGACCTGGACACTCACTCTGTTCCGAACCCTGCTCTGTTTCCCTTTGTGTTTCCTTCTTCGTTTTCCCTGGAGACGTGTCGCCGCTGTTGTTATTGTTGTAGCTCATCAACCTGTGATGCACCTGGACACATCGTCAGTGATGTTTCCTGGGTTCCTCGGGTGTTTCGGGTCTATCAACTATCAGACACCCTCCTCCAGGTGACCCAGCCGGGGTTGATCAAGCCCCGGCTCGTGTCCAGGTAGCTCTACCCAACCCACGGCTCTCCCCTCCTGATCCACAGCCATCTTGAGGAAACTTCCACTGCCACAGTGACCAACTTGATGGCCCTTCGCCTACTGGCCCCTGTGATGCCCAGTGTGTTGTAGGCCCTGCTGAGGGACTGGCCTGCAAATCCTCTGCATCCCGCCTGAATGGGATCGCACCTTGCTCATCACCCATTGTTCCGGAATTCCTCTACCAGCTCAGCATACTTCGCCCTCTTCCTCTCGTTGGCCTCCTCGATGCAGTCCTCCCAGGGAACTGTGAGTTCGAGAAGGACGATCTGCTTGGAGGCCTCTGAGATTAGCACCATGTCTGGCCTTGTTGTTGCAGCAGCATTTTGTAGGAACTTCAGTTGCTTCCCAAGGTCAACTTTCAGCTCCCAGTCTTGTGCCGCTGCTAGTAGGCCAGATGAGGTGGCCCTGGCAGCTGTTGTTGGCATCTCCCCAGCCCTGACAAAAGCAACAGTCTTCTTCACTGAGCGGCGACGCTTGCAGTGGCTGATCCCACTGCAGATGGTGGGTGGGTGTAGCTGGGTCGACAGCCTCCGCAGCTTGGATGATATTCGGCCATGACGTAATTTCAACGTGACGACGCTCACGCTTGACGTTCGACGCTGGCTCTTTTTAAACAAACACCATATTAATTGTTTTGCTTTTTGTTTATTTCTTCACATATCTCAATGTCTTATTGCACTTTTTAATGTGAATAATCCAAGACATCATGGTATAATTAACAACTGCTTCAGCCATATTCGAATTCCCACGTCATCTTGAATAATCGAATATTCAAATACACGCGCCCATCCCTACTTTATGAGCTTCTCTGCTCAATGAGATCACATCACTGAATGGAGCCTTTCTTGTGAGATCATGTGATAATTGGTTGTTTACCGCACACATCCTGATTTCACGCAGGCAGGTTCAATGATATGCTGTGTGGCGACGGCAGTGCTTTGTTTCAATGTAAACCTCTGGTCTGTGGCAGGACTAAGTGCTGCTTTAGTCCGCACGCAGCAGCAGGTTCAGGCGAGGACATCCCAGTGAGCAGGAGGAGGAAGACAATCATAATCCAACCGCTTTTCAGCATTGATGGCTGCTCCAGGCGAGGAGCAAAGCAGAGGTAGTTCTTGGAAGATGCCAGAGGTCAGTGTGTAGCATGTGGTGATACCTCTGGCAGCTCTTTAACAACTAGAAGAAGCAGCACTGATCCCATGCTTGTTTCTGTAATCATTTCCTTTTGAGAACAGCTTGGGAACAACTTTCAGGCTGATGTTGGTCTGCAGCTTTCCTTGGGTTATTGGTTTGAGCAGGGCAATTGAAACTCAGCGTGTAGAGAACCAACCATTGTACTTCTAACCAGCTACACAGATTCCAGTCTGCCATTATTTTCTATTTTCTGCAGCTGCAGATGCATAATCAGCCAAACCTACTCTGCATGCAGACGGTACGAGGAGCAGAACGGCGTTCAGCACCACTGAAAGGTGACAGCACCCTCAGCTTGGAGGTGGAGATGCCATTTGTGAGAAATATGGCTTCACCAGAATATGAATTGCTATGGCATCTTGACTCTACAGCAATCTGTCTTGATGGTAATCTTGCTTGGAGATTAAAATGCTGACCAGAGTTCAAGGAGGTTACACATGAGATATATATATATATGATGGTGTATCAAGAGCTGGTCAGATATATATGACCAGCTCTGGATACACACACAGTTGTGATTTATGAATTTAAACACACATACACACACACACACACACACACATTAAATCATCATTTATCATGTAAGAGGCGGTCTGAGACACCAAAAACTACATTACAAATGTGTGTGTGATGCACAGGTACATCACACACGCACAAAAACACACACACATACACACACAAATAAAGCAGGAGATGGCAGCCTCCTTGAAGAGTAGTTTTCCCCCCTTGCCCTTGAAATATGATGGTTACACACTCACACGCACACATATACACACACACACACACACACACACACACACACAGGTAGGGAGGGGAATGCCCCCAAAGGGGGGGGGGGGGGTCCATTCTGTGGTTGTGCCTGCTGGTGTCTCAGATCAGAAAACGTTCCCTGGATTGAATAAGTGACATGTTCACATACGGCCGCATGTCCCCACTGTGTCGCACTACATATTTATCATCATCACTACATGAGCTATATAATCATATATGTCTGATACATCAGATCAGAAGCCCCACAGGGGATACGAGAGGTCAGAGGTCAGGAACATCAGGTCACTCCGGGCCTGCTGACATCTCTTTTAATGGCTGCAGCTCTAGTCTCCCCCGCTGCGAGGGACAATACACACACACACACACATTTACATTTACACTTACATTTAGGGCATTTGGCAGACGCTTTTATCCAAAGTGACTTACAAAGAGTACATTTGTTGAAGGAGAGGCATCAATATATCATTGTGGTACCTGAAGATAAGGTGCTGTTTTCGAGTATTCATATTTACAAGGCGAATAGAATGATTTTTCGTAATTGCTAAGTTGCCTGCATAACAGCTTGGATAAGAGCAGACGTGCCATTCTGAGCGCATTACCTACATCTAAGGACATATGCTAAAAATATGCTAAGCAATGCTAAGTACTATTAATAATGCCAAGATGTACAAATAAGCAAGTTAGTGCTAGGGTTCACAGAGGGAAGTCCGAGTGAACTCTGAACAGGTGGGTCTTGAGTCTCTTGCGGGAGCTGGTCCTGATGTCAGCCGGGAGCTCACTCCACCACTGCGGTGCAGAACAGAGAAGAATTGGGACTTGGCAGAGCGATGTTTGGCTGTTTTTAGTGAAGGTGGTACCAGTCGCCTAGCCGAAGTTGTTGAGTGGAGCACTTTAGCTGGGGCAGGGGGTCTGACTAATGTTTGGAGATAGGTAGGGGCAGTTCCGCTGACAGCCATGAATGAGAGATTACCAGCCAGTGGATGTCGTGGAAGAGGGGGATTACAGTACATTGGAGAATTTTGGTAGGTTGAACACGAGGCGTGCTGCTGCGTTCTGGATGCGATATAAGGGCTTGATAGCGGCGGCGGGGAGTCCAGCCAGGAGAGAGTTGCAGTAGTCGAGGCGAGTGATGACGATCGCTTGGACCAAGATCTGTGCTGCTTCACAGTGAGGAAGGGCCGGATCCTGCGGCTGTTGTAGAGAGCAATTGTACAAGATTTGGCCACAGAGGTGATGTTGGCGTTGCAGCACAGCTGGTCATCAGCTGGTCATCCAGTACCACACACACACGTGTCCAGTACTTCAGCAGGTTTCCTACATACGCATTTTGTTCTCCCACATGGGCATGTGTTGAGGGTCCTTTCTCCCACACACACATTACACAACACACACACACATGCACACGCACATACACACAATGCATAAGCTAGAGTGCAGCAGCCCAGCCAACATTTGATGACATAAACATGTGTTTCATCTGTCTCATAACTCCTATGGTTGCATTATAATTGGATCCCATTTTTATAATGAAGTGTTGTACCAATCACAATCAATCACATGCACTCCAATTGGTCTCACACACACACAAACACACATCTACACCCGTATTTAATCTATCAGCTATGGACTCCAAGCTCCATCCCCCTAGTATGTGTCAACGCTAAGAGGCCAAACATGTTCTCTCTCAGCAGAGAATGGAGTTGTTCCACACAAGCAGGCGATTTAGAACAGTGTCCTGTCAGCTGAGCTACAGCTCCCATCTGTAACCATGAGCAATGTCTTCTAGTGTGTGTGTGTGTGTTTGTACGTGCGTGATTATGTGTATGTGTACAACTCCACACCACACATTCATCCCCAGCTTAATTGCTCCTCTGTGTTGCTGCGTGTGTGTGTGCGCGCATGTTGCTGTGTGTATGTGCATGTTGCTGTGTGTGTGTGTGTGTGTGTGTGTGTGAATACTATGTATTTATTCATGGTGTTGGGTGGTGTTCCCTGCACTCAACCAGTGTCAGGAACATTCCTGCATAATACCCACATACCCTGGTCGTACGCTGCAGATGTTCTGCATTCTGCAGTGGGTGTCCACACACTGAATACTGTAAAGCTTATATTATTATTTACAGTGTGCACACGTATTGAACGTTCATTATTTATTATTCGTGATTCACCAAACTGTTGAATATGCGGTTCGTCCACTAAAGAAAAATTGCATAAGTAAAGCCTCATGAAGCCTGAGCATCGAATACATAATTAATCACTGGAGGTTCCTGAGTGCAGCACAAAACCACCCAAGTGATTAATAATAATAAACGTTATTAGCATTGTTCTCTAATGCGATTTAATCAATTGGTACATGTTCAAATATGTCACTACAGTGCGCTGTCAACTACAGCTTTAACGCTAGATGGCTGTAACTAGTCTCTCTGAGCCTTTCCATGGTGACGTACACTTCAACCAAATAAGAGACAAATAGAGTGGAATGACGCTGTGGAGTGTGTGTGGGTGGTGGCTGGTTTAAGCAGCCTCACCTGACCCAGTTAGCGTCTGGGGTGGGTGGGGCTGCACACCTGTGGTGCATTGCCTAACCAAGGCACATAGGTTAAACCAGCCATCACACTCACACTCAGGGAGCACTAGCATACGAGCTGTATTCCATCTGCTTTATCATCCATTTTACAAACCTTACAATAAACTGTACTATTTACCACCATGTTGCCCGTGTCCTGAGCCCAAGGAAAAGCCACTTATATGGAGGGTAGCATTAGCATTGCTACAGACCTTGGGAATTTCTAAAAACCTTTTTAAACTGTAAAAGATCCTAACCTGCTACTTGAAACACAAGAAGCAGAACACAGAAATAGATAACTGTGAGCACATTAACACAAAACCAGAAACAAACTTGGGTTTCTGAAACATGGAACATTTGTTTCTCATAAAAACACTCCTGACTCAGTGGATGATTTCACATCTGATGTAGGGGGTATATCAGAGGTATATCAATCCTTAAGGCAGGAGAGGATCCTGTTATTGAGGAAGATACTGAGGGTGGAGTGAGTGGAGATCCTAGGGATGAGGACATTTGACCGAATTAAGGAACATTTAGCCCACCTGCTGCTACTTGTAAAGCACATGTAATGTACCTCACAGGTGTATGGATAAGTTAGTGGAAGAACTTCACATTATTTGTTCATCAGCTTCAAGTCCTCTTTTAAAGGAGACTGTACAGCCATGCTTAAAGAAGCATCATTGTGAAGTTGATGATTTGATCATCTCAGAGATGGTGACATCTGTTGCAATCCGATGACATTTGCTTCAGTAATGGTGCATTGAGTAATGGTGCTTTTTCCACCTCCTACAAAAGAAGAGAGGAGCATTTTTTTCATTGAGAAACCCAGAGAATATAATAAATAAATCAGAACTCAGAAAACGATCCGGCCACTGCTCTTATTGTGTATGTGGAACACTTTGAAGTGTGTATTCCACTTGGTGCATCAAGAAACATCAGGCTGTGTGTTGGGTTGTGGCTGATGAACCTCCAGTGCTCAGTCCCATCCTGACATCAGCCAACCTAGATATATTTAAGGCTAGACATAAAACCCACCTATTTACCCCTGCCTTTGGCTGCTACGAGTGCCCCTCAGCTCTAATTACAGCTAAATCAACACTGTTAGCACTAGCCTACCCTAGCTGCCGATGAGTACGAGGTTTGAGGTTACTTATATGTTCCCTATTTACTGTGCTCCATCTAACCATCATGTTGTTTCCATTATCTAGGGTGCTGCTGTGATCATGACTGGATACCTGGCCACCCCACCTGACGGCTACCAGCTTGCTCTCCAGCCAGCACCCCATCACAATATTACTATTTCATTCACAATTTGCACTTTGTCGTTTATAATTTGTCATGCTTTGTTACCCCTGTTTTTAAATGCTCGTATGACACCCATTGCACTCTGAACCATCCCTGGAAGGAGGGATCCCCCACTCTGAGGTTCCTCCTCGAGATTTCTTCCTTGTTAATTAAGGGAGTCGTTTCTTGCCCTTAGGGGGGCTAGGGCTAGGGGGGTGTCATAAATCACTTTTGGCCCATAATAACCTGGCCTGTAAAGCCCTTTGAGACTGGGCTTTGAATTGAATTGAATTGAAAATGTAACCTGCCATTCTCTGCCAGGCTGATGGTGTAAAACTGTAGTGCTGTGTTGGACCAGCCTAGAGGATGAAGGACTTCCCATTCCTTCATTAGGTATTCAAGTGAAGGGTCCTGTGCATGGTGTTGTTGCAGACAACCTTGGCGCCCACTCTATCTGAGGATTTGTGGAAGTTTACATGCAGGTTCTGCCTTGGAGAACTATCCCAGGTCCACTTAAGTGGAGTTAGAACTGGAGCATTTTGTACGAAGACAAAGTAAGGACATGAATGTTCAAACTGCACAGGGAGATACTAGTCGGTCTCGTAATGAAGTAAATAGTCAGTCACTGACTCTGAAAACTGGAATGGCTATTTGTTATTTATTTTTACTGAACTAATACTCCAAACAATTTGCATGGATATTTTTGAGTAGGATGGAAGTAAAATACATAAGTTAAAATAGCTTAAATTAAATAGTTTGAACAATTCATATCACCACAACCTTTGAATTAATATATTTGTTACATATAGCACCTTTATGCCCAAAGCACAGGGACAGACGCAATATAATCGCATCCAAAATAGACTTGAGTCCAGCATCCAGCCCCACCACATCTGTGATCTGTGTGAAGAGAGACTCCTGCTCCATGTGCTCAGGGCTTCAGGGCCAAAATCAAACAGGTTCTATTTTCCATTCTTTGACAGGTGCAGTTTATAGCAATTTTATATTGCAGTGCCCCAGTTTCAAGAAAGTGATCTGAAGTGAGCTTGTTCAATTCAGGTCCAATTTAAAGACCCTGGTCTCTGTCTTTAAAAAATATATACTTGAAATAGGAACCTTGAAATGCCATGTGTACAGAACACTCAGAAATATGAAGATTTATTTGTCACATACACATACAGGATGTGCAGTGAAATGAAATGTTGACATGCTATGGATTTATTCTCCCAGAACCCTGGATGGACGTGCGCAGGGAAAGGATTTCTCACACCCAGAAACATGGTGAGGTTCCCACCACTCCCCCACGCCACGGTGGAATGATTAGGGCATGAAATAGCATGTGAGAGAGAGAGAGAGAGAGAAAGGGGGAGAGAGAGAGAGAGAGAGAATGGGGAGAGGGAGAGGGAGAGAGCAAGAGAAGGGGGAGAGAGAGAAAGATATGAAATGAGAAAATGTGAATAGAGAGCAGTTGCATGAAGCATTTGGAGCTGAGAGGAGGAGCAGCGACATGCGACTGGCCAACCCTAAAGGCAGAGTCACATCCCCGACCCTGAGCTTTACGGCGGTGGTTGCCATGGTGAATTGTAATTGGTCATCATGGCCATTGGGCTCTGCAGTGGTCCACAGCAAGGCCGGTGGGATGTGTATATAGAGAAGGTAAAGCTCTGCTATGTGGACTGCTTGACTGTACTATAACCCAGGATGGGTCAAATGCAGAGACATAATTTCCGCGGGCCACCCTCCCTGCATGTGTGTGTGTTTGGCGGCCACCACTTCAAGCATGCTGTGTTTGTGTGACAATAAAGTGTGGTATAATACAGTTGTTGTTGTTGTTCTTCTTCTTCTACTGCTGATCCCTCTGGGGCGTAATACTACAATGTATGAGATTTTTAAAAAGAACCTGTGATTTAAATGCTATTCCTCCTTATGGAAAGTACAATACAAATACAATAGTCATACAAGAGCAAATAGAAAATCATTTTTAGGATAATTTTGCTTTATTTGGGACAATGTGTACGTCAACTGTTATATGTCCTGTCTATGTCATATTGTATGTTTTTTATGTTGTGTTATGTATTTCTATGCTTGCTGCAGCACAAATTGCCCATCCAGGACAAATAATACATTTGAACTGGACTATAATACTACCAGGCCAAAACACGGACGCGAAACCAGATGATATTCTTGCTTTAGAATAGTTAATGGCACCTGTTGACATAAGAGACAATGCCCTGGCGGTGTGCAACAAGACCGATCGTATTGGAGATCCAATACAAATCATGGGAAGCCCACGCTAAGATTTCAGGAGATCTAGACAGATCGCCAATTTTCCCATTGGTGATCTCACGGTTTACTGCACCGCATATGCAGTATGCCTGTGACAAGGAATTGTAGTTTTTCTTCTATATTGTCTAATAAAGGACTGATAGCTAAAACGATGGCTTCGTCTTGCCATTGTCTGTATACTCATGGCCAGCAACAAACACAAATACAGCCAGCACTGATAAACTAAACTATACCACTCATAGCCGGTGGGAAGGCAAGCTAAAACGATAGACAAGGACTTAGACAACGTGTCTGTACAGGTTTAAAATCAAATCAGTGTAGTAGACAGGCCACTGTAGAAATACATTTGATTAAATCGTATTAGGAATATCTCTGTAACAATTTTGAAACAGTTTGTAATGGCTCATCACACACACAACAGGTGGACAACAACAACAATAATAATAATAATAATAATAATAATAATAATCCGGTTTGGGGACCTCAGAATTGCATCTCTGCTCTTTGCAGATGATGTGGTACTGTTGGCTACATTAGACCGTGACCTCCAGCATGCACTGGGGCGGTTTGCAGCCGAGAGTCAGCACCTCCAAGTCTGAGGCCATGGTTCTCTGCCGGAAAACGGTGGAGTGTTCCCTCCGGGTTGGGAGTGAGTTGCTGCCTCAAGCGAAGGAGTTCAAGTATCTCGGGGTCTTGTTCACGAGTGAGGGCAAAATGGAGCGGGAGATGGACAGACGGATTGGTGCAGCGTCTGCAGTGATGCGGGCACTGTACCGGTCCGTTGTGGTGAAGAGGGAGCTGAGCCGGAAGGCGAAGCTTTCGATTTACAGGTCCATCTACGTTCCAACCCTCACCTATGGTCACGAGCTTTGGGTAGTGACCGAAAGAATGAGATCGCGGATACAAGCGGCCAAAATGAGTTTCCTCCGCAGGGTGGCTGGGCTCAGCCTTAGAGATAGGGTGAGGAGCTCAGACATCCGGAGGGAGCTCGGAGTAGAGCCGCTGCTCCTCCGCATCGAAAGGAGCCAGCTGAGGTGGTTCGGGCATCTGATTAGGATGCCCCCCGGGCGCCTCCCTTTGGAGGTTTTCCGGGCACGTCCAACTGGGAGGAGACCCCGGGGCAGACCCAGAACCCGCTGGAGAGATTATATATCTCATCTGGCCTGGGAACGCCTCGGGATCCCCCAGGAGGAACTAGAGAGCGTGGCTGGGGAGAAGGAAGCCTAGATGGCCCTGCTTAGCCGGCTGCCACCGCGACCCGGCCCCGGATAAGCGGACGCAAATGGATGGATGGAGTTGGTGTGGCCTCACTGGCTGTCCCTCAGGTTATGGCCAGCTGCTACGAATTTTGCTGGCCAAGTGACCAAGCTCTTGTTCTAAGTTGAATTTGTCTCTACAGCCCCCAGATTGCAGTTTTTGCATTCAGAATCAATCTAATAATATGAATGTATTTTCTTTTATTTTCGTTTGGTTTTAGTAGTGGGGGTAATTTGTGGATACTTTGTGGGTAATTTATGGATAGAAATGAGCTTAGGAGTGCTTGGATTTCTGGCTGTGATAATTTACTATGATAATGATATGAGCTGTCTTTACCCCATCTGTAGCTGGGTTTGATTTTGAACATTTTCCCAGGCTTAGTGCAAATCTTGAGTGTCTCTGTTCAGTTCAGATAGACTGTGTTATTTGACTGTGATCAGAGAGTGGTGTCAGTGGCTTGACTGTGAAGGCTCTCAGAAAGGTTAAGTTCAAATCAGTAATTGCATAGTCCACAGAGCTACTGCCAAGAGCTGAGCTATAGGTGTACCGTCCAAGGGAGTCCACAGATCTAGTATTTGACAGAGTCGCAGGAGTTCCTTCCCATGCACATTGGCACTTGTCATAGTTCTCTCTGGGGGAATAAGTGGGGGAATGGATGTTATCTCCAGTTATGAAATCATCACCTTGTGTGCGGACAAAGTCAAGTCCATCCCCAATCCTAGTATTTAGATCTCCACAGACCATAACATGCCCTTGAGTCTGAAAATGGCTGATTTCTCTCTCTGACTAGGTGTCCTCATTAAAGTAAGGGGATTCTAGGAGGAAGAGATTTTGAGGTGTCAGTATAGTTTGTTTTTTAATTTTCAGCCACAGATTATTTTCTCCTTTTTTGACTATGTCGATTGATTGTAAAAGTTCTGCTTTAAACCAAATAGGCACCCCCCGAGTTTCTTCCTTGAGTCACTCCTTTCAGTTTAGTAGATGGGACTACTAACTCTTTGTAACCTGGGGGACAGCAAGTGGGATCATCTCCTCTACACCATGTCTCCTGTAAAATTATCATCCTCCTTTACAGATTTAATTAACTCAGTGTCTCTACTCTTTAGATCAAACACAGATCTTAGACCCCGAATGTTGCACAGCGAAACACAAAAATATTTCATTAAGTTTCTCAACTTCAGTTTGTGTTGATTGCATTTTTAAAAGAGAATCATTGAAAAACTGCATTTTAATATTCTGAATTAACCATTGTAGTGATACGTAACAGAGTGAAACATGTGAACTTTGAACTTTTATTCTTCTTATTATTATTATTATTTTAAATGGCATTGTTGTTTATAGTTTTTGTGTGGTTGGGTACCTATCACCATGACCCACTCCCAATTAGCCGTGCACAGATGAGGCTGAGCATCTGTTGAATGTCTCTGAGTTCAGTGCTGGCAGGGCCTCCTGTTCCACTGAGTGCCTGAGCATAGGTGAGGGTACCTCACCTATGCTGGATTTGTTGGGGTGGAGGAGCTGGATTGTGCAGGAACATGTCCAGTTGGGCCGGGCGGTGGGGTGGCTGGTCCAGGTTTCTCGTTGGGTCTTCTCTGTCTGCCTGGTTGTGGTGGGTAGTGTGGGGTATGGTATTCAATCCTTGGTGGGGGGGGCAGTTCACAACGCTCTATCTGGAGGTGCTGAGGTGCGTTTCATTGGTCGAGGGGTATTTGGGTGTCCTCTATTGTTGTGTGTTGGGGGGTTGATATTGCGGGTGAATGCAGTGTCTTTCAAACACCAGAACTAGATATTTGATGGCCACGGTTAATTGGAAGACATTTGGGGACACAAGTGTGGATTCACAGCTTGATGAGCAGAGGAAGAGAGAGACAAGCCTGCACAATGAGAGGGTGAGGAAGAATCGGGAAATACTGCAGCATCTCATGGAATGTGTGGTGTTTTTGGGACAACAAGAATTGCCTTTTAGAGGACACAATGAAGCACAGATTCGTTAAATCAGGGGAATTACTTGGAACTAATTTCCTTGCTGTCAGAATATGATGCTGACCTACGTTGTCACCTGGACATGGCTACTGTTTTTACTGGCACATCTGGTAAGATTCAGAACACAATGAATGACACAATCAAAGAGCAGATCAGCAAAGCCAACGACGTCGCAGTCATGGTAGACAAGAGCACGTCCTCAGGTATGTGACTGACAATGGTGTCAAAGAGAGATTTTTGAAATTTGAGGACGTTACTGAGAACAAACGTGCACGCGACATAGCTCCACCTATTCTTAACTTTTTGGACAGCTATGAATGCAAATCAAAGTAGTAGCTCAGTGCTACGATGGGGCTGCCGTGATGACATCGGGGATTAACAGGGTGCAGGTTCTTATTAAAGAATCCAATCCCCAGGCGCTATTTGTGCATTGTTATACACATACGTTAAATCTTGTCATGTCACAGGAGGCAGCTAAAATAAAAAAGTGCAACATATTTTGTGCATCTTGGAGGGCCGCTACTGAGATATATATATATATATATATATATATATATATACACATTATATATATATACATGGAGTGGCACACTATACATGATAAGATAATACACTAACACAATATACATAATAATGGTATTATAAAAAGTCATGTTATGTTGACTCCAGAAGTATTGATTGAATGTTTTGTATTATAAATGTAAGTAAGTACATGTAAGTAAGGGCAGATACACAAGTGAGGGTATTTAAATTATTTAAATATACCATCGTCAATATGGCATATGTACCCAGAGTAGTTAAATCATCTAAATATTCTCAATGTTATGAATGTACATTTAAAATGATGAATATGATCAATGAGATTGGTGTTGCTGGTTGAGAAGCCTGATGGCCTGGGGGAAAAATCTCTTTTTAGTCTGGTAGTCCGTGCCTGGATGCTCCGGTAACATCTACCAGACGGGAGTTGGCAGCTGATGATGCACTCTGCTGTCTTCACCCCCCTCTGGAGGGCCTTGTGATCAGCAGCAGAGCAGCTGCCAACCAGGCAGTAATGCAGCCAGAGAAGATGCTCTCAATGGTGCACCTGTGAAAGTCTCCTCAGAAAGTAAAGGTGCTTTTGAGCAGTTTTTACAGCCGAGTCCGCTTGCCTGGACCAGGTGAGGTCATCTTTGATGAACACACAGAGGAGCTCGGAGTCCCTGACCTCCTCTCTGTAGGCGGTCTCATCATTGTTGGTGAGATTGCTTTCATCTACCATCCACCCAAGCCCAACCCCTCTTTCCTATCCGACCTCTCAGAATTCATCACACAACTGTCTACAATTTCACCCTCTGTCTTACTCCTAGGCGATTTTAACATTCACATTGACTCCCCAGACTGTAA
Source organism: Coryphaenoides rupestris (assembly GCA_002895965.2). Classification (NCBI taxonomy): domain Eukaryota; kingdom Metazoa; phylum Chordata; class Actinopteri; order Gadiformes; family Macrouridae; genus Coryphaenoides; species Coryphaenoides rupestris. The sequence continues at coordinate 125,811 of PIJE02000735.1, forward strand.
AAGTGCAACAGATTTCCTGGACATACTCAACTGTTTCAACTTCACCCAACACGTCAATTTCCCCACCCACAGCCGTGGACATATCCTAGACCTCGTTTGCTCTTCTGGCCTCCATATCAACAGTATCTCTAACGCCAACCTCACCATCTCCGACCATCTGGCCATCATACTGGACATCGACATTCCCACCCCCCCAAACCCAAATAAGATCGCACAATAACCTTCCGTAATCTCAAATCCATCTGCCCTATTTCCCTCTCCACCTGTATATCGAACACTATATCAGACTTCACCCTCCCTCCCTGTTAACCCAGCTCCCATGGACCTTGTCAACCTCTACAACCACACCCTGTCTACCTGCCTCAACCAGCTTGCCCCCATAAAAACAAAAACCGTCACATTCACTCAGTCTGCCCCCTGGTACACCCCAGAACTACATGCTCTCAAAGAACAATGGAGACAGCTAGAACGCTTATACAAGAAAACCGGACTCACTGTACACACCCTGCCTACAAAGAACACATTCACCAGTACAAGTCTGCACTCAACAAAGCCCGCTCCACCTTCTACTCCGGCATCATACACTCATACACTCATCATACACTCCTTCTACTCCGGCATCATACACTCCGAATCCTCCAACCCCCGCACTCTGTTTTCCACCATAAATAAGCTCCTCAAACCTCTGGACAATATTTCACCCTCATTCACCCCGGAAAAATGCAGCAACTTTTTATCTTTCTTCCACTCTAAAATCGAAAACATCCATAACCAACTAGTCACCTCCTCTGCCATCACCGCCGACCCGTATGGGAGAATTTGGGAGAATTAAGACACCTAACCCTACCTGCTCCTGACGTGTTGGTTGTTACCTTGCATGGTTGGCACTGCCGTCGGTGTATGAATGGGTGAATTTGAGGCAACTGTAAAGCGCTTTGGATAAAAGCGATATATAAAAAAAATGCAATCCATTTTATTATAAAACATAGTTGTCATCTTGTAAGAATATTGAGTTGCTGGGAGGCAGACAGACCGTCGTGTATATTGAGGGCAGGAGAAAGAGAGGTGGGGGTTGAATAGGAAGGAGGAGGAAGTCTCGGACGGTGGGTCTCCAGGAGGACAGAGAACAAAGACAAGAACACGCCTCCAACAGAATAGATGAAAACAAGCAAATGGTCATATGCAAATAGGAGACAATAGGTTTCAGAAGTGAATCTCAGACAGTAAGGCACCGGGAATTAACACATAGCCTGAATGGCCAAGGAAACAGCCAATCGGCGAAAAGGGACATCCCTGGCTATCATATGACGTAGCAATTCTCAGATAGAATAATTGCATCTTGAACAAGTGAAATTTCTAAAATAAAGCAAACACAATACTTATATAAGTTAGGAGTAATTTACAATAGGCTCCTCTCCCACAGAGCGAACCCTCGACAGATTTTCACATGACTGTCTCAAGTGACGCCTACCTTGATACAGATTCTCTCACATTCCTAGTTTATTTCAATATATACCGATTAAGATTCCTCACGTGTTGTGTTAATAACTTTACTTATGTCTTATTCCAGTTCTTTAAGTTGTTTACTTATCAGTATAGGTATTTTGTAGTTCATTCATCCTTGCTATTTCTATTTCAATATATTATATATATGATATCAGAGTTTGTATTGTGGGGTCAGTCTATTCATCATTTCCTGTATTCATTGTAATATATGTTGGGTTTAATATTCTTATGTTTTTATTAGTTAGTTTTAACAGTCTTATTTACTATCATTAATGTCTTATTCTAGTTTTAAGTTGTTTACTTATCAGCATATATATTTATAATTCATTCATCATTGCTATTTGTATTTCAATATATTATATATGTGGGATTAGAATTTGTATTGTATTATCTATTCATCATTTCCTGTATTCATTTTAGTATACATCATTTCTGTTTTCATTTTAGAATATGCTTGTTTAATCTTTCCTTACAATAATACTTTAGTTTATGTGCTTTATAAAGAAATACTAATACTGATTTAATTCGAGGAGTTACCCGCAGAAGGAGGAGCTTCACCAGTGTATTACCATAGAGGCGTGTACATGTGTTGAGGGGAGTGTCAAGTGGGCGGGATAAAGAAAACCAGGAAAGTTGATAAAAGGAGCTGTTTGAGGGGAGTTCGGGAGGGTATTCAATTGACCGGCCTCCATTTCTTATGACTGTAATAGGTTGTATTAAATGTTTTGCAATTTCGCCACTTTCGTCTCCTCGACTTCTCCTTCTCCACAAATTCTCTAAATTTAATGTTAGTTTCCACAACACCCGGAGCCTGCACTTCCCCCACCAACAGACAACTGCCTTTCCCTCTTCTCCCCCATAACCACATCTGACCTCTCTAAAATACTCACTGGCATTAAGTCCTCCACCTGCCCCCTTGACCCCATCCCCTCCACCCTTGTTAAAACCTGTCTCTCTTCTCTTGCCCCACTCATCACTGACAACTCCTCCCTCACTTCTGGCATTGTTCCCTCTCCTTTCAAGCTTGCTGCTATCACACCCATCCTCAAAAAGCCTGGCCTGAACCCTGACAACCCCAACAACTTCAGACCCATCTCCAACCTTCCATTTCTCTCAAAAATCCTGGAACGCACGGTCGCAACACAACTCAAACAATACCTCCACACCAACAAAATGTATGAAATATTCCAATCCGGCTTCCAAACACACCACAGTACTGAAACCGATCTGCTCAAAGTCACCAACGATCTCCTACTCTCCTCTGATTCTGGCTCCCTCAACATTCTCCTCCTCCTCGACCTCAATGCAGCCTTTGACACCATTAACCACTCCATCCTCCTCAGTCGCCTGCAATCCAGCATTGGCATAACTGGTTCAGCACTCTCCTGGTTCAAATCCTACCTGTCAGACAGATTTCACTACATCTCCATCAATAACTGCAAATCCCTAACCACCCCAGTCTCACATGGAGTCCCTCAAGGCTCGGTGCTTGGTCCCCTCCTCTTCATCCTCTACATCAGGGGTGGCCAAACAGTCAGAGACGAAGAGCCAATTTTTTTACTGTGTTACTGCAAAGAGCTAGCCTGGAAATCCAGACCTACATCTAAAAAGCTGTAGGTCTGGTAATGAGCAATGAAAATGGCCCAACTCGAGGGGCGGCACCAAGAATGCGTTTGAAAATATCACTGCACACAATTGGATAACACTACGACCAATCAGAAGAATACACGGTTTTACGTATCCAGAGGACGGAAACGAGTATGTTTTGGACAATAGTCGTAAATGTAGCCTAATGGAAATACCACGGAGATACCACTTTGGCAACGCAACGTTAACCTTGTAATATTCTTAGCCAAGGAATATTGAAATAAAGAGATGCAACCGAGTTGTCGTTTATGGATGTTTAATAGCAACTGCGCATGGTACCGAGCATGGGCGTAGAATTTAGTGGGGACGCTGGGGTCCCCACCAATTAACAGAGCACCCCCCCCCCCCCCCCCCCATCAGAACCGCGAATAAACGGAGCACCCCCCCCCATCAGAACCGCGAATTAACGGAGCACCCCCCCCCCCCATCAGAACCGCGAATTAACGGAGCACCCCCCCCCATCAGAACCGCGAAATTAACGGAGCACCCCCCCCCCCCATCACAACCGCGAATTAACGGAGCACCCCCCCCCCCCATCAGACCGCTGAATTAACGGAGCACCCCCCCCCATCAGAAACCGCGAATTAACGGAGCAACCCCCCCCCCCCCCATCAGAACTGCGGAATTAACAGAGCACCCCCCCCCCCCCCATCAAGAACTCGCGAATTAACAGAGCATCCCCAAAGTCATTAGAACTCTAATGGTTTAATAAGTACTCGATGGTATTCGCTATCGGCAAAGTATCGGTCCTGAAAAAAAACATTTTCGATAGCCATTTGCCAATGTTTACATGACTGGATTCCATCGCAGCCACTGACGTTCAATCCTGTGGTTGCCCGCCTCTGGCCCGCTATATCAGATACACCGATATGAATTGGTTGAGCTCGAGAACAACTGGCATAGCTAATGGCATGTTTACTTCGTTACCAGAGTACTCGCTGAGCAATTTCTAATTGTGCTCTCGCGAGAACTCAGGATTTCCAGGGTAGCAAAGAGCCACATCACACACACATGAACATCTCCCATCTCTTCCTCTCACACACACATGAACATCTCCCCATCTCTTCCTCTCACACACACATGAACATCTCCCCATCTCTTCCTCTCACACACACATTAACATCTCCCATCTCTTCCTCTCACACACACATGAACATCTCCCATCTCTTCCTCTCACACACACCAAAAATATTTCTTAGTCTTATCTAGTTCATTAACGGAACACCCCCCCCCCCCCCCCCCATCAGAAACCGCAAATTAACGGACCCCCCCATCAGAACCGCAAATTAACGGACCCCCCCATCAGAACCGCATATTAACGGACCCCCCCCCCCCATCAGAACCGCGGATTAACGGACCCCCCCTCCCATCAGAACCGCGAATTAACGGATCCCCCCATCAGAACCGCAATTAACGGACCCCCCCCTATCAGAACCGCGAATTAACGGACCCCCCCCCCATCAGAACCGCGTATTAACGGATCCCCCCCCAATCAGAACGCAAATTAACGGATCCCCCCCCATCAGAACCGCGTATTAATGGACCCCCCCAATCACTGTGTTACAGCAAAGAGCCACATCACACACACGTGAACATCTCCCATCTCTTCCTCTCACACACACCAAAAATATTTCTTAGTCTTATCTAGTTAATTAACGGAGCAAACCCCCCCTCCATCAGAACCGCGAATTAACAGACCCCCCCCATCAGACCGCGAATTAACGGACCCCCCCATTCATAACCGCATATTAACGGACCCCCCCCCCCCCATCAGAACCGCGTATTAACGGACCCCCCCCCCCCCAATCAGAACCGCTAATTAACGGATCCCCCCCAATCAGAACCGCCAATTTACGGATCCCCCCCCATCAGAACCGCAAAATTAACGGACCCCCCCTATCAGAACCCGCAAATTAACGGACCCCCCCCTATCAGAACCGCGAATTAACGGACCCCCCCCCATCAGAACCGCGTATTAACGGATCCCCCCCCAATCAGAACCGCAAATTAACGGAATCCCCCCCCATCAGAACCGCGTATTAATGGACCCCCCCAATCACTGTGTTACAGCAAAGAGCCACATCACACACACGTGAACATCTCCCATCTCTTCCTCTCACACACACCAAAAATATTTCTTAGTCTTATCTAGTTAATTAACGGAGCAACCCCCCCCCTCCATCAGAAACCGCGAATTAACAGACCCCCCCATCAGAACCGCGAATTAACGGACCCCCCCATCAGAACCGCATATTAACGGACCCCCCCCCCCATCAGAACCGCGTATTAACGGACCCCCCCCCCCCCATTCAGAACCGCTAAATTAACGGATCCCCCCCCAATCAGAACCGCAATTTACGGATCCCCCCCATCAGAACCGCAAATTAAACGGACCGCCCCCCCTATCAGAACCGCAAATTAAACGGACCCCCCCATCAGAACCACGAATTAACGGACCCCCCCCATCAGAACCGCAAATTAACGGATCCCCCCCATCAGAACCGCGTATTAACGGATCCCCCCCCAATCAGAACCACGAATTAACGGATCCCCCCATCAGAACCACGTATTAATGGACCCCCCCCAATCAGAACCGCAAATTAACGGATCCCCCCCCATCAGAACCGCGTATTAACGGACCCCCCCCCCATCAGAACTGCAAATTAACGGACCCCCCCATCAGAACCGCGAATTAACGGACCCCCCCTATCAGAACCGCAAAATTAACGGACCCCCCCCCCCATCAAGAACCGCGAATTAACAGACCCCCCCCATCAGAACCGCGAATTAACGGACCCCCCCCATCAGAACCGCGAATTAACGGATCCCCCCCCCCCATCAGAACCGCGAATGAATGGAACCCCCCCCCCCATCAGAACCCGCGAATTAACGGACCCCCCCCCCCCCCAGAGACGCTGACTCGGAGCCCGTCGCGCGCCTCACGGTAGCGTCATTGCGCATCCTTGGCGCAACATCTGTGATAACGTGTTAACTTTGACAGCACAAAGAAAACCACAAAATTCGATATGAACGTAAGAGCCGCATGAAACCAGGCCTGCTCTACATGCTCCCCCTTGGTCACATCATTCGCCGCCATGGACTACAATTTCACTGCTACGCCGACGACACCCAGCTTTACATCTCCACCAAAACCATCACTCCTGCCATTCTCTCCACTCTCACGGACTGCCTCACTGAAATAAAAACCTGGATGAACAACAACTTCCTCAAAATCAACTGCAATAAATTGGAAATCATCATAATCGGCCCAAAATCTCTCCTCCCCTCCTCCCAGAACTTCTCACTCTCCATCGACGGACACACAGTCACACCCTCCCCCCTGGTCCGTAACCTCGGCATTATCATGGATCCCACCCTCTCCTTCAAGTCACACATCAACAACAACAGCAACATCACCAAAACATCCTTCTTCCACCTCCGTAATATTGCACGACTCCACCACACCCTTTCCTCCTCAGCTGCATAGATGCAGCTCCATCTATGCCTTCATCACCTCCAGATTAGACTACTGCAACAGCTTTCTTTATGGTTTACCTTCCACTGTCCTTCAAAAATTGCAATATGTTCAAAACTCAGCTGCCCAGTTGCTCACCCACTCCTGCTCCAGAGAACACATGACACCCATCCTCCAACACCTTCACTGGCTTCCAATACAGCACCGAATCCATTTCAAGATCCTCCTCATCACTTACAAAGCTCTCAATAATCTCGCCCCCTCATACCTGACAGATCTCCTCCATCGCCACTCCCCCACTCGCCACCTCCGATCTGCCGATGCCAACCTTATCATCCCCATCACCAAGACCAAGTACCGCACCTTGGGGGAAAGAGCCTTTGCCGTCGCTGCCCCAACCCTCTGGAATTACCTGCCTCCTAACATCCGCAACTCTGACACACTCACTTCTTTTAAAAACCAACTCAAAACACACCTTTTCAAGAGAGCCTACAATATCTGACTTCCACCTCCACCATTCTCTTTCACTCTGTAACCTCTATATTTGTATTTGTTTCTGTATCTGTGTACGTTTATGTTATATGTTTATTTGTTTATTGTGAAGCGTCTTTGAATACCTAGAAAAGTGCTATATAAGTCCTATGTATTATTATTATTATTATTATTATGAGACCCAGGATGGTGGTGTCATCCGCGAACTTAAGGATGGTGTTGGAGCCGTGTGTGGCTACACAGTCATATGCGTACAGGGTGTAGAGGAGTGGACTGAGTACACAGCCCTGAGGGGCCCCGGTGCTCAGGGTCAGTATAGAGGAGGTGAGACTGCCCATCCTCACCACCTGGGGTCTGCACATCAGGAAATCCAGTTGCAAAGGGAGGAGTTTAAACCCAGGCTCCTGAGCTTGAGAACGAGCTTGAGCATTCAACACAATAGTGTTGAATGCTGTGTTACCCTTCTCCAGGTGGGAGAGGGCAGTGTGAACTGTAAGAGCGTCCGTCCGGGATCACCATAGAATTCTGGCACGTTTGCCTCTCTTCCTCTTCCTCCGGCAGCGTGTTGGTAAACAGCAGACCGGCCTGAGGACAAAGTGTTTACAGCTCCTGCTAATCCGAGAACATTTCTGAAAAAAAATGTCTGTGCCAATTGACGCACGAACATCCAAAAGTGCAATCACACTGTATAAGTGACAGTGCAGCATGTGCAAAGACAGAAACAATAAAAACAATAATAAACAAAAAACCATTGAGCCATTGTCAGTGCGAAAATCTCTCTTTCTCTCCTCTCCATCTCTCTCTCACCTCGCCATCTCTCTCTCTCCCCCCTCTCCATCTCTCTCTCTCTCTCTCTCTCTCTCTCTCTCTCTCTCTCTCTCTCTCTCTCTCTCTCTCTCTCTCTCTCTCTCTCTCTCTCTCTCTCTCTCTCTCTCTCTCTCTCTCTCTCTCTCTCTCTCTCTCTCTCTCTCTCTCTCTCTCTCTCTCTCTCTCTCTCTCTCTCTCTCCATCTCCCTTTCTCTCTCTCCTCTCCATCTCTCTCTCTCCATTCTCTGGCTTACTCCCAGACCAGGGATGGGGATGACGGGAGGAAAGGACTGGATTATAGGTGATTATTTGTATCAATTGACTCGAGTGAAACAACTTCATAGCCTAAGATTAGCTTTAACAGAGTAGCTTTAACAGAAAGACTAGTCGTGTATGAAGATGAAAGAAAGATCCGATTTCTACCCAAAATCTCCATGAGTACTATTCATACTCTTTTTGTAGGTGCTATTTTAAATATCTGCAATAGTTCCCACTCATTTACACAAATGGAAAGTCAGTATCTGTATGTTACAGTCCGCGTGTGTCACTCCCACACTGGAGCACCGCTAGTCACTGAGTTTTTGACCTGCTTTTTAGAGCTAGCAGGATACACTTCTAAGCAGGCATTTTAATGTTCTGAATTGTGTGTCTAGTTGAATTGCGTTTTAATTAGGCTATTGTTAACCCTGTAGCACAGGATACTTTCTAATTAGCGGATTGTGTAGGAATATTGTCCAAGCGTTCGCTCTATAGAGAGGATCTGTCATCTGCCTGACGGAGACATGGATGTCGGCGGGGGTTGTCGACTCAGCCATCGAGCCAACAGGATTTTCCATCCACCGCGCGAACAGAACAAAGACTCTCTCCGGTAAAGATCGTGGAGGGGGGGTATGTCTCATGATAAACAGATCTTGGTGCAACCAGACTCATGTGCAGACCCTCAAGTCTTTCTGTTCCCCGGACCTGGAGTACCTGATGCTTATGTGCCGACCATTCTGGCAACCGCGGGAGTTTACAGCAGTAACCGTGACTGCTGTGTACATTCCCCCTCAAGCCAACACGGACATATCACTGAAGGAACTTTATGGGGCCATCAGTGAACAGGAGTCGGCTCACCCTGAGGCTGCTTTCATTGTGGCGGGGGACTTCAATAAGGCGAACTTGAGGAAAGTTCTCCCGAAGTTCTACCAACACATCACAAGCAACACATGGGGCGAGCGGATCCTCGACCACTGCTACACCCCCTTCCGGGAGGGCTACAAGTCCCTCCTCCGCCCACCGTTCGGCAAATCGGACCACCACTCGATCCAACTACTCCCCGCCTACAGGCAGAGACTGATGCAGCAACCAATCGCTGTGAAGAAGGTCCAATGCTGGTCGGACCAATCGGAGTCTATGCTGCAGGATTGTTTTGATGATGCGGATTGGAACATGTTCCGGGTCGCGTCGGACAATAACATCAGCGAGTACGCGTCCTCAGTCACCAGGTTCATCAAGAAATGCATAGACGACGTTGTTCCTACTAAATCGGTTCAGATTTATCCCAACCAGAAACCGTGGATTAATGGCGATGTTCGCGCCGCACTCCGCATGCGTAACACCGCCTTTGACTCCGGGAATATGGTGGAATATACGAGAGCCCGCTACGACCTCCACAGGACCATCGGCTCTGCCAAGCGGGAGTATAAGAACAGGGTGGAGGACAAATTCAAGAGCCACAACGTGAGGGGTGTGTGGAAGGGGCTGCAGACAATCACGGACTTCAGAGGGAGAACCAGCGGTGTAGAGAACTCCTCTACCTCCCTCCCTGGCGAGCTAAACACCTTCTTCGCTCGGTTCGACGGCAGCCCGCCGAAGCCAGCACTGCCTGAGAAGACCAGCCTGCTGAACATTTCAGAGGATGACGTGCGCAGAGCCTTCAAGCGGGTGAACATCCGGAAGGTGGCGGGCCCAGACCACATCCCGGGGCGCGTCCTCAGAGCATGCGCAGACCAGTTGGAAGGAGTCTTCGCAGACATCTTCAACCTGTCCCAGGCTGTTGTTCCCGAGGTCTTCAAGATGTCCATCATTGTGCCTGTCCCGAAACACCCCAAGGTAACCTGCCTGAATGACTGGAGACCGGTAGCCCTCACCTCGATTGTCAGTAAATGCTTCAAGAGGCTGGTCAAGGACTTCATTTGTTCCATGTTGCCTGCCACGCTGGACCCATGGCAATTTGTGTACCGTCAAAACAGATCCACCGACGACGCGATTGCCATGGCACTTCACACCGCCCTCTCTCACCTGGAGGGGAAGAAATGTTGTGTGCGAATGCTGTTTGTGGACTTCAACTCAGCGTTCAACACGATAGTTCCTGCCAAGCTCGACACCAAGCTCAGGAGTCTAGGCCTGCACCCAACCATGTGCAGCTGGATACTGGATGGGCAGCACCACCTCAGAGCCACTGACCCTCAACACTGGAGCCCCTCAGGGATGCGTGTTGAGCCCTCTCCTCTACTCCCTGTACACCCACGACTGCATGAATATGCACAGCTCCAACGTCTTCATCAAGTTCGCTGACGACATGACAGTGTTGGGACTGATCGCCGACGACGACGAGACAGCCTACAGGGAGGAGGTCGGATCACTGGCACAGTGGTGCCAGGAGAACAACCTTGCCCTCAACGTCAAGAAGACCAAGGAGCTGATCGTGGACTACAGGAAGTGGAGAGGAGAGCACGCCCCCATCTCCATCGACGGTGCTGCAGTAGAGAGGGTCAGCAGCTTCAAGTTCCTTGGCATGCACATCTCCGAGGACCTCACATGGTCCACGCACACCACACACGTGGTGAAAAAGGCCCAACAACGCCTGTATTTCCTCAGGCGACTGAGGAAATTCAACATGTGCCCCCGCATCCTCAGAACATTCTACTCTTGTACCATCGAGAGTGTTCTTACAGGATGCATCACCGTCTGGTACGGGAAGTGCACTGCACTGGAGCGTAGAACACTACAGGGGGTGGTGCGGATGGCCCAGTACGTCGCTGGAGGTGAGCTTCCCTCCCTCCTGGATTCATACACCAGGCGGTGTGTGGCCAAGGCCAAACGGATTATTAAAGACAATAACCACCCCAGCCACGAACTGTACACACTTCTACCGTCAGGCAGGCGATACCGCAGTATCAAGTGCCACACGAGCAGACTCAGAGACAGCTTCCACAGTCAGGCCATCAGGCTGCTGAACCAGTTCGGCATCAATGTTAAGAGCTAAGTGCTAGTGCTAAGTGTTACTGCTAGTGCTAGTGCTAGTCCTGGTGATAAGTGCTAGTGCTACTGCTGGAGCTAGTGCTGGTAGTAGTGCTAAGTGTTGGTTGCTGGTGCTAGTGTTGTGTTGACTGTCTGAGAAGGTATTCTGTGACATTCTGTGAATGTCAGCATATAACAATGCATATTTTAGTACATTGATTTATATGTGTACTGCTCACCTGGATATTTTGTTGTATATTCCATTTAATTTAATTCTTATTTTACAGAGAATTTATATTTATAGTTCTATTTCTATTTAGCTAGTCCTACTTCTATTTTGTAGTTCTATTTCTATTTTGTATTCTTTTATAATTACTGTCGGCTGTCGGGCGCTTTGCACAAAAGGTTTTTCACTCACTGCTTATACTCACGTGTAAATTGTGAAGTGACAATAAAATACTTGAAACTGGAAGGAGTGCACCACTAGACACACAGGACTCATACCGTCTCCTGGCAGTTATACACCACTAGACACACAGGACTCATACCGTCTCCTGGCAGGTATACACCACTAGACACACAGGACTCATACCGTCTCCTGCGCAGGTTGACACCGCTAGACACACAGGACTCATACCATCTCCTGGGCAGGTAGACACCGCTAGACACACAAGACTCATACTGTCTTCTGGGCATGTATACACCACTAGACACACAGGACTCATACTGTCTCCTGGGCAGGTAGACAACGCTAGACACACAGGACTCATACCGTCTCCTGGGCAGGTAGACACCACTAGACACACTGGACTCATACAGTCTCCTGGGCAGGTAGACACCGCTAGACACACAGGACTCATACCGTCTCCTGGGCAGGTAGACACTGCTAGACACACAGGACTCATACCGTCTCTTGGGCAGGTAGACTGTGGCAATACGCGACTTTCCGGCCCCTCCCTCCCGAGTCCCAGGGATCGCAGCTGTCACCTATCAGCTAATTAGGAGGCAAAGTGGTGACAGCTGCGGCCGATCAGAGAATCGGCATGGACCGAGTATAAAGCCAGGGGCTTACTCCCAGTCGGGAGTTCGGAGGGCGCGCCGACGCGAGTTCGGAGTACAGGGGGATCGGCGATCACGGAGACGCGGGAGACGCCAGAGACGCCGGCGACCCAGAGATCGCCGCGGAGATCGCACGGACCCGTACGAGACGGGAGAAGACTGTACCCCGTGGAGCACGGCTACCCGGGAGGAGGGGTCCTGATCGGATAAGACTCCTCGTCGGCGTGTTGACAAGTATTGACTTGATCTCCTCTGTGTGTTGTTAATAAACGGCCCGCCTGTGGAGCCTTAAACCCAGACTTGGCAGTAGTGTTGTCCTATGCGTCGTGCCTTTGACTAAGCGGGTTGCCACATATGGTGGAGAACGCGGGCACCTGAGTCCACCGCAGACGCGTAGAGAAAAAAAAAATAACTGACCAAGATGGAGCAAGCGTTGACCCAGCTCCGACAAGCGCAGGCCCGACAGGTCCAGGGGATGGCCGCCATGCAGGAGCAGCTCGCCCAACTGGCGGCACAGAAGGGCCGGACGGGGCCCGTGCCGCGACAGGGCCAGCTGGAGGCAGCGCAGGCTGCACTGCAGCGCGAGCAGCGAGAGCACGAGGCCACCCGGGAGGCCGCAGCCCAGCAGGAGGAGCAGGCCCGAGAGAAGGCCAAAGAGCTCCAGGTCCAGCTGGCGGCGGGACAGGCTCCGCTGGAGGCAGCGCAAGCTGAGCTGCAGCAGGAGCAGCGGGAGCGCCTTCGCATGGAGAGGCTCGTCGCCGAGCTAAGGACGCAGGCGGACGAGCGCCGTGACCAGGCGGAGCGGAGGGAGGCCGAAGCCCGGGCACGGACTGACGCAGAGCGCAGGCGCCTGGAGGAGGTAATCTCCGAGCTGAGGACGCAGGCAGCCGAGCACCGCCAGCAGGCGGAGCGGAGGGAGGCCGAGGCCCGGGCGCGGACAGACTCAGAGCGCAGTCGCCTGGAGAGGCTCAACGAAGAGCTGAAGACGCAGGCCCAGCTGACGGCGATGCAGCCGACGACCCGGGAGGCGACGCAGCGGACGGAGCAGCCGACGACCCGGGAGGCGACCCGGGAGGCAACGCAGCCGACGGCGACCCGGGAGGCAACGCTGCCGACGACGAGCCGGGACGAGGTGCCGCCGCCGAGCCTGGAGCCACAGGAAATGCTGCGGAAGCGGGATGGGGACCCAAAGTGTCCCCTCCGACCCCCGGAGGGGGCTGTTGGGGCCGGGACCGGTGGCCCCGGCATTGGGATAAGGGGGGGGGGGGGGTGTGTGGCAATACGGGACTTTCCGGCCCCTCCCTCCCGAGTCCCAGGGATCGCAGCTGTCACCTATCAGCTAATTAGGAGGCAAAGTGGTGACAGCTGCGGCCGATCAGAGAATTGGCATGGACTGAGTATAAAGCCAGGGGCTTACTCCCAGTCGGGAGTTCGGAGGGCGCGCCGACGCGCCGCCACGAGTTCGGAGTTCGGGGGATCGGCGATCACGGAGAACGCGGAGATCGCGAAGTGTGCGACGAGGATCGGGGCCGACGCCGGAGACGCCGGCGACCCAGAGATCGCCGCCCGCCGACCCAGAGATCGCCGCCCGCCAACTCGCCACGGAGATCGCGCGGACCCCTACGAGACGGGAGAGGACTGTACCCCGCGGAGCACGGCTACCCGGGAGGAGGAGTCCTGATCGGATAGGACTTGATCGGATAGGGGTTGATTTCCTCCTTGTTCTGGACTTTGTAGTTCGAGAAGCGTTTGATCAGGAAGGATTGTTACTCAGGAAGGAGTGTTGCGATGGGACTTTACGATTACATCTCTGTCACTGACATGGCTGCTCTCAGGGGACCAGCTTTAAGTGGATCACTTGTGGGGCCGTTGTAAGGGCCCATGATGACAAGCTAACACACACACACACACTATATAAAATATTGGCAAGCACACACATGCATTTCATGCATGCATGTGTTTTTTCAGGGGATTTAAAAAAAAGAGAAGAAAAGAGAAAGATTCCTTCTCCGGCATGAGTTTATAGTTAATGAGAGATAAAGTGTGTTGGCCTTCTAGAGGAAACGAGGTCAATTTATAATGTATGTTTTTTTTATTTCTAGCTTCACACGCGCTCTCTTGTGAAATGTGATGAGAAATTTAATAGGAGATGAGAGGAGAACTTTTAATTGGAAGCACAGTGCATTGTGGGTCGTTGTCTTGTCATTGATATTTAAGAGGATTTGGAGTGGGATGCGATGCAACTGCTGAGAGAGAAAAGAAGACTATTGTTGTGTTTTCCTGTTTCATGCTAATATGGCCTAAAAACACACAACCAGAGCACATTCTTATATTCAATAGAAAATAAATTCCAACTGTAAAATCACATTCTTAAAGATAAAGGTCAAAAGACATGCGCAATTCATGCCCAACAGCGTGACCTTCACAAAACACTCTCCAACCAAATGCCAAACCACTAACTGGTTCCACGAAACAACATCGACTGTAATTGTGTTCTGCTTGTGTGCGCTCAGGATTTTATGAAAAACCAATCATGGATCAAACAGTGCATGATGACCGTGGAGCGTGTTGTGTCCCCTCCAGCAGCAGGTGCTGGAGGGGTTCAGAGACAACCAAGTCCAAACTCCAAGGCAGTAGGGAGCCGCAGCTCAGCATCTTATCCAGGCTGCTAGGACACGAGGAGCCTCTCTTAATAATACATGGCAGAGAACACCAAGAACAAGAAGTAGGCGTCAAGTGGGTGCACTTTAGATTCAGCTCCGTAAAAATAAATAAAAAGAAACCAAATAAGAAAAGAAATGAAAAAACTAAAAACTAAATGAAGAATCGTGTGAACATTCATCAATGTTTATTAGCGTCAGGAAACACTCAGGGAAATGGAAGTGGAGGGCGGCAGATAAATAAATTAACTACTTTTCAAAGAGCCGCAGCTTAGCGTTGTTGATGCCACCAAAACGAGGGGTTGGTTTTAAATGTAACACATTTTCTATTAAGCTCTGAGATCCTCACGCTCGGAGCTTTAATCACTTTTTAATTGTAGTCTGCCACCACCATGCACCACCAAAGATGACTCAATGACGTTGCAGAGGTGCGTATAAATAAATGGGGCTGACTGGGTATTTGACTGGATGAGGGGAGAGATGAAGAGGTCTCCAGAGGAGCCCTGACCTTGTTTTCTGGTGGCGGGCAACAGGATATGGAGTTTGGATACGAGGATTCACGTACTTGGAAACTAATAACAAACAGCAGTTAGGAAAGTTGGTTCACTATAAGGGTGCATTAATTAACCATTCATTAGGACTAGTTCGTGCAGTAATATTCATGAACTAAGAGTTCATTAACAGTAATGGTGTTCATGTTTACCAATGGTGTTCGTGTTAACTAAAGTATTCATTTACAAACATTATTTAATAGGGTTTAATTGGCTACCCCTATAATAATGCTTAATATTGCATTAAGTAATTTAGTTAATGGTTAATTAATGTAGCCTTATTGTAAAATTTTACCAGAAAGTTAGTTAGAAAGGGAATTTCTATGCATGACAATCACAGGGTGTAGAGACAAGATGACTTTTGTTCAAATTTGTTTCCTAGTTCTTATCCACTGTTCTTATCAGATGTTCTTGGAACATCTGATGTGGATTCAGCAACCAGTTCTGTGGTCAGGAATAATGGATTACATAATGCAACGATTTATTTGAATAAGGTGTTGAAATGTCTCCACAAACACTTTACCAAATGTATATATGTGGCCATATGTCTTGAACAGTTAGAAACTACACTTAGTTATGTAAGCATATGGTCTTAGTGCCATTAGACATAGAAACAACTTACTTTCCTGTTCTGGGGCGTCTGCCAAGAATACGGCAGATTAAATAAATAGTTAGTGTGTGTCACTGTGTTCAGATCGGTCCTTCATATCCAAGGCCTCATGCATCACTTGTTTTGTAACCAAGTGGAGAGAGAGACAGAGAGAGAGAGAGCGAGCGAGAGCGAGAGCGAGAGAATCTGTGCTTGAGTTTGCCAAAAGTTTCACGGTCAAGTTTGTAATCATCCAGTATACGCACAGACACATCTCACCCACACATCTATACACCCACATCTACACACCCACATACACAACAAGCCCATGACCAGTCTATAGACATGAGGCATAAGGCTACAATACCAAATATCTGGAGACAGATGTAATATTTTTGCTCCTACAATAACTGCCCATCATATCAAAACAGAACTTTTGTTCCACAACAATCTTTGACATGCCAACCGACCAATCTATCATACACACTAACCTGGGACCCAGCAGTCCTACTAGGTCACTGTAAACTATTATTCAGTATATTGTACTGTATTGCTATGTAACCTCACACAAGAATTTCCTTCAGGATTAATAAAGTTCTATTCTGTTCTATTCTAAACCTTCTGATCCAGCAGTCCTACTATGTTACAGCAGAACTTCTGATCCAGCAGTCCTACTATGTTACAGCAGAACTTCTGGGGGGAGACAGCACAGAGCCTGGGCCAGAAAGCATACACTGAAAGGGGCAGAGTTACTCTCTTTGTTTGTTGTTCTTGTTACAGAGATGTTCTACTGAAGAGAATATATATATACACGCGTGTTTTAATAAATGTATTTCTGTGGCCAGTCTACACAGCGTTGATCTGACACTTTGTCTAAGAATGTTGGTGTTTATAGTATCTTGTATTCCCACCTGGAGAAGATTAGTAGTGCTGGTCGAGTTTGTGTTCGCTGTTAGCCAATTACACGCTTCCAGATCAGCAACATTAGTCGAAACAAATATGAAGTGAAAGAAAGTGAATTGCCCAGATTTGAGTTTGTTTGCTCTCAAACTAAAGTCTGATTTGTGAAACGATACAGTTCAACACCCAAAGCCTCCTTACTTTCCTGTCTGAAACCATTGCAGCGTCCACTACGCAACATACACACAACATACAACACCATGTATGTTGTGTGTATGCTGTGTGTACACCACCATGTATGTTGTGTGTATACCACCATCTATGTTGGCTGTTGCTATGAAGTGATGAGTGAATCCATCAGCGTTGATAACTTCCCAGGGTAAGCGGGCCGGCCCTTAAATAGCCGCAGCCTGAAGCTGGAACTCACGGTACCGACTGTGAACTCACCGGGACCCCTGCTGGCGGGCAGATGCAGCGCCAGGGCGGGGGGGGGGGTCAGGGTGAATTTCTTCAGTCTGGTCCCAGCAGGGGGGGGGGGCAGCAGGGGTACAGCAGCACCTCCTGACCCGGGCACCTCCACGGGATGTCTTTAAGCAAAGCGACTGGATTTTACGTTTCTAGCCGAACAAACGGAACGGTTTCTGTCCGGCGGCGCAGGTGTGTCAGCGCCAGGGAGCACCCCCACCTGTGTGCTGTTCAGAACAACGTCTGTGTCATAAACGGCACGGTTTTGAATGGAGGCCGTGTGTTGTGTTGCCTTGTAAAGATTTCACCCGCCGTGTTCGTTTCATTCACCCGCTGCAACCAATTTGAGCGCTCTGCATGAGTCCTGCACACGCCTCAC
This sequence comes from Coryphaenoides rupestris, assembly GCA_002895965.2. NCBI lineage: Eukaryota > Metazoa > Chordata > Actinopteri > Gadiformes > Macrouridae > Coryphaenoides > Coryphaenoides rupestris. Next base: position 143,566 of record PIJE02000735.1, read on the forward strand.
ATAATGTGCACACCGCCTTGTTTTCAGAGTGCAAAATCCTATCATTGATGTTGATATATATATAAATATGATGTATGATAGTTTTCAGAAGCTTGAATATACATCCCAATGTTTTGTATTGCATTCGGTACATTTATTCTAGTTTTGTTCCACCTGCAGTTAAGTCACTAGAATGACGTTGATAATGATAATGTGAAAAGTTTTCACATTATAACATTTTTACATTTACATTAGGTAATTTGGCAGACGATTTTATCCAAAGCGACTTACAGAAAGTACAGATGAAAGAGACAGCAATATGTCGCTGTGGTGCATAAAGATAAGAATAGAGCAGGCATAAGGGATACATATAACATGATACTGATCAGGTTATCTTTCTACCTTGGCAGCAATATGCTTCCAGAGCTAGTACTGCACAACCTTTTAGCTTACAGAAAAGTCTGTGTGCGTGTGTGTATGTGTGTGAGTGTTTGTGTGTGTATGTGTGGGGAGAGGGGCTTTTTGTAAACAAGTAGAAGTGACTTGAGCTGCATGCACTCTGGCGTGCATGTAGGTCAGCTAAACGTCTACTTCTGCAGGCTGTAATGGCTCACACACACACACACACACAGCCACACACACACAGTCACACACACACAGGCATGCCACGTTCACCTAATACATCTCAATAAAGCACCTGAACTAGACAGCTGCTTCTCCTCTCAAATTGGTGCTTGCCTCAGCTTTAATTTATTTTGGGGGCAAAGCACTCTCTCAGCCTCTCTCTCTCTCTCTCTCTCTCTCTCTCTCTTCTCTCTCTCTCTCTTCTCTCTCTCTCTCTCTCTCTTCTCTCTCTCTCTCTCTCTCTCTCTCTCTCTCTCTCTCTCTCTCTCTCTCTCTCTCTCTCTCTCTCTCTCTCTCTCTCTGTCTGTCCTTCTCTCTCTCTGCTCCTCTTGGGAGCATATTAAATTATGGATGCATGGAAAAAAAATAGGCAGGTAGCAGCGGGGGTGGGGGGGGGACCTTTGGATGGGCATTCAAACAACAGCAGCGTTGGGAAACGTATGTGCAGGAAGCCACAGAGGATGTGATGCTGGGTGATCCCACACATCCCAGTTATGACCCTGTTGTTATGAGGCAGTAAGAACGATAATACAACAACACAGACACACACACGCTGATCTTTGACAGAGCATCCCTGAGAGCATCACCTTGGGTGAGGAGGAAGAGGAGGAGGAGGAGGAGGATGTCTCTGACCAGTCACACACCCTGTGGGAAGGGCTTCCTGATCAAAGGATCCCGTCTGATGCCGTCTCCCTATTAAAACGCTCCTCCACTTCCTCCACCTCCTCAACCTCCTCCACAGCCTAACAACAGGTTACCCCAGCGCACATCGGGGGACCGGAGGGGAAAACAGGAGACGTCAAATAAAGAGTATGGAGAGAACAACAACAGAACGATCACTGAAACGAGACACAAACTCTGAGATGGTTTTGGGTTTTTTGCACGAATTTTGATGATTGTTGTATGATTTTGAAAAGAAGTCAATCAAGCAATCCCATTTTTGACACCCCTAGATGGATCTCAACAACAACAACAACAAACGATGGGGAGCGCTGGCTGTCGTGGCTCCAGGGACCACCCCGCCACGTGTGAGCAGCGTGTGATCAAAGCCTCCTCAGAGACGCAGCGCGCGGCTCGCTGCATACGGTGCGTTAATATTTCATCGGGCCACCAACAAAAAGAGGTTTCCATATCTGCACGGGACCACGGGCAGCCTCATGAAACTACAATACAAGGGGATGATGCTGCAGGTGCGTATGGGCAGCATGTGCATACCTGCGTGCGTCTACCTGCGTCTGTGTACGTGTGTGTTATTTACAGTGTTTGATGTGTATGTGTGTGAAATTGCTCTCCCTGGCAGAGAGAGAGAGTGAGAGAGAGACTGCAGTTCTATGGAAGCAAGCATTAACCACAGCCTATACCCTCACCATAATCAAAACCATTCTTCTTCCTTTGGAGAGTTTTTCTCTGTATTAGTTATTGTCCACCATACAGTAGATATGTAGTAGATTAGACTTTATTATTTTCATTTGGGTTTTTTGCACACCCTCCTGGTTTGTGTCTTTTCAGAGACGGTGATGGCTGGTAACCACGTCACAGATCGTTGAACGTTGTGTACATTTTGGGTGAAATTAACCTAAACCTCTGTTCAAAGCCTAAACCTTTGTGCGTTTGGATTTATGTTGCGGCCTGCACCAACGGTCTGTGACAAAATGTTAAATGTATTGCATTTATATATCGCTTTTATCGAAAGCGCTTTACAGTATTCAGATTCACCCATTCATACACCGACGGCGGTGCCAACCATGCAAGGTAACAACCAACACGTCAGGAGCAGTTAGGGTTCGGTGGTGTCTTGCTCAGGGACACCTCGACGCTTGGCTAGGAGGAGCCCAGGGATCAAACCAGCAACCTTCCAGTTGCCAGACAACCGCTCTTACCCCCTGAGCTACTGCCAACTATCCTCTTCAGCAGCACCTGTCCAGGCATCATGTGTCCCTTCTCGTGGTGGGGGCGGGTGGCGTGGTGGCCACCAGCCTCAGCACATGGCTGTGATGATGACTTGATGGTGGAGTTGAACCTTAAAGCGCGTCCCTGCATCCTCCCCGCGCTCTGCGGTTGGTTAAATGCCACATGGCTCCGCCCCCCGCGGCACTGTGCGCTCTGAAAATAGATTCTCTGGTTTCATCAAAAGACAGAAGCAAGAGCTGGTCCAAGGAGACGGATGATCCTGACCGCAATCCACCAGGAGACACCATCTTTATTCTGTTGCCATAGAAACCCATCAATGGCACGAAGAGAAAATAAATAAATATATGGAGAGAAAAAGATATATGAAGTCCTGCTGGCTGTTAGGGGGCTAGTTTATGGCTGTGCTCTCTAGTTAAAACCTAATCTGTTCTTGCCCCAGGGCCCAACCCCCCCCCCCCCCTGCCAGAACCTTTAATGCAGCTCATGCTCCAGGGCACTAAGGCAGAGGTACTGCCTGATGAGACAACACATCCGTCACCTACCTCACCGAGGGTCCGGAACACACACTTCATACAGCCCTCCACCTTCTGACACACACACACACACACACACACACACACACACACACACACACACACACACACACACACACACACACACACACACACACACACACACACACACACACACTTCATACAGGCAGACAATATGTAATAATATCATTCCAAGGGCATGTGAGAATCTCTCTCTCTCTCTCTCTCTCTCTCATTTACAGGCTGTCTGAAACAGCTTCCCCACGGAATGATTAACTACACCAATAATAACATGAGGTTGAGGGTGTGTGTGTGTGTTCAACAACATTTGAATCCAAATGATTATTTCTACATATGGTTGGAGTGTGTGGTTGGAGGCTGGTTGAAGCAGCCTCACCTGAGCCCTGGTTCAAGAAGCTGGATTTCCGAGTTAACAGGGAATGGCAGAAAAAGTGTCAGTTTCAGATACCAAGCTTAGACTGATCTCTGTTCAATTACCGTGGCGACTGATGATGTGAGCCTAACCTGGAGCAAACCTGCTACATAGAAGTTTAGCTCAGCGATAACTCCGCCTACAGCTGCAATTCCACTTTCTTCATCTTATCATCGTATTGGTTTAGATTATGGCAATGAACAACTTGATATGCTCTTATCCAAAATGACTGTAATCCAAGGTGCATCGTTGGGGCAAAGACAACTTCAGTGGCTAGTGACATCGTTCACTGCCACAATACACAATCATTTACTTAATGACATGTTTTGAAATATTCAAAACATGGAACACTATTGTTGATGTTTTTGATTTTCTCAAATACATCCATGGCATATTGTGTTCCATATCTTGATATATACACTGAATATGATCATCTGAAAGTACTTGTTATGAAAGTATTTCTTATGAATACATATTCTATAAAAATACTGATTGTGTTAGAGGTCGAAAATATATTAATCTATTGCTACTTTTGTGAGCCTTTTTGGTTGAGATTTTTACTTAAAAACAAAGAATGTGTATTTGAATGTGGCCGTGCATGTGTATGTGTGTGTGTGTGTGTGTGTGTGTGTGTGACTTCCACTCACGAAAGTTGTTTCTCCAGCCTGCTCCCTGTGGATCCGATGATCTCCCCCAGTGTGCAGAACATCTGACCCAGGAAGTCCTTCAAGGTGGCAACACGAAAAATACATCACGAGTTACGACAGACAAAACACATTGCTGCAAAACACGCTTTACACAGAGGTGTCATCATAGGACATCCAGGTGTGGCTCAAATTACTAACTACGGCTCTGCTCATGGTATATACCAGGACACTGGTCGTAGACTACACTAGTGAAGGTAAGTCTGCTACCTGTGTCCTGGTACATATCAGTAGTAGACTACACTAGTGAAGGTAAGTCTGCTACCTGTGTCCTGGTACATATCAGTAGTAGACTACACTAGTGAAGGTAAGTCTACTACCTGTGCTGCCCTGGTACATAACAGTAGTAGACTACACTAGTGAAGGTAAGTCTACTACCTGTGTCCTGGTACATAACAGTAGTAGACTACACTAGTGAAGGTAAGTCTACTACCTGTGCTGCCCTGGTACATAACAGTAGCAGACCCATAATGGCACGAATCCATCTCCTTGGACCTGCTCTTCCTCATTTGTCCATATTTGTATGAAACTGATGCCGTCTCTGTGATACGGGTCTATTCTAGTACACTATTACAGACAATAGTACCAGAGACATGCTGTCTGTACCACTGCCTGGTTTATCTTTTTATTTGTGGGTCGGATGTGCCACACAGTCCCACTGTTGTTATTCCTCTAGTATTTTACTACTTATTCTTCTTCTGTATGTTTTTTTGCCGCGCTATTCCACCGTTGCCAGCATAGATGGCAAAAATAAATAAAATCATACGGCTCCATCGGGATTGAGTGGCATGAGATCGGCCCAACAGTTTTCGCACAAATTGCATTGATCGCAGACATCGCAGACACAGCAAGAGATCCTCCAACCGTCTCATTCACTCCCATGTTATTTGGGCTCTTCACTTCTGAGCAAACACACAGATGTGGGACCTTTGAAACTGTGATACCTTAGTCAGTTTTTAACTTTAACCACGCAAATTACATATCCACATCTTCGGCAAACTCTTCTGTGGTACCTCAGCAGGCTCTCGGTGTGTTACCACCAGTTCTGCCCCCAGTTACAAAGGTCCCCGGCGGTCTGTGTTTTTAATGAATCACAAGTGAAGGTATGTTGCTGGCATGAATCAAAACAAAATGGTGACCCAAGACGGCGTTTTACCTTCTGCACATCCGGTGTTTGGCAAGCGGTGAGGAAAAGAGAGACATGAGTAGTTAGCTGTGAAGGCATCATGGGTGGATGAGGGTCATTTTTGGTTATTTTAAGTTCACACTATAAAAAATTTATGTGGCAATGAAAGCTTCCTAACAAGTATGTTCTGGACTTCCATTCAAGAGTCAGTGAATATCAATGTATTGTCCCCAAGCTTACATGTTTGGAGAGGTTGGAGCTTCTGGTGTCCACGTTGTACCTGAAACACAGTAGAACACAGCAGATAGGCTGCAGGTTATTCACGGGTGCACTTCTCATCCTCATCACTACAGCTGGAGACTGGCGCTGGAGATGCGCCATGCAAGCAGGCGTGGAAGAGCATCTGAAGCTAGCATAGCATCTCATCCGTCAGTATCTAGGGAAACACGATGACGCAATATGAGGCTATGGAATGTGATATGGAAAAATGTATTATGATAATTATGGGGAATTGTACCCAATAACCAAAAATATCACAATATGCTAATGAATTCTAAACGCATTTGGCTTATTACATTGAAGCACATGGAAATGTAAAGTATGGCATCGGACAAAAAATACATTCGAAAAAGTTAGGTATCACGATAAGTCGAGATCTTCATTTGATGACTATACAAGACAATAAATGAGCTCTAATACAATATAAACCATAAATCATGTTCAATAATACATCAAATGTGTGCGCATGGGAAGCTCTCCAAAAACCACAGTTTGATGGGTTTCTCAAGTCAGGAGATCCAGCATCAAGGGCACAGCTCCAAGCCCGTTACTGCGTTCCCTTGCGTTGTGCTCCCTCCTCTGGGGGGCAATGTCTCCCCGAGGAGCTCCTTTAAATGTCCTCACGAGATGCATTTGATAACCTTTTTGCTTCATGTTGAACAAAGAACAATCGAAGTGGGTGCAGAATAACATTACGACCAACATAAAGTATTCGCTTAGCATGGAGAACTCATGGAGAACTCATGGAGAACACACACACACACACACACACAACACACACACACACACACACACCACACACACCACACACACACACACACACACACACACACACACACACACACACACACACACACACAGAGAGAGAGAGAACTCTCTTTGGAGTCTCATGCACACACGGAGACCCCTTTGGCCTTCTATACTCTCTGGAGTCTCACGCATAGGCACACGCATGCACACACACACACACACACACACACGGAGACCTCTCACTAGAGTCTCATGCGCACGCACACGCACAAACCTCCCTCTGGAGTCTTACGCACATACGCACGCATGCACGCACAGACGCACACACACACACACACAGACGCACACACACACACACACACACACATTCCCCTGCATATATTTGCTCGAGTCAGTAGCAAACATTGCATCACCTCTAGTTCAGTACAGCTATTTCTCAAAATACAATTGTTCATAATTTCTTAACTTCCATTTCAAAGAGTGTAACATGATGTCAAATCTTGTCGTCGTGCTTCTGTGAGAAGATTAGCGGCGAAGAACATGAGGAAATGGAAACTAAATATTAATGCTGTGATGAATTAATTGTTGTGTTTTTCTTCCAGTGAAATCCTGAAAGACTGAAGAAAAATTGGATCACTGTTGAACGCTGGCGATGAGCTGTTTTGTTTAGAAGCCTAACAGTATAAATAATAGACCTAAAACATCCCTCCTTATTCATTTACATTTACATTTGCATTTGGCAGACGCTTTTATCCAAAGCGACTTACAAAGAGTACATTTGTTGAAGGAGAGGCAGCAATATATCACTGTGGTACCTGAAGATAAGAATAGATCTGTTTTCCAGCATTCCTATTTACGAGACGAATAGAACGAGTTTCATAATTGCCAAGTTGCCTGCATAAGTAGCTGGGCAGGCGTGCAATTCTAAGCATGCTACAACATCTGAGAACGAACAACAATGCTAAGTGCCATTAATAAATGTCTCTTGGAACTCGGAACAGGTGGGTATTGAGTCTCTTGCGGAAGCTGGCGAGCGACTCGGCCGTCCTGACATGAGCCGGGAGCTCATTCCACCACTGCGGAGCCAGAACCGTGAAGAGTTGGGATTTGGAAGAGCGATGTTTGGCTGTTTTTAGTGAAGGCGGTCGTTTGGCAGAAGTTGCTGAGCGGAGTGCTCGGGCTGGGGCGTAGGGTCGGACTAACGTTTGGAACTAGGTAGGGGCGGTTCCGTTGACAGCCATGAAAGTCAGTACCAGAGTCTTGAATCGAACGCGACTGATTACCGGGAGCCAGTGGAGGTTGCGGAAGAGGGGGGTTACATGGGAGAATTTAGGTAGGTTGAACACGAGGCGTGCTGCTGCGTTCTGGATGCGTTGTAAGGGCTTGATTGTTGAGGCGGGGAGTCCAGCCAGGAGAGAGTTGCAGTAGTCGAGACGAGTGATGACGAGCGCTTGGACCAGGATCTGCGCTGCTTCACGTGTGAGGTAGAGAGCAATTCTACAAGATCGGGCCACAGAGGTAATGTTGGCGTTGCAGGACAGTTGGTCATCCAGTACTACGCCAAGGTTCCTTGCCGTGGGTGCACACACACACACACACACACACACACACACACACACACACACACACACACACACACACACACACACACACACACACACACACACACGCACACACACACACACCAAGACACACACATGCACACACTCAAACGCTTGTCTGTGCAATATGTATTATGAATATAATAATCAGTAAATGTGCCAATATATATGCAATATTATGAAATATTGCAAATGGAAAATTGGAGGGTGAGACACTGGTAAGTAAGGGTTGCAGTCTGTGTGTGTGTGTGTGTGTGTGTGTGTGTGTGTGTGTGTGTGTGTGTCTGGTGTGTTTGACTGTTATGTTCAGTGAAGTGCGGTGATATTTTGAGATTTCAGAAGCTAACGTATGCTGCAGGAGACCACACACAAGAGGGGCTTCACTGGTACATCGCGCAACACCAGCACCCGACATAGCTCTCGCTCTCTCTCTCTCTCTCTCTCTCCTGCCCCAACCACCTGCCCCAACCCCGCATTCGACTCATGCTTTACCTGCAAACCTTAGACCTTAGAGGAGATGGCTACTGGATCGTGTCTGGGTACCACACAGGAAGTCACACATTCTCACGAAAATGTTTTCCATTGTTGCCATGGTCACTGATGACTGACGGAACCCAATTATAACTTCCCACTCATCCTTAAAGCTCCACTTGATGGCTCCTACTAACAAGAACCAACCTGCAGCCTTCCTCCGTGCTGCTGTGGTTCTCCACAGCTAGTGTTCCATTAGCCATCTCATATATTCATTCAGTGTATTCATGTCCTGCATATTACCAAAAGGAATTTAACTTATTTTTCCATATTTGCTAATAAAGGACTGGTAACTAAAGCGATAGCGTCACCTTGCCATTGTCTGTATTCTCCTTGGCCAGCATCAAACACAAACTCAGCCAGCACTGATAACCCACTGATAAACCACTGATAACCCACTGATAAACCACTGATTACCCACTGATAAAACACTGATAACTACTGATAAATTACTGATAAACCACCGATAACCACTGATGAACCACTGATAATTACTGATAAACCACTGACAAAGATAAGATAAGATAGAACTGTATTAATTCCGATGGAAATTATTGTGCCATGTTGCATAGCAATACAATAAAACAATAGAGAAATAAGGAATAATAAAAATAAAATAACATATTTACAAATGTAGTCCTAGTAGATGTACAAAAATATATGTTAAGTATAAATAAACCACTGATAACTACTGATAACCCACTGATAACTACTGATAAACCACTGATAACTACTGATAAACCACTGATAACCCACTAATAACTACTGATAAACCACTGATAACCCACTAATAACTACTGATAAACCACCGGTAGCTGGTGGGAGGAGAAGCTAACATCGTGCCCTAAGGATGTGGTATCCTGAGATAAGGGCTTAAAAATCAAACCCGTGTAGTAGACTGGCCACTGAACTGTCTCCCCCCATACATTTGGCGATGGCATCGTTGAATTTCTGGATGCAAGCTCAGACCACATGATGGAAGGCAGTGGTCCGGCACACATTGGCCCAGTACATTGTCTGTACTTCAGAAGGCTTCCGCTCTCCTGTTCCCTGAGATTCCCTCTGGCTTCTGTCAGTAGCCTGGAGAAACATAGCAATAGCATACCAGAACAGATCTCTCTCTCTCTCTCTCTCTCTCTCTCTCTCTCTCTCTCTCTCTCTCTCTCTCTCTCTCTCTCTCTCTCTCTCTCTCTCTCTCTCTCTCTCTCTCTCTCTCTCTCTCTCTCTCTCTCTCTCTCTCTCTCTCTCTCTCTCTCTCTCTCTCATTTAGCGAGCTAAAAATAGCTTGCCGCGTGGAGAGAGGTGGGAGTTTTAATAATTCATTCCACGGCGCTGGAAAGAATTATTTTCTGCCTCCTATTGGTGTCCCCTCTCCTGACCCTGCATCCTCCGATCAGGGAGCTCCGTATCTGGGTCACGGTGGTGGAGAGACATCCAGGGACGCTTCCTCCAGCTGTCCTCTCCTTCCCACACAGGAAATCACCTTCATCATCATCCTCTTTGTGGATTATGGTGGCAGGCGCTCTGTTCCCATCATCATCATCATCATCATCATGGTAATCTTCATCATCCTCATCTCCATGGTCTCCGCACTCCGGAGTGGACTGGCTCCAGGGTGGACCGGCTCCAGGGCTCCGGGGTGGACCGACTCCAGGGTGGACCGGCTCCAGGGCTCCGGGGTGGACCGGCTCCGAGGTGGACCGGCTCCAGGGCTCTGGGGTGGACCGGCTCCAGGGCTCCGGGATGGACTGGCTCCTGGGTGGACCGGCTCCGGGGTGGACCGGCTCCGGGGTGGACCGGCTCCGGGGTGGACCGGCTCCGGGGTGGACCGGCTCCAGGGCTCCGGAGTGAACCAGATCCAGGGCTCCGGTGTGGACCGACTCCGGGGTGGACCGGCTCCATGGCTCCGGGGTGGAGCGACTCCGGGGTGGACCGGCTCCAGGGTGGACTGGCTCCTGGGTGGACCGGCTCCAGGGCTCCGAAGCGGAACGGCTCCAGGGCGGACCGGCTCCTGGGCTCTGGGGTGGACCGGCTCTGGGGTGGACCGGCTCTGGGGCTCCGGAGTGGATCGGCTCCAGGGCTCATTGTTTTGTATATTGTATGTGCTTAGATGTTGGTAAGGCACTCAGAATGGCACGTCTGCTCTTATCCCAGCTATTATGCAGGCAACCTAGCAATTACGAAACTCATTCTATTAGCCTGGCAACTATGAATGCTTAAAACCTGCTCTAATCTTATCTTTTCTATTCTTAGCCAAATGGCCTAAATGTAAATGTAAATATAAATGAAGGGCTATACAAATAAAATTGACTTGACTTGACTGCGCTCACGCGGCCGCTGGTGACTCCACAGATATGTAAATCAATATTACATGCTCTTCTCTAATGGTCCAACGGAAACACGCTTAAACTCCCCCCTACAAGACAATGAACACAGCAATATAATGTGCAATATTACCTCACTTTCCTCAGCATTACTTCCTCAGTATTACGTGCAATATTAACATTACTGTCCAACATCACGTGCAATCCTCTATCATGTGCTATATTATTATTATTATTATTATTATCATGTTGTCTATAAATATTATCAATAAAACTATCTCTCATCTCCTCTCATCATCATGTGCAATATTCTTAATGTCATGTCCAATAATATTTCACTTCATTTGTGCCAAATTGTTTTCGCGGTCGGAATATCTTATGTTGCCCACATATTTGTATATTTTAACTGTACATTTGCATATCCGTTAGTTTATTTTTATCATTCTGTTTTCCTTGTTTTATTGTACTGTATCGCTATGCAACCTGCCACAAGAATTTCCTTTGGGATTAATAATGTTCTATTCTATTCTATCTACTAAGGATTTGAACGTTCATTTCATCCTGGGGTTTCATAAGAGAGTCCACTGAATAAATGAATGAATGCATGAATATAAAATGAACGTCAATAAACAGAGACAATGATTAATAAATCAAATAAAACTAGATAATAATAATAATAAAAATAATACAACGATTAAGATGAATAAAAAAGCAATAACTATATCTATGGATAGACAGATGGCTAGATCAACAGATAGATATAGATCTGGATATGATATACATTACATTTACGGCATTTGGCAGACGCTTTTATCCAAAGCGAGTTACAAAGAGTACATTTGTTGAAGGAGACAACAATATATTGCTGTGGTACATAGATATAGATATAGATCTATATGTACAGTATATATAGATAAAGCATCCATCTCCCCCAGTGTTAGAAGGCACTTCTGGGCTTTGGGGAGAAAGGTACTGCTTTGTGAGTGTGTATATTTCACTGCGTTTGATAATTCTGCGTTAAAGATTTATCTTGTCACATGATAAGCGGCAGCATCAGAGCAGACATCTCTGATGAGAAGGACCTTGGTGCTCGCGCACTCACACACACACACACATATGCGCACACACACGCGCACGTATGCGCACACACACGTGCACACACACAGACACTTACACACAGACACTTACACACACACACACACACACACACACACACACACACACACACACACACACACACACACACACACACACACACACACACACACACACACACACACACACACACACACACACACACACACACACACACACACGTCTTAAGGCTCCAGTGTACGTCATGTGTGATGAGAGTTGCTGGGTGCAGCGGATGGGACAAGGATGTGACCCAGTTTGGCCTTGGCTGGACTGCAGCTAACCCTAATCCAAATAGTTCACCACCACACTCAAAAACACGTCCAGGTTTTTCCCCCAGGTCATCAGGCTTCTCAACCAGCAACACCAATCTCATTGATCATATTGATTGATGATACATGCACATTTATAACATTTAACATTTAGATTGTTCAATTACTTCTTACTGCTATATTTAAATACTCTGGATACATATGCTTCTGTTTTTATTACCTTATTGTGTATATTTCTGCTATTCTATGCCATATTTCTGCTACTACTGCCCTCACTTGCGTATCTTCCCTTAATTACTTAAGTACATTTATAATACTCAAAATTCAGCTGATGTTTTCTTTTTTACATTACATTACATTTTCTATGTTTATTATGTGTTATCTTTACTATGTATATTGTGCCATTCTCAATATATATACATATACACTGTATATATTGTACATACAGTATATATATATTCGTTTGTTTGTTTTTCTCTTCTTGTTATTTTCTGCCTGTCACCTGCCATGTCACAAGAGTTCCACTGTTCAGAATGGCCCTGTGTTGTGATGTACATGTGACAATAAAACACTTTGACTAGACTTGATTATAATGTATAATTGGTGCATGTTGAAGCTAAAATGTTAACTCAGTTCTGTGAAACACAAAAATACTATGCCGCTAAAATACCAATGCTGATTCATGGGGTCACAGCAATCGCTCTGCTTTTTGTATTTAAGGGAGATAATACTGAACTGACTGAACTGATAATACTGAACTATTATTTTTGGATTAGTATTTATTAATACAATATAATTACCTAGTTGATAGTCACTAGCCTGTGTTAGACATTGGCTTTTACTGAAGCTGTCATTACATACACAGTAATTCTAGGTGAATGTGTCTGGCAGGTTGGGGATTGAACCGGCAGTAGCGCTGGCTGCTACCCCCTCCTGCCCCCGGCCAGCTACTCATTGTTGGCTCTTCCATTGACTTATTCAACAGCTACAGAATGTGATGTAACTAGCGGTAAAGCAGCCAGTCTCTCAACACAGCCTTCAGCACAGTGGAGTAGGCTCTTAATGGAGTCATGGATGTTCATCTCATACTTGTGATGTTCATGCATACTTCCTTTCATAGACACCGTGTATTAATATAGCTCTTTTGAGTCTCTTATTGTAGTTTCAGGATATTTGCCGTCTTATGGCGATGACATTGTGATTGCCGACGTAGTATCATCTAGATGATGAAACTCAATGCTCAATGTTAGATATCCTGTCCTTCCACATAACCGTGACAGTTCATATCCGACAAGAAGCTTAAAGCCGCTGCATTCAATATTCATTATTACATCAAATACCATTTTGCCCTGTATAATATCAATAATTAATAATAATTATTAATATTGTCCTACAACCGTTCCTGCTGCTTCACTTATATTCCATAATTAAATATTCCACCATCAATCTTTTGACAAAGAATTCACACCGACACCAGAATTTGAAAACAGCATATCATTTAGAAGGTGTCAATAAGTGTTGGGGCAGCTGCATGTCGACTACTGCTTTTCAATGAAGCCTACCTATATCCTGTGTGTGTGTGTGTGTGTGTGTGTGTGTGTGTGTGTGTGTGTGTGTGTGTGTGTGTGTGTGTGTGTGTGTGAGTGACAACCCAGACGAGAAGCAGCACCATGGACAGTGCTTCGAGCCACCGCACGGCCAGGTAGTGGGCGGAGTCTACAGACTCCTCGGCTCCTCCCACCCGAGCCAGCGGGAGCACAGCCGTTCCCACTCGGCTCATCAGCGATCCGAGTGGAGACAGCTGACGGCAATGAGAATTAGGAGGGAACGGATATAAAACCGGTGGGGTTGACTCCGGAGGGCGGTTGAGTTGGCGTGGGTTTTGTATGTACGAAGCTAACCTCATGGATTGTGTTATGCCCCGACCAGGACTGACCCCATACACCGCGGAGCACGGCTACCCGGGAGGAGGAGACCCAGGACAGAGATCTCCTGTTTGCTACTGTGGATTGTAATTACCTGTGTGCATTGGGAGTGTTGGGAATAAACGGCCCGCCACAGAGCCTTAACAGACTGTCTTAACAGACAACAGAGTGTCGTGCCTATTCCTAAGCGTCTCGCCTATGCCTCGACTGGGTTGCCACATATGGTGGAGAATGCGGGCACTTCAGTCCACCGCTGACGTATAGGGAAAAAAAAGCAAAGAGACAGGTGGCACTACACCACCCGGACTCGGTCGACGAGCTCATCCATATGCTCGAGAACGTTCAGGTGACTGAAAAGATGATGGCCGGACCCCATCCCACCCGACCCCGATGAGAGGGACCGCAGGAATGCGGCCCCAGGGAACACCGCACCCCCTCCCCAGCCCGACCTCCACGTCGCCGCAACCCGGAGCCACCAGAGAGCTGGAGGTGCTTCACCTGCGGTGAATGGGGACACCTCGCCAGACGGTGCCCCTCCCAGGACGTCCACATGCGCTCTGCCAGCACTGGGGAGGGGGGGGGGGGGTGCGGGGTGCTGCCTTCTCACCACCTGCTGGGTCCACGAATCCCCAACCACACCACGCCTGGCTGTCCGAGTAGGGCTCCGGGACACCTACGCCCTAGTGGACACGGGGAGCGCGGTGACACTCGTGCGGCCCATGTTGGCCGACGGACCCCGAGGTCCCGACATTGAAGTCGCCTGCGTGCATGGGGATCGGAAGACCTACCCCACCCGCACCATAGCGGTACAGAAAAAAAACAAAGAGAAAAAGAAAACGGACCAAGATGGGCGAAGCGATCGCCCTGCTGATTCAAGCCCAGACCCAACAGGCCCAGGGGATGGCCGCCATGCAGGAGGGGTTCGCCAATCTGGCGGCCCAGCATACCCTGTCCGGCCCCGGGCCGCGACCTGGACCCGCCATGCTTTTGACAAAGTTGACCCCCTCGCCTGTGTGCATGGGGATCGGAAGACCTACCCCACCCGCACCATAGAGGTAGAGACCCCCCCCGGGGCTCCTTCACACTGCGCGCGGGTCTGGTACCCCTGCTCCCGGTACCCCTACTCATCGGCAGGGATTGCCCCATCTTCAGCCGATTGGACGAGGGTAGGGAGCCGGCCAAGATCCGTCAGGGGCCCCGCCGATGGCGACCACGAGACTTGGGTAGAGAGAGGGCAAACTACGCCAGTGCAGCCCCAGCCTCCCAAAGCGCCTCCTCTCAGTCCCCCTCGTCGGAGGCGGAGAGCCCGGACACCCCCGACCCGCTCCCGCTCTCGGATGACCCAGGGGCCAAGCCCTGCCTTCCCCCACTCCGGCAGGGGACAGCTCCCCCCTAACCGAGTTCTCTGAGTTCCCCCTGCCGGCGGAGGCGAGGGGCGGGAAGGAGGGGCAGTTCGCGATGGCGCAGCTGTAGGACATCAACCTGAAGCACGCGTGGGCCAATGTACGGGTCCAGGACGGGGTCCCCCTTGATCCGGTGAGTCCAACCCCATACTCACACTTCGCAACCAAAAACCACATGTTATACCGGGTCATTCATCACCAGGGGGAGGTGGTGGAACAATTGTTGGTCCCCAAAACTCACGTATCCAAAGTGTTGTTTATGGCCCACAGTCACCGCCTGGGGGCCCACCTGGGCGTGGACAAGATGAGAGACAGGGTCCTGGCTCGTTTCCACTGGCCGGGAGTCACCCGGGACATTGCGGATTACTGCCGGCGATGCGCGGAGTGCCAGCTCACGGCCCCCCGACCCAACTTCCGCACCCCCCTCATTCCCCTGCCCATCCTCGACGTCCCCTTTGAAAGGGTAGCGATGGACATAATGGGACCGCTACCCAAAACCAGCCGTGGCCATCGCTACATCTTAGTGATCATGGACTATGCCACCCGCTACCCAGAGGCCCTACCCCTGCGAGCCGCCACGGCCAAGGCAGTGGCCAGAGAGTTGGTACTTCTGTTCAGCCGGGTGGGGATTGCCCGGGAGGTTTTAACCGACCAAGGGTCTTGCTTCATGTGGACTGTTTTAAAAGAAGTGCTACGTCTCCTCCACGTTAAACAGCTGAGGATGTCGGTATACCACCCCCAGACGGATGGCCTCGTGGAGCGGTTTAACAAAACACTGAAACAGATGCTGCGAAAGGTCACCGACACCGACGTACGCAATTGGGACCAGCTGCTCCCCTACATACTCTTCGCGATCCGGGAGGTACCACAGGCGTCCACCGGGTTCTCCCCGTTCGAGCTGCTGTACGGGCGGAGACCTCGAGGCCTATTGGATGTAGCCAAAGAGGCCTGGGAGAGCCAGCCTTCCCCACATCACTCCGTCATCGAGCACCTGGAGACCATGCAGCACCGGATGCGGCAAGTCTGGCCCATCATGAAGGAACACCTCCAGCGAGCACAGCAAGCCCAGGCCAGGGTCTACAACCGAGATGCCCGCCTGCGCACATTCCAAGCGGGGGAGCTGGTCCTGGTCTTAGTGCCGACCGCAAGTTTGTCGCTCAGTGGCAGGGGCCATACGAGGTGGTCGAGCGACTTGGCGAAGTAAACTACTGGGTTCGCCAGCCAGGCCGGCGGAAGCCCACCCAGGTATACCATGTCAACCTGTTAAAGGCATGGCGGTGCTCGGAGGAGCCACCCCCCGTGCTGACCGCCCTGGTGAGCACACCACCTGTCCCGGAGGTCCCCATGGGCGAACAACTGGGGCCGAGAGAACGACAGGAGCTCACAACACACGGGGAGGTGTTTCTCCGACGCTCCCAGGGAGGAACAACCGTGCCGCGACCCCACGACCATCCCGTCACCCCTCCTGGCCGCGGGTCTGCCCTACGTCCATACCGCATCCCCGGAAGGGCTCGACGGGGACGCCAACCGCCAGGAGGTAAAGGTTGGATGTTAGAGCTCGGGCTCATTGAAAAGCTCGGAACAGTTCCCGTCGGTCCAGCCCCATCGTGTTAGTCCTCGAAGCCCCGACCGGCTCCCTCCGATTTTGCAATGACTTTAGGAAATTGAACGAAATTTCCATGTTCGACCGCATGATCCTATGCCACGCACGAGTGGACAAGCTCCTGGAGCGGGCTCAGTCCGGCCCGCTTTATATCCACACTCGACCTGAGGGATACTGGCAGGTGCCACTGACTCCCAGAGCAAGGAAAGACAGCCTTCGCCCACGCGGACGGGCTGTTCCAGTACACAGTCCTACCACGGGGCGCCCGCCACGTTCCAGCGGCTGATGGATCGGGTCCTACGGACCCACCGCGAATACGCAGCAGCCTACATCGACGACATTGTCGTCCACAGTGCCGACTGGGAGACCCACCTGCGGCACCTCAGGGTGGTCCTCCGGGCTCTGCGAGCCGCCGGCCTCACCGCCAACCCCTGGAAGTGCAGGCTCGGCCTGGAAGAAGCCTCCTACCTGGGTACAAGATCGGCCGAGGGGTGTGTGCGGGCCGCAGGACCAGAAGGTCAAAACCATCGCCAACTGGCCCACCCCCCGCACCAAGAAAGCAGTCAGGTCCTTCCTAAGGCTGGTAGGCTACTACCAGCAATTCATCCCACGGTTCGCCACCATCGCTGGTCCACTGCACGACCTGACCAAGAAGGCGCTCCCGGAAACGGTGGCCTGGAACACCGACGCCGAGACTTCCTTCGCCCATCTCAGGCAAGCACTGTGCTCAGAGCCAGTATTGATTACCCCTGCCTTTAACATCCCCTTTGTAGTCCACACAGATGCGTTGGAGGTCGGCATCGGCGCGGTACTGTCCCAGGAGCGGGGAGGCGAGGAGCACCCGATCAAGTACGTGAGTAGGAAATTCCTCCCCCACAAGAGGGCGTATTCCACCGTGGAGAAGGAGGTGTTAGTCATCAAGTGGGCCCTGGGGAAACTGAGGTATTACCTCCTCGGCCGGCAGTTCCGCCTGGTGACCATGCCCCGCTCCAGTGGATGGCCACGGCCAAGGACAGGACTATAACCTCCGTGTCGAGCACCGGCCGGGCCGGGATCATGCCAACGCTGATGCGCTGTCCAGACGAGATGGGAGCTGTTGGGCCGGGATCGGTGACCCCGGGTTTAGTCTGAGGGGGGGGTGTGTGACAACCCAGACGAGAAGCAGCACCATGGACAGCGCTTCGAGCCGCCACACGGCCAGGTAGTGGCCGGAGTCTACAGACTCCTCGGCTCCTCCCGCCCGAGCCAGCGGGAGCACAGCCGTTCCCACTCGGCTCATCAGCGAGTGGAGACAGCTGACGGCACTAGCCTACCCTGCCTGGCTTTATTCATCTTAATCCGGTATTAGGGTAGAGGTTGCTTCTATGTTTCCTGTTCACTATGCTCCATCTAACCATCATGTTGTCTCCAATTTTTAGGGTGCTTCTGTGATCATGACTGGATACGTGGCCACCCCACCTGACGGCTAGCAGCTTGCTCTCCAGTCAGCACCCCATCACAATATTACTATTCCATTTACCATTTGTAATTTGTCGCTTTGTTACTCCTTTTTATGCCCGTATGACACCCATTGCACTCCGAACCGTCCCTGGAAGGAGGGATCCCCCACTCTGAGTTCCTCCTCAAGATTTCTTCCTTGTTAATTAGTCGTTTCTTGCCTATGGGGGGCTAGGACAAGGGGGGGTGTCATAATCACATAGCCCATAATGATATACCACGTAAAGCCTTTTGAGACTAAATAAATTACTCAATAGATAAATAAATGAAATAATAAATGTAGAAATAAAGTCTCAATTATCAAATAAATGTGCAGGTTAATTAGAAAATAAATATTTGCATTTATTTTTGTAATAATTTCCAATTGATTGAATTTTTTGTTTACATGTATTTCTGTTTTTAATTAATTATGTATCCATTACCCTATTTATTCATTTCCCCATTTATTTATTTCTGTATTTATATATTTCCGTAATTCACAACCTAGACAAGACTGAGCTTATCTTCATGCCGGGGAAAGACTACCCTCAGATGGACCTACAGTACTTATGCCCCTTTTCCACGGTCACTGTACGGCGCGATACGGCACGTTACGGCACGGCATGGTACTTTTCGGGTCTGTTTCCATTACAACTGAGTACCATATAGTACCTCCTCGACGTGGGCGGGGTCGTCATAACACGGCTGCGCGAACTGCCGTGACGTCATTTACACCGCGCCAAGCCACGCACAAAACCGGAAGACCAGAACAACAACAACACAACAATGGAGGACACCGAAGCGTTTGTGTATTGTGTATTATTATTATTATTTTTTAAAAGTCAGGTTTTAAAAAGTGGTGTGGTCGAGTCTCGTGTTTATTTATGTCTGGTTGGTCGTCGCGCGCTTATGACGCTCCCAGTGACGACACTCGTCGGCCAATCAGTGGAAGGCAGTCGGCTGACGTCACGTCATAGTACCGCTTCGGCTGGCTTGGAACCAGGGGCAGATGTGATACCAAATAGTACCTGATATCAGGTACTACGTGCTAGTGGAAACACGCAAATACCGCGCCGTACCGTGCCGTACCGCGCGGTACCGTGACCGTGGAAAAGGGGCATTAGTCACCATTAAGGACATCAAAATCTCCCCTTCACTGACTGCAAGGAACCTTGGCATGGTACTGGACGACCAGCTGTGCTGCAACGCCAACATCACCTCTGTTGTAGGGATGTGCACAACTCACATTTCTCATGGTCGATTAATCGGTGGGTGGTATGAACGATTAATCGATTAATCTTTTTTTGCCGACATTCATAAATGCTAATTGATTCAGGGCATACATCATTTGCAAACTTGGGATGCAAAAAAAACAAGCAGTGTAGTGAAAAGTTACTCATTCAGTTGCAACGTGTGTGCGAAGCACAGGCTTGAATCCCACTCCAATAGCTGCGTGTTGGCCAGTAAAATGTTGCTTGCGTTGTCATGGACGCACGCGATGACTTTTCCCTCTAATCCCCAGTCATTGGTCGCCGTTTTCAGCACATCAGCAAGATTTTCTGCTGTATGTCTCTCGGGCATTGACCGTGTTTGTAAAAGCGCGCTCTTCACATCCCAGTTGCGGTCAATATAGTGGCACGTTATTGTAACGTAAGATTCCACTGCGAGGGAGGTCCAGGCATCCGTAGTAATTGCACTGCGAACAGTCTCCGTGCACTCGGCATGCATCTTTTCGAGGTGACAGTCTTCCGAGATGGAACCGTGTACTCCGGCTCGATGTATGACATTAGTTCTCGAAACCCCTTCCCCTCTACTGTACTAATGGGCAGCATGTCTTTAGCCACCATGCTTGCAATTAGAGCGGCAATCAGACGTTTTCTCGCTGCGTGTTTTGTCACACTTGCGAGCTTGTACAAAACTAACCATGCTGCTTTGGCGAGGTCCCTCTTCATTCGTTGCGGCGACGTTTGGGTGTAGGTTTTTTAAATGAAACAACATTGTGGATGTGGAGACATGATATGACAATTTTGCCCCACATATCTCACACTTTACCAGTGTATCGCTTACTTTTTCGAAGTTAGCCCAGACCAAACTTTTCCGCGGCTTTGACATGTTAGAGCGAGACGAACAGACGCTGCAGAGAAATTCACCTCAGGACCGTGACCTGACATCCCCTACAGAACCATTCATGCATGACATTAGTTCCGCTCAATTTTTAAAAGACGTGTTTATTTGAATGAAAAAAGTAAAGAGCACTATTCCATTGATTTTGACGCTGTAATTTAGCCCCCATTCCCCCCAAAAAAAGGAAAAAAATGAAAAGAAATTATGAAAAAAATTTACGACTACAATGCAATCATCGATTAGGACCGTCATGAACGATTAATCGCTTAATCGATTATTCTGACCCATCCCTACTCTGTTGCCCAATATTGTAGAATTGCTCTCTACAAAATCTGCAGGATCCGGCCCTTCCTCAGGCGTGAAGCAGCACAGATCTTGGTCCAAGCGATCGTCATCACTCGCCTTGACTACTGCAACAGTCTCCTGGCTGGATTCCCTGCCTCCGCAATCAAACCCTTACAATGCATCCAGAACTCAGCAGCGAGTCTGGTGTTCAACTCACTAAAATGTAACCCCCCTCTTCTGCGACCTCCACTGGCTCCTGATAATTGTTCGCATTAGATTCAAGACACAAGGTTGTCAGCAAAACTGCCCCTACCTACAAATCCAAATATTTGTAGGTAGGTAGAGCCCCTGCCCCAGCTCGAGCGCGCTGCTCAACAACAGGCAAACATCACTCAAGTCCCAACTCTTCTCTGTTCTGCACTGCAGTGGTGGAATGAGCTCCCGGCTCATGTCAGGACGGCAGAGTCACTCACCAGCTCAAGAGACTCAAGACCCACCTGTTCACCCAGAGTTCACCTGGACTCTGCATAACCCCCCCCCCCCACCCGCCTTCACTCTCCTAACCCGAGCACTAACTTGCGTGTTTGCACGTCTTGGCATTATTAACAGTACTTAGCATTGTTTAGCAAATTGTGTTGTTCTTAGATGTTGGTAATGCACTCAGAATGGCATGTCTGCTCTTATCCCAGCTATTATACAGGCGCCCTAGCCATTATGAAACTCGTTCTATTTACCTTGCAATTATAAATGCTTGAAACCTGCTCTATTCCTGTCTTTATGTACCACAGCGATATATTGCTGTCTCTTTCAACAAATGTACTCTTTGCTTTGGTTAAAAGCATCTGCCAAATCCATCCATCCATCCATTATCGTCCGCTTATCCGGGGTCGGGTCGCGGTGGCAGCCGGCTAAGCAGGGCCCCCCAGGCTTCCTTCTCCCCAGCCACACTCTCTAGTTCCTCCTGGGGGGTCCCGAGGCGTTCCCAGGCCAGGCGAGATATGGGTCTGCCCCGGGGTCTCCTCCCAGTTGGACGTGCCCGGAAAACCTCCAAAGGGAGGCGCCCGGGGGGCATCCTAATCAGATGCCCGAACCACCTCAGCTGACTCCTTTCGATGCGGAGGAGCAGCGGCTCTACTCCGAGCTCCCTCCGGATGTCTGAGCTCCTCACCCTATCTCTAAGGCTGAGCCCAGCCACCCTGCGGAGGAAACTCATTTCGGCCGCTTGTATCCGCGATCTCATTCTTGTCATCTGCCAAATGCACTAAATGTAAAATGTAAATGTGATTCTTCATAGATATGTTAATGAGGGGGTGTGTCTTAATCATGTCACTTAAGCCTTGTGTGTTGTGTGTTGACATTATTGCTCAGTTAATCATTTGTTGTAACTTTTTATTAATATAAAAACTACATCATCTTACACACAATTTACTCTGCTTTTATGATAGAATTTGCCTCACTGTGTTTATTAGTGCACAACGACTGGAATAGATCATGAAATTAGGAAAGCGATGCACTGAATTGAGAATCGATTTTGAACTGGGAATCCTTTTGAATCGAAAACCGATTTCGAGACCCCAAAGATCGAAAATGAATTGCACCATGAGGCCTACGGAAGGTTGACAGCTATGTTGATTCTCGGTTGCTGGCTTCAGTGCTGAGCACTTTATGTACAGCCAGCGACAACCTACATGTGGAAAGGAATGTCAACATAGTACCAACAAAACAAACACTTCCAACAAAGGTCTTCTTCTGCACTTCTTGTAACTCCAAGATTTTGTAATTTTCCAAAATCCCTGCAGATGAGGGCAATTGGAACATTGTGTGTGATTGAAAATCTAATCTAATCAAATATTTTTATTATTAGATATTTAGATTTCTGATTTCCCGTCTACATGGACACTGCAATGGTCTGCCTTGTCAAACAATTGCAAATGAAACACATGTTCAACTTACACGTCAAATCGTAGATTTTGTTTCTCTTCGAAGAAGAAATCCAACACAAACTTCCTCACAAAGTCTGGGTTCAACGTGTTGTCGATCACCTCCGTTCGACCAAACTGGGAAGAGATGATGACCACATGATTACTGTTGGCACTGAACACTCATGATGATCATTCATCATAATCCAAACAATCCTAATATTCTTTTTCATTCATAAATCATTGATTACAATTTTGGAAAGCGAATAAGATGAGATGTAAAAGTCATGGGAGGTTTGGATGCAGCAGCAGCAGTCAAAACATTTGACAGAAGAATAAAGTAGGGGTCGAACGATATGGTTTTTTCTGGGCCAATACTGATACCGATTATTAGTAATTAGGGGTCGATAATTGGATCTGATATTCATAATTTTTCCTATTATTGGAATCGTTATTTTGTATGATCTGATTGTCGATTAAATGAAAAGAAATGCAAATGCGCTCCTTGCGGCAAAATGCACTCCTTGCAGGCGGTTGTCGCATTGGCGATTGGCACAGCCAAAATAACGCAACAAAAGTATAGTACAAATAGTATAAAGTATAGTATAAATGGGCATGTCCATTTCTACTATAAATGGGCGTGTTGAGCCAAAACACTGCAGACTGATTGGCGACCTCTTTCCCACGTGTCACCCACAAATACGGAGGACAGATTGGCTATTTTGTACCCGTGGTGTATGTATGTAGTGATGTATAGCCAATCAATACTGCTGCCGGCGGGACATTGAGCCAGAGAGAGGCGACTGCATCAGAGTGCATTTTGCCGCAAGGAGCACATTTACATTTTTTTCCATTTAATCGGCAATCAGATCATACAAAATAACAATTCCAATAATCGGAAAAATGATGAATATCGGATCCAATTATCGGCCTGACCATAGAATAAAGTATTAAAAATCCCAAGGGAACAAAACATTCAAACTAAGAAACAATAGAAATTACATTGATCATTGTAGAAAATATTTGAACAATTAAGTAGCGTCCCATTTTGCGCAACATCTTTATCCCAAATGGAAATTAAGTACAGACCGTGCCACAACACAAAACAACAAACACATGAAGAAGGAACAACGTTTTGCATTGGAATGTGGCCCTCTGAGGGAAAATAATGTGAAATGTTCCGGAACTAAATCCTCTCTTAACCTATGCTCTTAACCTATGCATCGCAAATACATTTTACGCAAATACATTTTACGCAAATACATTTCTCATAAATAATATATTCAATTGGTTTCCATTCAACTTGGTGCATGCTGCATTCTGAGCATTGAGCCATGTAGTATGTATTTACAAACAATCAAAATGTATTAATCCATAAAACAAAACAGGTGCCAAGATGAACATAAAGATAAGCTATATGGTTTCATTTTACAAAGATACCTTAAATGCTTTAAAGCAGCGATTCTTAAAGTGTGGGGCACGCCCCACTAGTGGGGAATAGAGACATGACAGGTGGGACGCGGCGAACGGGAGGAAATGTGTCTTTTTTTTGCCTATTTTTATTAATGCCTTTCTTTACTTACAATAAAGATCATACACTCAAGACAAAATAACCACACACAAACAAAAGAGTAATGAATACATATCAAACATCAGATCCAGGGCAGGGGTGCCTGCAGGATTGTATGTGTTCAATGTACGCACAGTAGTGATGTGTGGATTGGCGGGGGTTGGGGTGCTAGCGCTATTCTGCGGTAGATCGCCTTATTATGTTTGTTGTCACTCAAAAAAGAAAAAAAGTCACTCAAAAAATTGGATGCACAGGATTACGGATGCAGGCGCCAAGGACCGGGGAAAAAAATGTATCGTGCGAAAATAATGATTTAACGTCGACATGTTAAGTGTAGCGGAACAATAGTGGGGAATGACAGAAAAAGTTTGAGAACCACTGCTTTAAAGTAACTTGACTCCTCAACAGCAACACATCATGGAGGATGTTAAAAGCCGTATGACTAATGTTCATGATACTAATGTCTGTATGATTCTTGGAGGTGAACTAAACAGCATTAACACAGGCCTCTACATGGTCTCTACATCACTAAGCTCGGAGCTGCCATCCCTGCCCCACTGTGGTGGAGTCTCATGTATTGTCTGTAGGTGAGCTGCTGAAGCAAGCGTGAACCAAACCTCATCACCGCCCCGGAACACGTTTCCGTTGGAGCATTTGCCAGGTGAACTATAAACTAGGTTTCATTATTAAGAATCCAACACAGCCATCACAGTAATATTCATTTATACTTTTGTTCTAAAAAAAGATTTAAAAACACCTAAAGTAGAAATGGCAATGCAGCATAAAATACAGAATCTATTAATATCTAAATTGGGTATTAATTAGGAGTTTTATGGCTCAATAGACAAGCATATGTCATTTTAAGGTGCCATTGATACCATTTGTAAAAAGTTTTTTGGGTAGGGAAGAGCCATTTAAATGCATAGATTTTCCATACAGTGTGGTCTATACAAAAATTCTTGTATTATCTCTGAAATTATAGCTCACAATGTATTGTATGTGATTCATCGTCAATGACAGTTTCTGACATAAATAATAGTTATTAAAGTATTGTACTTTTGCAGAAATGATCTATGCTATCATTTATTTCATTAGACATGTATTTGTGTTCAAACTTGATGCAAACAGAACACATTGTGTGTAATGGTTTAGAGCTTTGTGGCAGGACTTCAACAACACAAATAGACAATTTGTGTTAATTATTATTCGTGTTCTGGCAGTGATCACTATTAGAAGCCCACTTGCTATCTTTTTGCCCAATTGTTTACTTAGAATCTTTTGGCACCTGCATTCATGCAATGTCAGGTTTCTTTCAGCTTGAGACAAGCTGAAAGAAACCCAACATATATTTTTGCTGTTAGAAAAAGCAATTATAAGCAGTACCAAGCACATCTATTTCTAAACAAGCAGAACTACCATGCTGGTGTCATAAGAAGGGGCACAAGGCTCATTAGAGGTGTGTTGGATATAGAACCAGTTACAGAATATGTCCTATCATTAGAGTACACAGGTTTCCAGACATTAAGATACAATAAGATAAGATACAATATTGCATGTTTTAATTAGGTTACTTTTGATGGAATGCACATGATTCTATCACAATATATAAAATATATGATATATAGATAAGATAAGATAAGATAGAACTTTATTAATCCCGAAGGAAATTGTTGTATATTATATAGCAACATAGCAGCAGGTTATCTTGCTCCATAAGTCGGATATGTTCCTAGGTATAGAGCAGCGGCCAACGCTTACTCAGAAATCTCCCTTGAAACGTTTTCCAATCTCCACGGCCAAATCCCTGCGCTTCGCACCTCGCTTTCCTCACAGGAGGCAGCAGCGATCATGAGCTATTGATCCGCCTCTTCAAATGCCCATTTCTCCAGACCACAGCTCCGATAATCTGTGCTTGTCAATCACGCCTCCCCTTTATAATAGATCTATATAAGGGTCTCATTGTCGCAGAGACAGAAAGGTAAGCCGGCCTGTGCCTTCCTTTTGTGAGGGGGGATTTGTGAGTGGGAGGTGGGGGTATAGAGACCTTGTAAAACATGTAAGCTCTCTGGCAGCTCCCTGAAAGCTCTCTTCGGCGCAATGTTTCGGAACCATGGACGTAAAGTACATCTCCAGTGGAATTTAGGTTTTTTCCGTGGTCTCGACATGGTTGGTCGCCATGATGGTGTTCAATTGTAGTAACTGAGTAACTGGGTCTTTAGGACACAAGGCAGAGCAGGAGAACTCAGTCAACTGGTGCCACCCAAGTACTTGGTCGGAGTAAGTGTGTGCACCCGCTCTCTGGAAGAAGCAGAAGGTGCACACTAGCCGAGCCATAGCTCTGTCTCTTCAGACCAACACGTCTGGGAGTAGAGGAGGCAACATACTGTTGCCAGCCGCGTTACAGATGGGAAGGCTTTCACATCAAGGGCTGGCTGTGAGGCGGGGGCCCCGGGCTCCCTTCGTTAAATCACACCAGGCCCCCGGGAGCTGCCATTGTTTCAGCTGATTGCATTGGGAGAGAGGGGGAGGGGTGTCGGAGGGGGGGGGAACTGCAAACATGGAGAACCTAATTGGCCTTGTGTCTGTTCACTGGGTTTGAGTTTGCTCAATATGGGATCTCTGCAGGAATTTGGAAATGGGAAGATTGTGGGGTGTGTGTGTGTGTGAGAGATTCTGTCATATGCCTCACCGCATGAGTTGGCTGCATGGGGTGCACATTTGTTTGCCACAGGATCGAAAGCTACATGCTTCACAGATCCACTATTTCTGATGGACTCCATCAGCCGTGGGTGTGTGTTAGTGATTGAGAGTAGGAGAAAGAGACTCGGATTGAGACTTGGTGAGACTGTATGCGTGTGTGCGTGTAGGGCTAGGCGATTAATCGATCTCGAATCGAGATCGCGATGCATTTTTTGTCGATCTCGATCTATCAGCCTTCGATAGATCTGACAGCAGCGTCAAGACGCACCGGAAATAAACACGACAACAGCGAGTCTGCAGTGTTTTGGCTCAACACGCACATTTATACCACGGCACGAGGCGTTGTTTACCAACAGCGACGCAAAGAAAGGACAACAGACTGAGTGACACCGGCGAGGAACGCGAGTTCCAAAGTGACGGAATTGTTGACAAAAAGCACTTTGCGAAGTCTATGATATGGAACTGGTTTGGTTACTTTAAAAACGACAAGGCGCAGAAAACGACCGCCTGCCTCTACATGTCGTCGGACGTGTCGACCAAGATGGGAAACCCGAGCAACCTATTGAAGCACCTGAAACGGTAGCACCCAGCGACTACACATGGGGCTGCGGAGCCAAGAAAGCCCTTCCACAAGTAGCAGCAGGGCCCAAACAAGCATCGATTTTGTCATCATTTGCTGCCAGTTCCCGTATGAAAGACGTTCAAAAAGAAGCGAGGATATAAATAATGCAGTATCGTACTTCATTGCGAAAGATATGACGCCTTTCTGGCAAAAAAACTATAATGGTGTTAAATGATGTGCGCAAGCTAAAATGTGTTGCATAATGACTGGTTTACAGTGTTTACAGATTTCATTTGAGATGTAAAGCCAGTATATTAATTTTTTTAATTATTATTATTATTATTATTACTGTTGTTGTTTCGTTTGATGCGTTCTGTGCTCATACGCAACAAATAATAATTTGGATCTGAAAATCTGATGTTTTAACGTTGGTAGGGCGAACGCTTGAGGTGTAATGCATCAGAGATGTTACTAACTGAAGTGTGGATAAGTTGCATATAAGTTAGTTTCTCATTAACGTGTTCAACTCTCATTCTGTTCAGCCCTTACCGTAGGAAGGCCTTTATTAACACAGTAAATAACATGTATGTATGTATGTATGTATGTATTTATCCTGCAAGTAACGTTCACGTTCGATGTAATATGAAATAACAAAGATACAGTAGATGGAGCTCATATCAGAGTTTACAATTTTCCTTGAAGTAATTACGACACTGTACCTTAAAAGTATATAAATATATATACATATATACTGTATATACAGGGCTATATTTTGTTCATTCTCTCCTATTCGCTTGAAACTTTTCTTTATGCTCAAGTGTTTTATTTGCCTAGGGGAGGGGGGGAGGGGTAAATTAATTAAATTAATTAACAGGGATAAATTGGGGGTGGGGGGGGAACCAACTACAAAGAAACCAACTACTTTAAGAAAGTCAAGTAAGTCAAGTCACTTTTAATGATTCATGCTTTAAAAAAAGTTGAGTCGCAAGCTCTCGGTTGTCAGCAAGAGTCCTTTAGGGATGGGTTCTGCTGGCGTTCACTTCTTGGTGGCCGTATGTGCGCTGACTCGAACCAGAGTGCTAACCTCCAGCACCACCAAGATGCTTATTTGGGCATGGTCTCCGGGCGTATTTAACTTTACCGTTCACGGGACTTAGACATAAGAGAAGGCTTTCCACAGGATTTGAACCCAGGACTGTAGAACTGAAGGTAAGAACTCTCTCCGCTGTGCCACCGAGACAGCACACTATGAAGTGGTACTTTTAAGTCAACGCCCTAACACTAACACTAACACTAAGTCCTGTTAAGTGTATTGTTATGTCCTGATGGTGCAGTGGAGAGAGTGCATTGTTATCAACTCCAAGGTCATGTGTTCAAGTCACGATGGAAATCCATTTTCCAACTTAACAATGCAGCATAAGTGTAATGTCAAATGCCACCTCCGACCGCTGCATAGTCTGGTGTCTCTGTGGCACAGTGGAGACAGTTCTTACCTTCAGCTCTGCAGTCCTGGGTTCAAATCCCATGGAAAGCTTTCTCTTATGTCTCAGTCCCGGTAAAGTTAAATACGCCCGGAGACCAAGTAGGCGTCTTGGTGTTGTGGTCTGTGCTGGAGGTTAGCACTCCTGAGACTCAGGTTCGAGTCAGTGCACATACGGCCACCAAGAAGTGAATGCCAGCAGAACCCCCCCCCCACACACACACACACACACACAGAGGGGCTGGGGGGGTGTTACACCTAAAGGGCTCTTGCTTGCAACTCTTTTTTTTAAAGCATGAATCATTAAAGTGACTTGACTTACTTGAATTTCTTAAAGTAGTTGGTTTCTTTGTAGTTGGTTCCTCTGCCCCCTCCCAATTTATCCCTGTTAATTAATGTAATAAATGTATCCCCCCCCCCCCCCCCCCTCCCCTAGGCAAATAAAACACTTGAGCATGAAGAAAAGTTTCAAGCGAATAGGAGAATAAATTAAGTTAAATTCATTAACAGGGATACATTTGGGGTGGGGGGGGAGGACCCAACTACAAAGAAACAAACTACTTTAAGAAAGTCAAAAAATTAGTCGCAAGCTCTCAGTAAGAGCCCTTTAGGTGTAACACCAGCAGAAGCCCCCCATCCCCCCTCTCAGAGGGGCTGGGGGGGTTCTGCTGGCGTTCACTTCTTGGTGGCCGTATGTGCACTGACTCAAACCCAAGTCTCCAGAGTGCTAACCTCCAGAGCAGACAACAGCACCACCAAGACGCCTACTTGGGCATGGTCTCCGGGCGTATTTAACTTTACCGTTCACGGGACTTAGACATAAGAGAAGGCTTTCCACGGGATTTGAACCCAGGACTGCAGAGCTGAAAGTAAGAACTCTCTTCGCTGTGCTACCGAGACACCACACTATGAAGTGGTCGGAGGTGGCATTTGACATTACACTTACTGTATGCTGCATTGTTAAGTTGGAAAAGGACAAGAGATTTCCATCGTGACTTGAACACATGACCTTGGAGTTGATAACAATGCACACTATGAATTTGAATTAGAAAAATCGATCAATATGGGAAATAAAATCGTGATAATATTTTTTGCCAGATCACCCAGCCCTATGTGCGTGTATGCGTGAATAGGTGTGTGTGTGCGTGGGGTAGAGTTGCACGGTATACCGGTACTAGAAAAGTACCGCGCTACTCTGCTGTTAAAAACGGTACTATACCACATTCATTTAGTATCGGTACTTCAGAAATTAGATGAGTTGCGTCAATGTGCGGGTTTGACAGCGGCGCAGTGTGTGTGTGTGTGTGTGTGTGTGTGTGTGTGTGCAATATTTTTGGTCAGACTAACCCTGGCTACACAAGTCCTAGGACATGTGTAGTAGAGTTAGTCTGACCTACTGCAGTAGGACATGTGTAGTCAGGGTTAGTCTGACCTACTGCAGTAGGACATGTGTAGTCAGGGTTAGTCTGACCTACTGCAGTAGGGCATGTGTAGTCAGTAGGACATGTGTAGTCAGGGTTAGTCTGACCTACTGCAGTAGGGCATGTGTAGTCAGGGTTAGTCTGACCTACTGCAGTAGGGCATGTGTAGTCAGGGTTAGTCTGACCTACTGCAGTAGGACATGTGTAGTCAGGGTTAGTCTGACCTACTGCAGTAGGGCATGTGTAGTCAGGGTTAGTCTGACCTACTGCAGTAGGACATGTGTAGTAGGGTTAGTCTGACCTACTGCAGTAGGGCATGTGTAGTCAGGGTTAGTCTGACCTACTGCAGTAGGACATGTGTAGTCAGGGTTAGTCTGACCTACTGCAGTAGGGCATGTGTAGTCAGGGTTAGTCTGACCTACTGCAGTAGGACATGTGTAGTAGGGTTAGTCTGACCTACTGCAGTAGGGCATGTGTAGTCAGGGTTAGTCTGACCTACTGCAGTAGGACATGTGTAGTCAGGGTTAGTCTGACCTACTGCAGTAGGGCATGTGTAGTCAGGGTTAGTCTGACCTACTGCAGTAGGACATGTGTAGTAGTGCTGGGCGGTATGACCAAAAATTGATATCACGGTATATGACGGTATTTTTTTTTCCATGCATAATCAGGTGTTCACAACATATTCTACTGGTTGAGAGAGGAATTACTGCTGTAGATTGATTTAGGATGGACTATTTTACCATTCTGAGACGCCTAGTCAATGTAGCGCGGAGGTCAGGGACAGTACCTGTGGAATGGCAGACCGGGGTGGTGGTCCCCATTTTCAAAAAAGGGGACCGGAGGGTGTGCTCCAATTATCGGGGTTCTGATGGGGGGGGGGGTCCGTTAATTCGCGGTTCTGATGGGGGGGGGGGATCCGTTAATTCGCGGTTCTGATGGGGGGGGGGGGGGTCCGTTAATTCGCGGTTCTGATGGTGGGGGTGCTCCGTTAATTCGGAGCACCCCCCGAATTAACTAGATAAGACTATGAAAATGTTGTACAAATATTTTTGGTGTGTGTGAGGAAGAGATGGCGAGATGTTCATGTGTGTATGATGTGGCTCTTTGCAGTAACACAGTAAAAAAAATTGGCTCTTCGTCTCTGACTGGTTGGCCACCCCTGGTCTATCCTATCCATCATCACCGCAACGTAACACCAGAGCACTAACTTATGTTTACCCTCACCACGCCTCGCAGTCGTACCATGCGTGTTTAGAAGCGCAACATTGAAAAGGGTCCCGTCTGAAACAGTGTCGCGCGGCGCAGCGTTCCGAACGTTGTGTAATCAAAATACACCGGTATGGCGGTATATTAAAAATTCATATAACGAAAATACACACCGGTATTCGGTGTGAACCGGTATACCGCCCAGCACTAATGTAGTCTGACCTACTGCAGTAGGACATGTGTAGTCCTACTGCACATGTCCTACCCAGACTAATCGACTAATGAAATGATAACTTTACCTCATATCGATATGATCTATCCGCATTTCGGATATAGTGCAAACCATATCTCTACCTATTAGAGATATAGTG
This sequence comes from Coryphaenoides rupestris, assembly GCA_002895965.2. Taxonomy (NCBI): domain Eukaryota; kingdom Metazoa; phylum Chordata; class Actinopteri; order Gadiformes; family Macrouridae; genus Coryphaenoides; species Coryphaenoides rupestris. The sequence continues at coordinate 175,812 of PIJE02000735.1, forward strand.
TAAACAGTATCTCTATGTATTAGAGATATAGTGTGCACCTTATCTCTATCTCTATGTTAGAGATATAATGTGAACCATATCTCTATCCATCTATTATGGATATAATGTGAACGTTATCTCTATCTTTATATCAGAGATACTGTATAGTGTGGACATTATCTCTATCTATTTATTAGGGATATAATTTGAACCTTATCTCTATCTATCTATTAGAGATATAGTGTAAACCTTATCTCTATCTATCTATTTATTAGGGATATAATGTGAACAGTATCTCTATCTATTATGGATATATTGTGAACCTTATCTATCTGCATTAGGGGTTTCGTGTGAGAAACGCCTGCCGTTGTTGCCAATGCTCTCTGTGTATCTGGGGCGCAGCTCACAGTGCGGATTATGTAAGATTCACATCATCAGATGACACTTTTGCAACTTTGGAACTTATGAAAAATATGATTGTTGTCCAGGACATGCAGTGAAATCCCACATTGAAAAGCCTCAGACAGCCCATCTCAGCCTTTCTTCACCCACCAAAGACTTCTAGGAGAAGTCACCATCTCACACACAACTTATCCTTCAATAAATATTTGTGTTTGTCACGCATTGAATTTCTTCGACAAAACAACAGAGCAACAGCCACTTCTCTTAAGTCCAACTTGTCAGTAAGCAGGCGCGTTCTTGTTCCAGAGAGTTAGCAAGCACTCCTAACGGCCGCCCTCCTACTCATGCTGTCTCTCTCCTCTCTTATCTCATTGTGTTCTCATGAGCCTACGGGCCGGTATGGCCGGCACCACGGACAGAACCCATCGTGCACGAAGAGTGACAACGTAACATGAACCTGTTGGAACATTTCAAGTTTCAAGTATTTTATTGTCACTTCACAATTTACACGTGAGTATAAGCAGTGAGTGAAAAACTTTTTGTGCAAAACACCCGACAGCCGACAGTAATTATAAAGGAATACAAAATAGAGTAAAACTACAAAATAGAAATAGAACTGTGCAAAATAGAAACAGAACTATAAATAGAATTCTATGTAAAATAAGTAAATGAGATCTAAAATGAAATGGAATATACAGTAAAAAATATCCAGGTGAGCAATACACATATAAATCAATGTACTAAAATATACATTGTTATATGCTGACATTCACAGAATGTCACAGAATACCTTCCCAGACAGTCGACACAACACTAGCACCAGCAGTTGGCACCAGGACTAGCACTAACACCAGTACCAGCACTAGCAGTAACACTAGCACCAGGACCAGCACTAGCAGTAACACTTAGCACTAGCATTTAGACATTGATGCCGAACTTGTTCAGCAGCCTGATGGCCTGACTGTGGAAGCTGTCTCTGAATCTGCTCGTGTGGCATATGATACTGCGGTATCGCCTGCCTGACGGTAGAAGTGTGTACAGTTCGTGGCTGGGGTGGTTATTGTCTTTAATAATCCTTTTGGCCTTGGCCACGCACCGCCTGGTGTATATATCCAGGAGGGAGGGAAGCTCACCTCCAACGATGTACTGGGCCGTCCGCACCACCCTCTGTAGTGTTTTACGCTCCAGTGCGGTGCAGTTCCCGTACCAGACGGTGATGCATCCTGTAAGAACACTCTCGATGGTACAGGAGTAGAATGTTCTGAGGATGCGGGGGCACATGTTGAATTTCCTCAGTCACCTGAGGAAATACAGGCGTTGTTGGGCCTTTTTCACCACGTGTGTGGTGTGCGTGGTCCATGTGAGGTCCTCGGCGATGTGCACGCCGAGGAACTTGAAGCTGCTGACCCTCTCTACTGCAGCACCGTCGATGGAGATGGGGGCGTGCTCTCCTCTCCGCTTCCTGTAGTCCACGATCAGCTCCTTGGTCTTCTTGACGTTGAGGGCGAGGTTGTTTTCTTGGCACCACTGTGCCAGTGATCCAACCTCCTCCCTGTAGGCTGTCTCGTTGTCGTCGGCGATCAGACCCAACACTGTCGTGTCGTCAGCAAACTTGATGAAGAAGTTGGAGCTGTGCATAGCCATGCAGTCGTGGGTGTACAGGGAGTAGAGGAGAGGGCTCAACACGCATCCCTGAGGGGCTCCAGTGTTGAGGGTCAGCGGCTCTGAGGTGGTGCTGCCCATCCTCACCACCTGGCGGCGGCCCGACAGGAAGTCCAGTATCCAGCTGCACATGGTCGGGTGCAGGCCTAGACTCCTGAGCTTGGTGTCGAGCTTGGCAGGAACTATCGTGTTGAACGCTGAGTTGAAGTCCACAAACAGCATTCTCACACAACAGTTCTTCCCCTCCAGGTGAGAGAGGGCGGTGTGAAGTGCCATGGCAATGGCGTCGTCGGTGGATCTGTTTTGGCGGTACGCAAATTGCCATGGGTCCAGCGTGGCAGGCAACATGGAACAAATGAAGTCCTTGACCAGCCTCTCGAAGCATTTACTGGCAATCGAGGTGAGGGCTACGGGTCTCCAGTCATTCAGGCAGGTTACCTTGGGGTGTTTAGGGACAGGCACGATGATGGACATCTTGAAGACCTCGGGAACAACAGCCTGGGACAGGGACAGGTTGAAGATGTCTGCGAAGACTCCTGCCAGCTGGTCTGCGCATGCTCTGAGGACGCGCCCCGGGATGTGGTCTGGGCCCGCCGCCTTCCGGATGTCCACACGCTTGAAGGCTCTGCGCACGTCAGCCTCTGAGATGTTCAGCAGGCTGGCCTCCTCAGGCAGCGCTGACTTCGGCGGGCTGCCGTTCACGTCGAACCGGGCGAAGAAGGTGTTTAGCTCGCCTGGGAGGGAGGTAGAGGAGTTCTCTACACCGCTGGTTCTCCCTCTGAAGTCCGTGATTGTCTGCAGCCCCTTCCACACACCCCTCATGTCGTGGCTCTTGAATTTGTCCTCCACCCTGTTCTTATACTCCCGCTTGGCAGAGCCGATGGTCTTGCGGAGGTCGTTGCGGGCTCTCGTATATTCCACCATATTCCCGGAGTCAAAGGCGGCGTTACGCGTGCGGAGTGCGGCGCGAACATCGCCATTAATCCACGGTTTCTGGTTGGGATAAATCCGAACCGACTTAGTAGGAACAACGTCATCTATGCATTTCTTAATGAACCCGGTGACTGAGGACGCGTACTCGCTGATGTTATTGTCCGACGCAACCCTGAACACATCCCAGACCACGTGATCAAAACAATCCTGCAGCATAGACTCTGATTGGTCCGACCAGCATTGGACCTCCTTCACAGCGATTGGTTGCTGCTTCAGTCTCTGCCTGTGGAACTATGCCTTTAACTATGGAACACATAGTTAAAGTAATCAGCTAAAGGACGAGAGGGGCAACGCTTTAGGGATACAGTGGCTGCCAATTGGGCTAAACTGGCTCAAAACAGAAGTATGGGCTGGACAGTCAACTGCAGCGGTACAGGAAGCTGATATCTTAAGACCTTATGTCTGTCATCTTATCCATAAAGAATGACAGAAACACCTGGGAGGGGAGCTCGTCGGCGAGCGTCTGGTGGCCGGGCCTGGATCCACGGGGCCCGGCCGGGCCAAGCCCGAAAAGACAACGTGGAGTCACCTCCCTGTGGGCTCACCACCTGCAGGGAGAGTCATTGGGGTCGGGTGCATTGTATGCCAGGCGGTAGGCAAAAGCGGGGTCCTGGGCGTGCAGATCCCCGGCATCGCTGACTGGTTCTAGGGACGTGGAATGTCACCTCACTGGCGGGGAAGGAGCCAGAGCTGGTGCGGGAGGTGGAGTAGTACCAACTAGATATGGTTGGGCTCACCTCCACGCACAGCCATGGACTGGCCATAACAAACACCATGTTCGAACATAGGGTGGTCCACAAGTGTACCTGGTACCGGACCACCTTAGGCCAAAGGTCGCTGATCGACTTTGTAATCGTATCAGCAGATCTGCGGCCGCATGTTTTGGACACTCGGGTGAATAGAGGAGCAGAGCTGTCAACTGATCACCACCTGGTGGTGAGTTGGATCAAATGGCGCGGGAGGCTGCCAGACAGACCTGGTAAACCCAAACGTGTAGTGAGGGTGAACTGGGAACGTCTGGTGGAAGCCCCTGTCCGTAAGGTCTTTAACTCCTACCTCCGGAAGAACTTCTCGTGCATACCGGGGGAGGTTGGGGACATGGAACCTGAGTGGGCCATGTTCAGAGCCTCCATTGTATAGGCTGCAGCTCGGAGCTGTGGTCAAAAGGCTGTCGGTGCCTGTCGTGGCAGCAACCCAAGAACCCGTTGGTGGACACCAGTGGTGAAGGAAGCCGTCAGGCTGAAGAAGGAGGCCTTTCGGGCCTGGTTGGCCCAGGGGTCTCGTGAAACAGCAGACGGGTACCGGGAAGCCAAAAAGAGTCAAAGAGCTCTTCAGTGGCAAGGCGCCAGGTGTGGATGAGATTCGCCCTGAGATGCTGAAGGCTCTGGACATTGTCGGGCTGTCGTGGCTGAGACGCCTAGTCAATGTAGCGTGGAGGTCAGGGACAGTACCTGTGGATGGCAGACCGGGGTGGTGGTCCCCATTTTCAAAAAAGGGGACCGGAGGGTGTGCTCCAATTATCGGTGTATCACACTGCTCAGCTTCCCCGGGAAAGTTTATTCCAGGGTGCTGGAAAGGAGGCTCCGGCCGATTGTCAAACCTCAGCTTCAGGAGGAACAATGCGGATTCCGTCCTGGCCGTGGAACAGTGGACCAGCTCTTTACCCTCGCAGGGTTGTTGGGGGGAGCATGGGAGTTTGCCCATCCAGTCTACATGTGCTTTGCGGACTTGGAGAAGGCTTATGATCGTGTTCCCCGGGGATTCCTGTGGGGGGTACTACGGGAGTATGGGGTACTGGGGCCGTTGGTACGTGCCATTCGGTCCAAAGTGAGAGCTGCATCCATATTCTCGGCACAAAGTCAAGCACGTTCTTTGTGGGTGTTGGACTCCGCCAAGGTTGTCCCTTGTCACCGATTCTGTTCGTGATCTTCATGGACAGAATCTCAAGGCGCAGCTGAGGTGAGGAGAGTGTCCAGTTTGGGGACCTCAGAATTGCATCTCTGCTCTTTGCAGATGATGTGGTTCTGTTGGCTACATCAGACCGCGACCTCCAGCATGCACTGGGGCGGTTTGCAGCCGAGTATGAAGCGGTCGGGATGAGAGTCAGCAGCTCCAAGTCTGAGGCCATGGTTCTCTGCCGTAAAACGGTGGAGTGTTCCCTCCAGGTTGGGAATGTGTTGCTGCCTCAAGCGAAGGAGTTCAAGTATTCAATTCAATTTCAATTCAGTTTATTTCAAACCTGCTTGCAGACATCAAACACATAACATTACACACATACAACAATATTCAACAAGTAACAAACAATAGATAACAACAATAGACAAAGCATGATTTGAAACGAGGATGGACGAAGCCAAGCTTTTAAATTTCCACCCCCACACACCTAACCTTTCTTAACAATACTGAAGACAATCCACACACAATAGACACACAAAGGCCCAGACACGCTCTATAACCTCTACCCCACCCTCCTCCCTATCATCTTAACGACCTTGGTATCAAAGGCTTTTTGTAGATCGATAAAAATTCCAATTACAAACTTCTTCTTATCTATACAAGTAGTAATTTCTTCAATTAAATCAATTAGAGCCAATGAGGTTGATCTATTACTTCTAAATCCATATTGACTGTCAGACAACAGATTGTGTTTTCCAATAAAATTGTTAAGTCTAGCAGCAAAAAGCTTCTCTAGTATCTTCGAAAATTGTGGCAGAAGGGATACAGGCCGATAATTTGTAAAAAGATGGCTATCTCCTGATTTGAATAGCGGAATAACTTTTGCCATTTTCATTTTGGCAGGAAATTTGCCACAATGAAAAGACAGGTTACAAATATGGGTAAATGGTTTGACAAGACCTTCCACAACCTTCTTAATTATTATCATGTCAATATCATTCACATCTCTTGATGTTTTGTTGTTACAATTCGCTACAATATCCAAGACTTCATTTTCATCTACTGGAGCGAGGAACATTGAACTTGGGTTGATCTCCACCAAGTTATCTAATGACTCATTTTCTGTTGGAATTTTTTTTGCCAGTTCTGGTCCAACCCCAACAAAAAATCTATTAAAACCCTCAACCACTTCCTCCATGTTGCTTATCATCTTATCATTTTCTACAAAATAATCAGGATAATTCACACCATTTGATCCACCTCTAACAACACTGTTGAGTACTTTCCAAATTCCCTTGATATAGTTTTTTTTGCTTTCAAGTAATTTGGTTGCTTCCCAGCAGCAGGGATAGGAGGCTGCTGCAGTCCAACTGGGACAGGGACCGGGAACAGTTGTGGACCAGCAGTGGGGATACGAGGCCGCTGCAGTCCAACCAGAACAGGAGGTCTCTTTTGTCTCGATGCCAGAGAGCCTGGACACTAAGAGGTTCTCCCCGGGCCAGGTGGGTTTCCAGGTACAGGCTAGGTGCTGGGGCCGGCGGAGGACTGACCAAAAACCGAGCCTGCAGGCTGATTATGGGCATGCCGAAGACCAGGCTGGCCGCTGGGCTGCATGTAGATCGGCTGCTGTTTGTGGCTTGGCGGCTGCTGAGGCTTGTATTTCGGTGGCTGCTGCGGCTTATTGCTCGGCGGCTGCTGATGTAAAAAAAAAAGTGGGGATGATGTGGTAAAAAAGGAAAAGACCACAGGCAGCAGAATGATTTTATATGTGTAATGGGAAATGTCCATAGGGCCTCTCCGAGGGCATAATGTTCCTTGAATAGGTTGTCTTTACAACAGACATACCTTAGCTTTGCATATCATAAAGGCGACTCCCTCCAGTCATTAAGATAAGCAGCTCGGGTGGGAGTTGGTTGACCGTAAATATTTCTACAGGGGACAGGAATCGCTGATGGTCATCACAAGAAGCGTCGTCTTGTCTATTCTTGAAACTCTTTGTGTTGTGATCGAAGGAATTCGGTCCCAGGAACCCCTGGGGGTGAAAATTGTCCTTAAAAGGGACAAGTGAATATCTGTTTGGCACTCACTCTACTAGAGAGGAGTCTGGTGGATGCATCCATTAAATACTCTTAATTCCTACAAGTATTTTGTCTGTTTGGACTCATTCGCCTCGGACACAATTATTTTATCTGAGAATTGCCACGACATATGAAAAAACTAATAAAACTGGAATACAATACTACAAAAAATGTTTCCAGAAATGTGTCACTTTGGTGGACTGTAGACAACATGTTGAATTGTGAAAGCTGATTCAAAGTATGTACAATGTACCTTCAGGGCGATGTTAACGGCCCTTTAGGTCCATACATGTGATCATTCTCAAATCTTTTGAACAGTAAAAGCAGACAGAGTTGCATGGTCATCCAATCGCTTATCGGTGAGGCTAGAATGTCCTCTCCTCTCTCAGCACCGTCGCTGTAATTGCCATCGCACCCACCTCTGTGGCAGATAAGTCAGGATAATTAAAAGCATTGCTACCGGTCTAACAAAGTTCTTCACCAGCCACTGAGAAAAGCAATACTTCCAATACTTCCAATGACTGTTGTATTAAAGGTGCTGCAGGTAGGCTAGAATGTAAGAGCTACAATGTGATTGTAATTCGTTAGAAATCCCACAGCCATCCGTCAGGCATTAGTGAGTGAAATGTGCGGTGAGAACATCTGTTCCAGTTGACTGCCGCCTGCCTCAATATGAGACCATTTATATTTTAGGGCATCTCAGAGGGAGGGGGCAATTTTTAGGGGTACTTTTGCTGTCTTGTGCTCCCTCTCTTTACAACTCTCTCCCAATGATACCACATCAATTATTGACAGACTGACACTAATAATGTGACCGTTTGATACATGCCAAATTGAAACAGACCGACTGTGGTGTTGCTGCTTGCAGCTTTCTAAAGAACCACTCAGCCAAACAACTTCTCACTCAACACGGCACTTCCTGGGGTCCTCAACTATACACCCGCCAAGTGGGAAGTCCATTGGATGAACGCTTAGCGAGGAAATTGAATCAATCACACACACACACCCCCCCCCCCCTCCCCCTCCCCCCCCTCCTCCTCCTCCTCCTCCTCCTCCTGCTATAGTCAGATGAAGGGATCAAAAGAGAAGGAACTCACCTCCCTCCACTCCTTGGTCCCGAGGCCTTGCACATACAGCACCACCACTGGGGAGAGGGACACAGTGACATACTGGTGTTATATGGGATCGCTATTGATCAATACTCATGTAGTGATCGATTTGTGGCACACACAGTGGTGTGGACCTGAGTTCAGTAAACTGTATGTCTTCCTGTAAAGCATTGTGTGATGTTTCTGTCGACATAAAGCTATAATGGTAGTGAAATACGTTATGTCATACAATAACATAATTATACATCTGAGCCCAAAGTCACGTCTCCTATCATGCTGTCACTTTCCAATGTTCAGGGTGTTCAGATAATATTGGACCTCATTCACGAACATTCTCTTAAGTGTCTTCTTAAATATCTTCTTACGAACTTCGTAAGAACAAACATAAGAAATCTGTCTGCCGGATTCATGAACGCGGGGAAATGTGTTCTTAACCCGCCAAAGTGTTCTCAGCTGCGCTCATTCTTAAATGGAATGCGCGTGCTCGTACACCTGAATTTGCATACAGACACGCCCCGCCAGATCCTTATAAGGGCAACAACAGGACCGTGTGCACACAGAATCATGCCAAAGCGAACACTGAAAACCGATGGTGCACCGGCCAAACCAGTCACATGTCACATCAACATCATACCAGTAAGATGAGCAGTGGAATGTTTCTCCACTGGCTCTTACAATGTACACACTAAGCAAGGTAAAGAAAATAGAACCAACAATGAAAAATAACAATAGAGAACAAGACGGCTGAGAGCAGATTCAATTGTAAAGTTGAGTTAAATACATGAGTAGGCTACTTGTGGATCTTGATGGGGCCTATCATGGGCGTAGAATTTAGTGGGGACGCTGGGGACATGTCCCCACCAATATCCAGCAATATCCACCCCCCCCCCCTCCCCATCAGAACCGCGAAGTAACGGAGCACCCCCCCCGAGACGTTGACTTGGAGCCCGATGCGTGCCTCACGGGAGTGTAATTGTGCATCCTTGGCGCAATATCTGTAATGTCCCCACCAATGTCCTAAACAACAATAGGTCCTTGGGCCCTATGTATATTATGTATATTATATATATTATGTATATTATATAGGCCCATATGATATATTTTAGTTATGGATATTCACATGTTCATTCACAGAATGTAGATGTGTCAATTCTATTCCCCTTTGTCTATATCCACGTGATTGAGTTGAGTGCTTATTTATTTATTCACTGCCATTTGCAGTGTTCGTGTCGTGCTTTTATTTATTTTAGGACATCACGATGCCTCGTAGAATCATGACTATGCATGTGAAACGTAATTGTTAATGATACAAATGTTCTCGTATTTATTATTATTATAATTATTTACATCCGAGGATGTCTGTAGAATTGATGTGAATGCAACCACCAATGATTTCTCACAAATTCAGCCCTTAAGAACATGGGCGCACTCCAAATAGGTCGCTACGACTGCTTTTCCGCGTTCTTAAATCCTGTTCTTAGCTAAGAACCAATCCCAGATAAGAAAACTTTCTTGAATGCCAAAATTTTAGCAGGAACTTCGTAAGTGGACTTAAGAAGAAATTTCTTATTAACTTTTTCTTAACTGCGTTCGTGAATGAGGTCCATTGTGTTTATTTTATATGTTATTTTATCTACATTTTCCCACTTCCACTACTTTCTCTTCCTCCCCTCAACCTTCTCTCTCTCTCCCCCCCACCCACCACCGTCAAGCCTCCTCTGTTGATGTCGCTGATCACCACCCCCCCCACACACACACACACACTCACAGCTCTGTTCTCTACTCTCCACTCATTCAAGATGGCGCCGTACGTGATGGCTGCCGTGTTGCGAGCTCTCGTACGCCGACGAGGTTTTTTGTTATTTATTCTTTTAATTGCGACTATCTTTGCACAAGAAGTTAGCAGCAAGTTCACTTACGACAGTTGTACACTTCTTGAGATTAGAACGACAGTCGCTCGCCGCCTACCGGAGTTTTTCAAGTCTTTCGACTCGGGCGTCCCGCCCGGAGTCATAGCTGGACTATCTCCGTCCATCTTAGGCGCGATCACACGCAGGCGTCGCCGACGGAGAGGGAAGCGAGCCGGCGTGCTGGTCAGGCTGAGACGTCGTGCCAATCGACCTCCACTACCCACCATTCTGCTGGCTAATGTACAGTCTCTGGACAATAAGTTATGCAAGCTACAAGCTAGTATACAATTCCACCGGGAAACAAAGGACAACTGCATCATCTGCCTTACGGAGACATGGATGTCGGAGGGCCGACTCAGCCATCGAGCCGACAGGATTTTCCGTCCACCGCGCGGACAGAACAAAGACTCTCTCTGGTAAAGATCGTGGAGGGGGGGTCTGTCTCATGATAAACAGATCTTGGTGCAACCAGAGTCATGTCAGACCCTCAAGTCTTTCTGTTCGCCGGACCTGGAGTATCTGATGCTTATGTGCCGACCATTCTGGCTACCGCGGGAGTTTACAGCAGTAACCGTGACTGCTGTGTACATTCCCCCTCAAGCCAACATGGACATAGCGCTGAAGGAGCTTTATGGGGCTATCAGCGAATAGGAGTCGGCCCACCCGGAGGCTGCTTTCATTGTGGCGGGGGACTTCAATAAGGCGAACCTGAAGAAAGTTCTCCCGAAGTTCTACCAACACATCACAAGCAACACACGGGGCGAGCGGATCCTCGACCACTGCTACACCCCGTTCCGAGACGGCTACAAGTCCCTCCTCCGCCCACCGTTCGGCAAATCAGATCACCGCTCGATCCAACTACTCCCCGCCTACAGGCAGACTGAAGCAGCAACCAATCGCTGTGAAGGAGGTCCAATGCTGGTCGGACCAATCAGAGTCTATGCTGCAGGATTGTTTTGATCACGTGGTCTGGGATGTGTTCAGGGTTGCGTCGGACAATAACATCAGCGAGTACGCGTCCTCAGTCACCGGGTTCATTAAGAAATGCATAGATGACGTTGTTCCTACTAAGTCGGTTCGGATTTATCCCAACCAGAAACCGTGGATTAATGGCGATGTTCGCGCCGCACTCCGCACGCGTAACGCCGCCTTTGACTCCGGGAATATGGTGGAATATACGAGAGCCCGCAACGACCTCCGCAAGACCATCGGCTCTGCCAAGCGGGAGTATAAGAACAGGGTGGAGGACAAATTCAAGAGCCACGACGTGAGGGGTGTGTGGAAGGGGCTGCAGACAATCACGGACTTCAGAGGGAGAACCAGCGGTGTAGAGAACTCCTCTACCTCCCTCCCAGGTGAGCTAAACACCTTCTTCGCCCGGTTCGACGTGAACGGCAGCCCGCCGAAGTCAGCGCTGCCTGAGGAGGCCAGCCTGCTGAACATCTCAGAGGCTGACGTGCGCAGAGCCTTCAAGCGTGTGGACATCCGGAAGGCGGCGGGCCCAGACCACATCCGGGGCGCGTCCTCAGAGCATGCGCAGACCAGCTGGCAGGAGTCTTCGCAGACATCTTCAACCTGTCCCTGTCCCAGGCTGTTGTTCCCGAGGTCTTCAAGATGTCCATCATCGTGCCTGTCCCTAAACACCCCAAGGTAACCTGCCTGAATGACTGGAGACCCGTAGCCCTCACCTCGATTGCCAGTAAATGCTTCGAGAGGCTGGTCAAGGACTTCATTTGTTCCATGTTGCCTGCCACGCTGGACCCATGGCAATTTGCGTACCGCCAAAACAGATCCACCGACGACGCCATTGCCATGGCACTTCACACCGCCCTCTCTCACCTGGAGGGGAAGAACTGTTGTGTGAGAATGCTGTTTGTGGACTTCAACTCAGCGTTCAACACGATAGTTCCTGCCAAGCTCGACACCAAGCTCAGGAGTCTAGGCCTGCACCCGACCATGTGCAGCTGGATACTGGACTTCCTGTCGGGCCGCCGCCAGGTGGTGAGGATGGGCAGCACCACCTCAGAGCCGCTGACCCTCAACACTGGAGCCCCTCAGGGATGCGTGTTGAGCCCTCTCCTCTACTCCCTGTACACCCACGACTGCATGGCTATGCACAGCTCCAACGTCTTCATCAAGTTTGCTGACGACACGACAGTGTTGGGTCTGATCGCCGACGACAACGAGACAGCCTACAGGGAGGAGGTTGGATCACTGGCACAGTGGTGCCAAGAAAACAACCTCGCCCTCAACGTCAAGAAGACCAAGGAGCTGATCGTGGACTACAGGAAGCGGAGAGGAGAGCACGCCCCCATCTCCATCGACGGTGCTGCAGTAGAGAGGGTCAGCAGCTTCAAGTTCCTCGGCGTGCACATCTCCGAGGACCTCACATGGACCACGCACACGACACACGTGGTGAAAAAGGCCCAACAACGCCTGTATTTCCTCAGGCGACTGAGGAAATTCAATATGTGCCCCCGCATCCTCAGAACATTCTACTCCTGTACCATCGAGAGTGTTCTTACAGGATGCATCACTGTCTGGTACGGGAACTGCACCGCACTGGAGCGTAAAACACTACAGAGGGTGGTGCGGACGGCCCAGTACATCGGCCCAGTACTCCTGGATATATACACCAGGCGGTGCGTGGCCAAGGCCAAACGGATTATTGACAATAACCACCCCAGCCACGAACTGTACACACTTCTACCGTCAGGCAGGCGATACCGCAGTATCAAGTGCCACACGAGCAGACTCAGAGACAGCTTCCACAGTCAGGCCATCAGGCTGCTGAACAAGTTCGGCATCAATGTCTAAATGCTAGTGCTAAGTGTTACTGCTAGTGCTAGTCCTGGTGATAAGTTGTTACTGCTGGAGCTAGTACTGGTAGCAGTGCTAAGTGTTGGTGCTAGTGCTGGTGTTACTGCTAGTGCTGGTCCTGGTGCTAGTGTTACTGCTGGTCCTGGTGCTAGTGCTGGTGTTACTGCTAGTGCTGGTCCTGGTGCTAGTGTCACTGCTAGTGCTGGTGCTAGTACTGGTGTTAGTGCTAGTCCTGGTGCTAGTACTGGTGTTACTGCTGGTGCTGGTGCTAGTACTGGTGTTAGTGCTAGTCCTGGTGCCAACTGCTGGTGCTAGTGTTGTGTCGACTGTCTGGGAAGGTATTCTGTGACATTCTGTGAATGTCAGCATATAACAATGTATATTTTAGTACATCGATTTATATGTGTATTGCTCACCTGGATATTTTTGCTGTATATTCCATTTCATTTTATATTTCATTTACTTATTTTACATAGAAATTCGATTTATAGTTCTATTTCTATTTTGTAGTTCTATTCTATTTTGTATTCCTTTATAATTACTGTCGGCTGTCGGGCGTTTTGCACAAAAAGTTTTTCACTCACTGCTTATACTCACGTGTAAATTGTGAAGTGACAATAAAATACTTGATTGATACTTGGTTGAATTTTTTTTATAGCTACTTTATAGCCAAACATCAAACATCAGATCAGCCACATCACCTCCACCTGTTCCCCGTGTCAATTAACCCTTCCGATTTCAGCTCCTCCTTCCCACACGTTCACTGCCAGATTGTATCTTAGCTTTCACATGCAAGACTTTCCAATATTCCTCTGCCTGATTACCTGTTACCGGCCCTGCCTGTCCTTGACCTGCCTGCCTCGTCAAATCCCCGGGAATCGCCTCAGCCTTCTGTCCCCAACCACGAATCCTGCCGTCGCACTTGCTGGTTTCCATCTGCTCGTCCCTGTGGCTGTTTGGCGTTACCCGTCCTCAACTTTGCTTCCCGACTCCCTGATCATCCACCTCTCCCCGACCATCCGCCTGCCTGCTCCTTCACAGTACCTCTGACCCGCTATCCCAACGACGTGTTCTGCCTCTCCCCTGCCCCCATACGGAGGACCGTGTGAGTGTGTGTGAGTTCTCCCATCCTGCCACACTCGCCTGCTCACCTGCTCGACACAACACCTGTTCAATACCTGTGGATTCCCCAAAGCACTGTGTTCCCCGTATCCCCGGCCATTGGACAGTACTACCGTGTTGTGTTTGTGTTACTCTGTACCGTGCATCCAGAACTGTCATTAAAGGTCATTACAAACGTCTCCTGTGATTGTGCTGCAAGCCATGAACAATTTGTGTGTGTGTGTGTGTGTGTGTGTGTGTGTGATAGAAGAAGGACATGCCCCAAAACAACAGAGCAACAGCCACTTCCCTTAAGTCCAACTTGTCAGTAAGCAGGCGTGTTCTGGTTCCAGAGAGTTAGCAGGCGCTCCTAGCAGCAGCCCTCCTACTCATGCTGTCTCTCTCCTCTCTCATCTCATTGTGTTCTCATGAGCCTACGGGCCGGTATGGCCGGCACCACGGACAGAACCCATCGTGGACTAACAGTGACAACGTAACATGAACCTGTTGGGTACGTTTGGAACATGTGGTCTTGGTCCAAGTAGCTACTGCTCTAGCTCGGCAGAATCTAACGTTAACTGTATGACTGTAAGACCAAGAGGCAGCTGTAGATGTGAGCCCATGTTGGTCTTGGAGGTGTGCTTGTCCCTGTCTGACCCAACAAAAGTTTTAGGCTTTTTTCATTTCAATATACAACAACAATGAACTTTAACGATCTGATCTGTACTGTCGCAATCTGATCTATACTCTCCTGCTGAACTTCATGTATGAAATATCAGAATAAATACACACATATACATACAGTATATACTGTATACAGTATATATATATATTATAGAGCAATAGAATAAGCAAAATAACATAGTAGTTTTAGATCAATCTGAAAAAATACGTGCTCTTAAAAGTGTCGGAAAAAGACTTCTTAAATGGAATTGCTGAAGTACTTAAGTGCAAATCCCACAGCCGGCCAATAAGGTGTTAGTGACTCATAGCGTGCTTCCGTCCAGCCAGAACACCTGGTCAAACACCTGCAGATGACCTCACAGTCACTCCAGGAATAGAAGTGATCTCATGTGTTAGCTGATGTCGCAACAGCATCCTATAACCTATGATTCAGCCCCTACACATATGTCATGTAAAAGGGAGCCATCTTGGTCATCACAGACGGTGGTGCACTTCATCATCATCATCATCATCATACGGCTCCAGATAATATTACAATAGGCTGGAACGCACATTCCACTTGATGTCTGCCTGCTTCAGACACCAAGTGAACTTTAAAGGTAACTTGTGGTCCAGGAGGACAGGAAGAGATACGAGGATCCACACCCTGAGACTCTGGTCAGGTGTTAAATGTTCAGCTTGTATTGGAGGCCACAGCTTGTCTAATTAAAACATGATTAACTATCTTTAAACATGACATTATAATGGAAGTCAATGGGCCTTTGATGGTTAGATTTCAACCACTTCGGTCAATTTGTAACCTTTAAACTTTGTTCAAACATTGAAGAAATCGTTACATTTTCATCTTTATACTTTAATAATTTTCACATATTTCCAATATTTTATACTTGAGATTCAAAAATTTTAAGTCTGTACAATTTTGCTCATATTTTCAGTCGCTATTCTTGCGTATAGCACATAATACCAGGGGTCACAGATCGGTGTTTGATGTCCTCCCGGGGTATTGACCCTGTCCTGGGCACCCCCCCCCCACACACACACACACACTTTAGCGCGAGGGGTGTGGAGGAGGGCCTCAGAGCCCGGGGACATGAAAGAGCTCTGGAGGAGACTCTGACAGTCCAGAGAAGCCTGGCTTGGCTTAAAAGGGTTTGAAGTTCAGGTCCCCTCTGACGTCTGATCATCACTGGTCTCTTTGCCCTCCACGCCTCCGCCCACACCAGGAAGAAACAGCCTAAGCTGCTAATCCATGGGTCACATCGACAGCCACACCCCTGCTCTGCCCCGTTCAGCTGATAATAAATGCAAATAAATGCAATCCATTTACCATATACATATTGTGGCAGCTGGTGGCGAGTGCCCCGGGGAGAAGTGATCAGTGGGCGAGAGAAGCCGCCTGCCTGTATTTAGACGATCGATGACGTCATCGGCGAAAGGGGCCAGGTGCGGCACATTACGAGGGTGATTAATAAAAGATAAAAAGAGCGACGAGACAATAAGTCAACGGAGTAGCTGAGGAGAAACCTGGGAGAAGATTGCTGTGTGCCCGTGTTGTGTGAGTAGAGAACGAGTTGGCTGTGTGCCCGTGACTGTATGAGAACCTGCTTCGTGCCCGACCCCTGCCTGTCTGACAACCCAAACCCAAGCCCAGCCCTGGACCGTATGAGAACCCGCCTTCCTGTACTGACCCCTGCCTTCGGACAACAACGTTTCTTGTGGATTACGGACTTGCTGACGCTAACCTATACCACTCCTTTCCCCCTAACAGCAATAAACTTGCTGGTTAAACTGAATTGTACTTGTGTGGACCTTGGACTTATTGTATTTGGTCAAGTGACTACTCCTATCACCCCGGAGTCTGTCACAATATACAGTATATGTCTCATTCATTCTTGTCTTTCTTGTTTGAATTGCTGTAGCCCTCCTCATCCCTGTCACCTCCAGGGCCAAGCTCCACCCATCTAAAGAGATGTAGTCCTCCAGGACTATCGGCTCCACCCGTCTACAGAGATGTAGTCCTCCAGGACTATCGGCTCCACCCGTCTACAGAGATGGAGTCCTCCAGGACTATCGGCTCCACCCGTCTACAGAGATGGAGTCCTCCAGGACTATCGGCTCCACCCGTCTAAAGAGATGGAGTCCTCCAGGACTATCGGTTCCACCTGTCTACAGAGATGTAGTCCTCCAGGACTATCAGCTCCACCCGTCTAAAGAGATGGAGTCCTCCAGGGGCAAGAAACTCCATCCATAGTCACCAACACCACCAGTGTCTAGACACCATCAGGGGGGAAACCATCTCCAGGCTTCATGGCTACATCATCCCCATGAAAAATTTGCTAATCGCCAAATGTGTCAATAAATGTTTGTTTTAATACTAGTCTCTCCTGGTCAAACTATTTGGGTTAACGGTTGCGAGAGGAAGCAAAACTTTCAGCACTTTTTCTAAATAAAGAAGAAATAAAGAACTGTCAATTATTAAACTTGAAGTTGAAATTATTGAACTTTTTTCTTCTTTGAAAATGTCCATGAAGCTCTGGTGACGATAGAAGGGAAGGTCTCTGGGTCACAACCTTGATGCTGCTGCTGTAGAACAGGAGAGGAGTACAGTGCTCCTTATTCCTGTACAAGACATCATCAAAATGCTTTGGCATGGAGTGAAGAGACTAAGACTTATTTTCCAGTGGTGGGTTTGACTCAACTTGAGGTGCAGCTCCTCCAGACTGTGGTGTCTGGATAAAGACTCATGTAGTCACTAGGATGTTCATGTCGTCACTAGGATGCCCCTGTGAGTGAGTGAGTGAGTGTGTTTGTTTCTAGTGTTTCTATAGTGTTAGAGGCGGGGTCATGCTAATGCTCTGTAGTGTTTCTATAGTGTTAGAGGCGGGGTCATGCTAATGCTCTGTAGTGTTTCTATAGTGTTAGGGGCGGGGTCATGCTAATGCTCTGTAGTGTTTTATAGTGTTAGAGCCGAGGTCATGCTAATGCTCTGTAGTGTTTCTATAGTGTTAGAGGCGGGGTCATGCTAATGCTATGTAGTGTTTCTATAGTGTTAGGGGCGGGGTCATGCTAATGCTCTGTAGTGTTTCTATAGTGTTAGGGGCGGGGTCATGCTAATGCTCTGTAGTGTTTCTATAGTGTTAGGGGCGGGGTCATGCTGATGCTCTTGTCATAATTGCAGACTGTGCAGATGTTACACTATGTGACCACATAAATCATACCCTCGAATCTACACTTATGTGATTGACGAAATGAGTCACCTGATAGGCTACGGATGCTCCTGTAGCATGAGCTGAGGAACTGGAGTCTCAACACACACACACACACACACACACACACACACACACACACACACACACACACACACACACACACACACACACACACACACACACACACACACACACACACACACACACACACACACACACACACACACACTAAAGAAATATTTCCTGAATTCCCAATTTTTTTTTACTGTGCTTTGAAAATACATACATTTCAAAATGCATTCGTGAATCCTTCAACGTTCATCAATATTGAGACTATCCTGACTCCATAAATCCATATAGCAGAGACTAGTCTGCCCCCCAAGGACCCGTGTTCACCAGATAAACATAACAGATGTTTTCATCATTTATGATATATTATTAAAAGATCTGACTAATCCACTTTGGTGATGAATAATAGAGAGTATGCATGAAATATATACATTGGCAGCAACTGCTTCCCCGGAGTTGGAGCGTCCTGAATACTTCTTGTTTGTGTGTATCTGACAGAGGATGAGGGAGGGTAGGGGAGGATGAGGGAGGGTGAGGGACAACCATTCTCATGCTTAGGTGCTGTATTAACCACACGTACACGCTGCCATATTCGTTTTCCAATTGAGGTAACTGGTTAACTGGCTTTTCATCATTTATTGATCGTCATGTCAACGTTATTGACAGCTGCTTGTAACTTTGACATATTGACACTAATTAGACACTACTTCCTAGCATTTCATTAGTAATTTTTTTATTATTTTTATTGTCACACTCCCCTACCCTCCCCCACCCAACCCATCCTCCCCCACCCTCCCTCATCCTCCCCCATGCTCCCCCCTCCCTCATCCTCCCCCATCCTCCCTCATCCTTTCCCACCCTCCCCCATCCTCCCCTACCGTCCCACATCCTCCCTCATCCTCCCCCACCCTCCCATCCTCCCCCATGCTCCCCCCCCTCCCTCGTCTTCCCCCATCCTCCCCATGCTCCTCCCCCTCCGTCATCCTCCCCCATGCTCCCCCACCCTCCCCCATGCTCCCCCACCCTCCCCCACCATCCCCATCCTCCCCACCCTCCCTCATCCTCCCCCACCCTCCCCCATGCTCCCCCACTGTTAGTTACAGATATCAAACAACTTTGGTTGATTAGGGAACTCTGAGGCATAATTATGCATGAGCAGAGAAAGTGGTTCACACTAATGATGGTGATGATGATGGTGATGACGATGATGATGATGAAGTGTACCGAAAGTTATTACATTTATTTGATTATTTTAGGATTTATCTTACATGACCTACATTCACCATACTAGCATCCTGACTGGCTACCTGCGTGTAGGACGGCTACCAACCTACTTGCTAGCCACCACTGCTACACTTTTCTACAAGCTTAACATAGCACTCATAACATTTCTGCTCCCATTGTATGTCTGGTGCACCTATTGCACGTGTCAATGTCCCTGGACTTCTACTGTGGAGAGTATAACTGTGATTCAGCGCTACCTTCGCATACAGGTCACTTGGCATGAGGAGTTAAGGTTAGGGGTTAAGGGTTAAGGGTTAGAGGTTAGGGGTTAAGGTAAGGGGTTAGGTTAGGGTTAAGGGTTAGGGGGTTAGGGTTAGCTGTATATGAGAGAATGGAGGTGAGGGCTACCTGGGTCTGACTTGGAGAAGGTGTCCATGTCCAGCAGGTTCCTGGAGAGGAAGGAGACATCAGACTCGCAGTTAGAGTTGGAAGTTTCCAGTGTGGATTCTTAACTGTCCAGTGTATCTGTCCTCATGTGGATAGAAGACACATGCATTTGTAGGCAAGCCAATGAAAGCCAACCTTTCGATGCCATAGTCTAAGCTGCTTTCAGTCAAAGGGAAATACGTAATCTTCGAAAATGCTTTGTGCAATTAAGCCGGAAAACGTATATTCAGAAAGTCCTGACATAATAACGTTCAACAGACAATGTTGATGTTTATACGGCAGTCTTAAGCTCTGAGGAGTCTTCTAAAAAGTGGCTTCGTCGATAAGCTGTGTGAGGTTGGCTTCATGGAAGATATTAAACACATGGAATTATTTCATTAAAATATATTTTGTTGACAATAAGTAAACAAAAAGCCGACCACAAGCCAAGAACCAAGCATACGAGTAACCAAGACACCCCATAGTTCATGTTTTTTATGCGAAAACAGAAATATCTATGCATTACTAATAGCCAAAGCTCTGCCTGGCATTCTTTGTTAGATCTCCAAGAGAGAAGAGAAACCCACAAACACATCAGCCAACTGGCATGAGGAGTGTGTACGAGTGTGTTGTGTGGCTACACAAGCCTGCTGTTTTGTTCTCTGTTCTGGAAGCACATGAAACCAACATGAAAACATGTTGAAACCGTTTCATATCCTTCACACAGCAGCCAGAATATTCTCCCTTTATATTATGGGACAAAGGCAAACATTCAATTGACTGGAAATATGTTCCATGACTGTTTCAGACAGAATAACTGAAGGACAATTGGCTGATGGATTTAACCGCTGGATAATAACATGGACCCTCCCCCTGAACCCCCATAACAACATGGACCCCCCATAACAACAAGGACACAGCCCCGACCCCCCATAACAACATGGACCCCTCCATAACATGGACCCTCCCCCTGACCCCCCATAACAATATGGACCCCCCCACCTCCCATAACAACATGGACCCTCCCCCTGACCCCCATGAGAAGCTGGCGTGGCTGCGTCCTGGGAGCTCTCTCTCTCTCTCTCCCTCTCACTGTGTGGCGCTGCTCTCTGCAACTGCGAGTGACTGGAGAGACTGTTTCCTGCGGTCGATAGCCGTAATCACAGAGCCTTCAGCAATCATCCAACTGGGGCAGAGGCAATAATAGCACGAGAATGGAAACCAGAAAATAAATCAACCAGGCGGTAATTTAGCCAGCAACAAAAACCAAGGAGTGCATCTCAATCCAAACACAGACACATGCGAGATACAACATGCGTCCAGTCAAGGGTGCCATTGTTTATTCTTAGCAGACCCAATTACCAAACACAAATCAAGTGACAACTTAATGTGCTAACAACTCCAGCGGCGGTGGGTTGAGGGGCAGCAGAGTGGGTCCCAGTCTGAGCTGTGGCTGTCAGTGCAGTGGGTCCCAGTCTGAGCTGTGGCTCTCAGTGCAGTGGGTCCCAGTCTGAGCTGTGGCTGTCAGTGCAGTGGGTCCCAGTCTGAGCTGTGGCTGTCAGTGCAGTGGGTCCCAGTCTGAGCTGTGGTTGTCAGTGTAGTGGGACAGTGAACCTGCACTGTGGCTCCTACATCCTCCACAATGTGACCTAGACTGCTAGGAAGGTATTCCTGGTCTTCTTTTCTACGTTTTCTGTGTGTGTGTTGTAATGCGCCAATTCCAAAATAAAAAAAAATAAGCGGGACACTCAGGTCGAGGACTTGGGAACCCAGAGAGCTGCTGTGGAGGGAACCCAGAGAGCTGCTGTGGAGCTGAATACCCGAGGGGCGGAGGTGGGCGGATGCATTTGCATGGACGGTGTGGGGGAGCTGGTCCGGTCCAAGAAGGTCGTATGAGCACTGACAACACACACACACCACACACAACACAAACAAAATGGAAAATAGGGATGAGATCTAATGTGTTGCTTAGGACTGAGTGTTATTTACACCGACAGGCCTCACGATCACCTCCGATGCAAGCCCGACGATCCAAGTATACTCGGGTGCGAGATGCGTGTGTTCTTGCGAGATAAGAGTGTTCTTATACGTGGGACTTGTTGACAGAGAGATCAGAGGATACAGCTGACATACTGATAACAGATACACATCACTGGATGCAGGGTCAGCCAGAGGTACAATATATGTCCACAAATGATTTGCATATTACTGCCAGAATATCTTATGAGGGGCGGTTACCAGAATTTGAACAATTATGGTTTAATGGAGCTAATACAACGCTAATGTTAAAGGGGGAAGTTTGCTTTGGTATGAGAAATTTTGCATGTTAAAAGTGTTGTCCCGTGAGGAAGTTGAAAGGTTTTATGGGGTTGCTGGTGCAGAACCACATGGGTCCCTGGCAAAAACACCCGACACGACATGGTCCGAACTGGGGTCATGAGTGTCAGGGGGGGGGGACACATGTGATTGGAGAGCAGATGGCCCAGAGTGACAATACACCCAATGGGCGACAGCAGGGAGGAGTTTATACTTCCACAGATGACGTTGGAGGACCACGATTGGCTGGGGTCCCATCCAACCTGTGGACTAGGAATAAATATGATGTGGGCCGCATAAAAGATGTGGAGCCCTAGTGGTGACTCCCAAAATCTGCTTACAGGAAAAGGCAACCCCAGTACAGGTTACGCCAAGAGGCAATTGATGAATGATGCAGTGCATCCAAGGACACCCATTGTTCCAGATCCGCACACCCTATTAACACAAGTACCTGGGAATTACAAATGGTTTACAGTCAACTTAGCAAACGCATTCTTTAGCATACCGGTGGATCCAGCAAGCCAAAATTGGTTTGCTTTTTAAATTTATGGGAAATCATATACGTGGACTAGAATGCCACAGGATTATTGTGAATCACTAACTATATTTTCCGCAGCGCTGCATTACAATTTGGCTCATCTAATCCTCCCGGGGGGGGGGGGGGGAGCACATTCATTTAGTATATAGATGACCTCCTGGTGTGTTCTCCAGACCCTAAAGTGTGTGAACAGGACACCATTATTAGCCAGCCAGGGCCACAAGGCCAGTTTAGCTAAACGACAGTAACACAAAAGGTACAATTCCTGAGCCACATTCCCACACCAGGTGGCAGATCCCTTAGCGAGGACAGGATAGAATAAATCCAAGCAAACCTTATTACAAAGAAACAAATGATAGGATTCTTGGGAATGACGGGCTACTGCAGACAGTGGATACCCGATTATGCAAATTTAGTACAGCCACTCCAAGACGTCACACATGGCCACGACTTGACTCCGACTGACTCCGTGACGTGGACACCAGCAGCAGAGGCTGCATTCATAGGACTTAAACGAGACCTTATGACCCCACCTACCGTTGGGTCTACCAGACCATACACAACCCTTCACGCAGACAGTGGGGGAACGAGATGGGTATATGACGTCAGTACTACTACAGAGGCATAGGGGCAAGTTGCGTGGAATTGGAATATACCTTCAAGGGTATCAACAATAGCTTTGATGCCCTCCTGAGTGCAGCCAAGGCACATTTTGGAATAAACAAGATAAGCGGAGATGGACCACGTTCTGTCTCCTCCGGAATACCCCCAACGGCTGTCCCGTTGTCCCCATGTGCTATAGCCTCAGTAATGCGTGCTTGCTATCGGTCCGGGTTGGTCACAATGAATTCCATGAATGTGGACTGATCATGGATAAAAGAAGAATGCGACAATATTACTCACTACCCACTGAGGCCCTTCAATGTAAAGGTACTATGCGACTCGGGGGTACTGCAAAACAGAGCCGGCTTGGACTACCTTTTAGCGGCTGCAGGTGGTACATGTACGGTAATAGGTATGGAATGTTGGACTGATATCATTGACACATCTGAAAATATCACTGACATTTTAGATGATATGCGCAAGAACATTGATGAACTGCACGAACGCAACTCTGAGAAATGGGATCCGTTGGGCGAATGGTTAGGAAACCTAGGTAGTTCCATTCTGAAGTATGTGCTCTATGTAGTAGTCATACTACTCCTCTTCATAGTACTCATCACCTGCTTCAAAAGAATGGTCACTTCGTTTCAAGGCCACAGAGACAATGATGATGAATGTGCTTGTGAATGACCCTTCCAAATATCCACTTCCTGACATTAGAATTGAACATGAACCATTATGCTGATCTCAAATGTATGATTATTATTTCTTCTAATTACTTTTTGGTTTTATGTTTAGATCTTCTTAAATGTTGCTGATTTTAGCGTTATAACTATAAGCTACCTCAATCCACAACTGAATCTCAGGGTTTCAGTTTAAGAGATTGCTGCTGTAAAGTATACTTGAATGTTTTTATGCTCATTATGTAAGACACTGTTTGTAACTCCACTTGTTATGCAAGACACTTCCGTCTATGATGTCATTGACAAATAAGTTGTACCCCAAAAACAATTTTTTTCCAAAATTTTTTTTTTTATGGGGAGGGTATGGCATGACCTTTACTCTTTTCCTGTAATTGGGCCTTTAGGACAGGAAAGGAGAAGTTTATCAAGTCGTACCCAGTAACAAAGGACTCAGTCTCTGCTAAGAATCACTATGTGGTCAGAGTAACCGACTTCTAAGTTACATAATATCAGGTGGATCGTGTGATTATAAAATAATCAAATGGGGGAGTGTAATGGGAAAAGTGCATATTCCTGTTGGTATTAGGTTCTTGAAGTAGATTGTCTTTACGACAGGCAATCCTGGAAAACTATATGGCAGGAGGGAGACCCCTTCCTCCACCAGTCATAAATGAAGGTGACTCCTTCCTGGACTGGTCATGCAGATAAGCAGCTGGGGAAGAGGTTAAGTGAACTGTGAATGTTTATATAGGGGACAGAGATTCCTTGGGCAGGAAACACCATCCCATGTGAATTGGGTATTTCTGAGGGCAAGGGGAGGAGGTTTATTGCTGACCCCAGAACCCTCTGGGGTGTAAACTGTGCTTAAAAGGGACAAGTGAATATCTGTTTGTACCCACTCTGCTAGAGAGGAGTCTGGTGGATGCATCCATTAAATACTCTTAATTCCTACAAGTATTTTGTCTGTTTAGACTCATTCGCCTCGGATGCAATTATTTTATCGGAGAATTGCCACGACAGTGTCCACATGTGGGCCACTATGTGTTTGTGTGACGTGTGTGCCTATATTGTTTGTGCCTGTGTGATGTGTGCACTGTGAGATGTGTGCCTGTGTGCCTGTGTGCCTGTGTGCCTGTGTGCGTGTGTGTGTGTGTGTGTGTGGTGCCAGTTGCTGCTAGGCTGATCCTCAGGGAGTGTCAGTTGTCTCTCGGGATGTGGTACCAAGTGTCTCTAATGGCTACACTGCTGCAGGACCAGTGTCAGGCTGGACCAGGGTCTGGCTGGTCTGGGGTCTGGCAGGACCGGTGTCTGGGGTCTATCATGACCAGGGTCTGGGGTCTAGCAGGACCAGGGTCTGGGGTCTAGCAGGACCAGGGTCTGGGGTCTAGCAGGACCAGGGTCTGAGGTCTAGCAGGACAAGGGTCTGGGGTCTATCAGGACCAGGGTCTGGGGTCTAGAAGGACCAAGGTCTGGGGTCTAGCAGGACCAGGGTCTGGGGTCTAGCAGGACCGGGGTCTGGGGTCTAGCAGGACCGGGGTCTGGGGTCTAGAAGGACCAAGGTCTGGGGTCTAGCAGGACCAGGGTCTGGGGTCTAGCAGGACCAGGGTCTGGGGTCTAGCAGAACCAGGGTCTGGGGGCTACATCAGACTGATGGCCTGTTTGAATGGGGTTTTTGTTTTTACTCCGTTATACTATGAATGATACGGATCAGTTTGTGTCAAAAACTATGGAAAATTTACAAAAGTGTGTATTTTATGTGGAATCAATGAGTACGTTTACATACACACAATAATCCGATAACTGGGAATAATCAGGTAATGGTAATAATCTGATTTGACGCGTTTACATGCACTTCAGTAATCAGATAACTGAAAACCCAGGTTTACATTATTCAGTCGATTAGTTGGATTTCTTTCATGACGTTGGGCTTGGGACGGGCAAAACTGACCCAAAGGAGACAGTTACTTAGTTACTTGGCAGTTACTTGGCGGAGTTACTTAGTTTTTTTTGTTAGTTGTTTTTTAAATGTATTAAATTTGTTATATTACATTTACATCCCGCCGTGATCAGCCAGCGGCGGCTTCGCGCGATTCATTTCCAGTCTTGGACGCGGAGGGTGAACATCTCGTGTCTGACATGCAGCTGGGAGGACTGCTGCGGCGAGGGCAACGACTGGCCGCCTGTGAAGTGCTTTGGGACGGGGGAGGGCGGAGTCTAGTACGACCCGCGGCAGCACCCACCCGCTGCTCAGTTACAAGAGTAAGAAACGAATACGAGCTTGTACGATCAGAGTTCGCCAAGAGTCTCCAATACACCAGAAAAAGCTCACGAGATTGTCGCTCGTCGGTTTTTGACAACAAGCAGATCGGCTAGAGGGTCTTGGAATCATCGCTAATATAGCGACAAAGTCACTAAGTTGGCGTGACTGCATCCGCACGCGTCCAATCTACATCAGTTTCTTCTTCTTCTTCTTCTTCTTGTTTTACGGCCGTTGGTACATCCGTTTACACATGCGCATGTAAAAGAACGAAAAGAAACCTGATTAACGTATACATGCGCTGAAGAAAACGGATTATTGGTCAAAAACCAAGATGTGTTAATCGGATTTCTCATAAACCGATAAAGGCCTTTATCCGATAAAGGCCTTTATCGGAGTATGCTGTATACATGACCACTTGAATAATCTGGTAACTCCAGAAATCCGATAATGATCGGTTTATTATGTGCATGTAAACGTGCTCAATGTTTTCGAAAACTTCAATAAGCTTTCTTATTGAAATCAGTACTTATATTAAATTATTACAAATAAATTAATAATAGCCTTTGATATGAAAAATACTAATATAGTGATACAGAATGTAGCAAATACATTTTACCTTGAATCTACAGACAAGAGCGTTGAGCTGAGTAGAGCACCCATCATCATATGGGAGAACGACAGTGTGGTGTGTGGTGTGTGTGTGTGTGTGTGTGTGTGTGTGTGTGTGTGTGTGTGTGTGTGTGTGTGTGTGTGTGTGTGTGTGTGTGTGTGCAGCAGGGGGGGTTCACAGTAGTGCTGGAAATCATCTATTTTTTATTTCCCTTCCCTTTTCCATTGAACAGTTGTTGCAGAGGAGCCCCTTGCACACAAGACAAGAGAAGTCACTCTTGTCTTGTCCCGTCTTTCAGCAACACTTTAGAAGTGGACTTTCAAGGCCCGTGTCCAACTCTGAGCATCGCGTGCTTTATAAAGTGCATCACCAGCACGCACGCACACACGCACGCATGCACCAGGTTCGCACCACGCACACACACATGCACACACACACACACACACACACACGGTTTGGTTTAGCTGGTGATTACATTCCCATCAAAGATCTCAATATTCACACATACAAACAGGATGACGTGTTTGTCAATGATAGCCTAAAGCCTATGGTGTAGATAAACAGGAGTTCTACAGCCTTGTGTCTACTGGATGCTGTGTATGTCTAAAGGTGTCTCTCTTCTCCGATCTCCCTTCCCCCCCCCCCCCCCCTCTTCTCTCTCCCCCTCTCTCCCTCACCTGTGTCCTGTGCGTCTCCTGGGGGATTGGAGCCAACCCAATTCTGTCAGTGAGTGTCAGGAATGGGAGATGGTCCCTCTCCTAATACTGGCCAGATTGGCCGTGTCTACATCCCGGTGTACGAACATCCCCGACTTTCAGCCTATTAGCATCTGTACCTTGGCCTGGAAACACCTTTTTGGGCATCGTCTATAAATGAAGGACACACATGATTACACATGAGAGCTAGACACAGGCACAGGTGGATGTGGGGTTGTTGTTGTTGTTCCTTCTCCCCAGCAACACTCTCTAGCTCCTTCTGGGAGATCCCAAGGATAAAATGATCTCAAACCGGGATCGCGATAAAAACATTATCTCGATTACGATCGATAAGCCTTGGTATTTTTACTTGATATGGACAGCTTTTCACGCTGCAGAAATAAACGCGACAACAGCCAATCAGTCTGCCGTTTTTGGCTCACACACGCCCATTTACTGCAAGGCTTTTTTTACTACCAGCAGTGCTGAAGAAAGCTCTGGAAAGGAGGAGAATGATATGAATGAATGATATGAAAGATGATCGAAAAGAAGCACAGATATCACAAGTGCAGTGTCCTACATCGTTTAATTTTGCACTTTCAACTCAGATGTCTACCTCAAACATTAAGATGTAAAACCAGTTCATAATTAATATGTTTTACTGTGGAAATTCTGAATAACTCCAGAAAGACAATTTCTCACGAGACACAAACTTGCATGTTGTTAACCAACTCCGTGAAACGTCAAACCACAACAACATTTTAAGATGGCGCAGCCGATCACAACAAACCGATCGGTGTTACGTCACTCCTCTTAGAGGCACAGTCTCTCTAAACACACAACCGTAACACTGCATGTAGAACGCACACACAACCGTACTCCTGTGTGTAGTATGCTGTGTGGTGAATTATGTTATGAGTCCTCTATATTAGTTTATTTTAACTTACAGTTGTACATAAATGTACAGGGCCTTTGTGTTTACTTTTTTGTTTTGATTGTACCTCTACAAACTTGTTTGCCATTTGTGATAGGTAGTCACAGCTTTTAGTTTTATTTGCATTATTTCAATAATTTACAAGGCAAGTGAACTTGTATTGTTTTGTTAAGGCAGATGCAGCATGTTTGCACAGTTAAATGTTTACATTATGTCATTCTATTTTTATTAATAAACTATGTTCTAAAATGTAACTAATGAAATCTCTGGTTTCTTCAGGCTTCAGTCATTATCAGGATAATCTTCAAACTAAACGGACACTCTAATCACCTCGAGATTCTGTCCATGAAAATCACAAACAGAATGGGTGACAAGGGACAACCTTGGCAGAGTCCAACACCCACCGAGAACATGCTTGACTTTGTGCAGAGAATACGGACATAGCTCTCACTTTGGTTGTACAAAGACCGAATGGCTCGTACCGAACGGCCCTGGTACCCAGGCTTTTCACACTTGAATAAGTTAACCCAGGGTTAACGTTAACCCTGGGTTATAATAACCCTGGGTTAATTTTCTGACGTTTCACACTATTTTTCTTTAACCCTGGGTTAACAATTGACCCCGGGTTAACGTTTCACACTAAGCTTGTAGACCCCGGGTTAACGTTCTCATTTGCATATTTACTGGGTTATCGAAAATGATTGGCCCGAGGGGGGGGGGGTGAGGGGCGGGGAGGCCAGCACGTGACCTTTGTTTTACATTTTAGCCGGCTTAGCTGTCAAAAGGGGGGTGGGTGTGACGCCATCAACGCCGCTTGTGATGGCGATAGTAATTTAAACACACAAAAAGAAGCGAAGGAGAGCGACCGAGAGAGAATAACAATTTAACACTGGAGAAGATGTATATTTTCAAGAATCGCCTTTCACAGATGCGCGTTGAAATTAATATGTTAAATGAGGTTGAGGTTTGCGGGTCTGTGGATTGGAATGGATTAAGTCGTTGATATCGCTTGTTACCTTCTAACCACAACAATCATTTCACACTAGTGTTCTTGGCCCCGCAATTGCGGTGCTAACCCTGCTTCGGAGCAGGGTTAGTTATCCCGGGGTTAAAAGCGGTGCTAACCCACTTTCAAAAATGCAAGTGTGAAACACTGCTTAACCCAGGGTTAAGTGTAGTGTGAAAAGCATATACTCTCGCAGTACCCCCCACAGGATTCCCCGGGGGACATGGTCATAAGACTTCTCCAAGTCCACAAAGCACATGTAGACTGGATGGGCAAACTCCCATGCCCCAGAGTAAAGAGCTGGTTCACTGTTCCACGGCCAGGACGGAATCCATATTGTTCCTCCTGAAGCTGAGGTTCGACAATCGGCCAGAGCCTCCTTTCCAGCACCCTGGAATAAACCTTCCCGGGGAGGGCAAGTAGTGTGATACCCTGACAATGGGAGCACACCCTCTGGTCACCTTTTTTTAAAATGGGGACCACCACCCCGGTCTGCCACTCCACAGATGCTGTCCCTGACTTCCACGCAACACTGAATAGACATGTCAGCCAAGACAGACAACAATGTTCAGAGCCTTCAGCATCTCAGGGCGAATCGCATCCACACCTGGCGCCTTGCCACTGAAGAGCTTTTTGACTACTTCAGTCTTCAGACACTGGTTGGGTTGAGGAGTTCCTCAAAGTGTTCTTTCTACCTCCTGACAATATCCTCAGTCTGGGTTAGCAGTTCTCCTCCCCGAGAGAGTTCAGCCCCTCTCCAGGAATTTGGTTCCAGAACCGGTGCTATCTGCAGAGCCCAACCACATCTAGTTGTTACCACTCCACCAGCTCCAGCTCCTTCCCCACCAGTGAGCTGATGTTCCACATCCCTAGAACTAGTCGGTGATGCCGGGGATCCACAGCCTTTGCCTACCGCCAAGTTTGCAATGCACCCGACCCCAATGACTCTCCCTGCAGGTGGTGAGCCCACAGGGAGGCGGCTCCACGTCGTCTTTTCAGGCTTGGCCCAGCAGGGCCCCATGGTTCCAGGCCCAGCCAGCAGACGCTCACTAACGAGCATCCCTCCCAGGTCTGGCTCCAGAAGGGGGCCCCGGTTTCCCTTGTCCAGGCGAGGTGACTGAGTTTTTGGGATGCCTTTTCATGTTAGGGTCTTTGAATCACTCTTAGTTTGGCCCCTCCCCTGGGACAACTTTGCCTTGGGAGACCCTTCCGGGGGCTAAATATTGTAAATAATTCATGTTATCAATTGTATTCTTTTGCACATTCTGCTGAGCATCTTGAATCTGTCACATCCTGGTTCAACTGGTGGGAAGACATTTGAACAATAACTTATTCCCGTTTAAGTTGAGCAATCCTCATCAAGTCGTCATCATCATCATCAACGCCTGGCACAAGTATATAGTCACCCATTCATACACCTACGGCGGTGTCAACCATGCAAGGTAACAACCAACACATCAGGAGCAGTTAGGGTTAGGTGGTGTCTTGCTCAGGGACACCTCGACACTTAGCGAGGGGGATTGAACCAGCAACCTTCCTGTTGCCAGACCTCTTACCTCCTGAGCTTCTGCTGCCCTCTTAAAGCCTATTGATTTTGATCTGATAATGCTAATATTATCTGATATCGTTTATCATTTTATTCAACGTGCTGATATATCAGTATATACATATTAATATATATTATTAATATAATAAGCATCCTTGATAGGAGCTAGATCAGTATTGATATATATTATTAATATAAGAATCCTTGGTAGGACCTATATCAGTATTGATATATATTATTACTATACGCATCCTTGGTAGGAACTATAGCAGTATTAATATATATTATTAATATAAGCATCCACAACTGGACAGTGGGTGCACTTGCAGGCTCTGCTCCACGCTCTCCTCCACCCTCTGCTCCACCCTCTCCTCCCTCTGCTCCTTCTCCTCCTCCCTCTCCTCCACCCTCTGCTCCCTCTCCTCCACTCTCTGCTCCTTCTCCTCCTCCCTCTCTCCACCCTCTGCTCCCTCTCCTCCACTCTCTGCTCGACCCACTGCTCCACTCACTCCTCAACCCTCTCCTCCACTCTCTGCTCCACCCTCTGCTCTCCTCCACTCTCTGCTCGACCCTCTGCTCCACTCACTCCTCAACCCTCTCCTCCACTCTCTGCTCCACCCTCTCCTCCCTCTGCTCCTTCTCCTCCTCCCTCTCCTGCCACCCGCTGTCCCCTCTCCTCCACCGCTCTGCTCCCTCTCCTCCCACTCTCTGCTCCTTCTCCTCCTCCCTCTCCTCCACTCTCTGCTCGACCCACTGCTCCACTCACTCCTCAACCCTCTCCTCCACTCTCTGCTCCACCCTCTGCTCTCCTCCACTCTCTGCTCGACCCTCTGCTCCACTCACTCCTCAACCCTCTCCTCCACTCTCTGCTCGCAACCTCTAGCTCTCTTCCACTCTCTGCTCCTCCGTCGACTCCTCTCTCACTGCCGCTCTGCCTCCACCATCATCCTCCCGTTTACACAGAATATTAATAACATGTAACCGCGGGAGTCGCGGACTAAGACTACATTTCACTGATAACATGACAGAAACATTCAGGCTTCCTGACTAACAATAATAATAATAATAATAATAAGGACTCTACATATCTTACATTCCTGTGGAAGTGCGGAATATGCAAAACCATAAAAATAAATATAATATACAACATAAAAGACATGCTGCTTCTTACCTGCAAGACACGCTGATCTCTATCTTGGTGGCGGGAACACAGGAGGTGAGTGGGTCGAAGTCCCCGATGGTCGCCATGGTAGTTAAAACACACTCAGTGGCCACCAAGTTACAACTAGTAACTAGTAACTATCACACCTGGACACGGGGCTCCTTCCAAGCGGTAATGTGTTGGACTGATGCTTTCATCCACTGCTGTGCAGGAGGGCAGTGAACACCTGGTCAGTGAGGACAGCAAGTTGTGGACGGTCCCGCAGTTCAGCTTCAGGAGCATAATAAGCCTACCTGAGGAGGAGGAAGCGAGCGGTTGTCCGTGCAGCGAGGTGTGGAGGAGGAGGATTGGTGTGGAGGAGGAGGAGGAGGAGGAGGATTTCATTCATGGCAACGAGAGAGTGGGTGGCGCCACTTGAGCAGCTCTCGGAACAAGCTCCGGGATGCAGTTTCTCTGGACCGCCGGCAGGTGGCGGTAGAGCAACAGGACGGAGGCAGGTAAGCCGAGGGGCTCTCAGGTGGGGTTCGGCGGGCCCCTGTGGGTACTAAAAAGGATTCCAATGGGTACTCGGAACATGAACAAAACATCATTATTTTAATATTGGTTATGGAATAATTGTTAAATAATTTCACCTTGAGAAAATTAATGAATTCCCCACCCCCTATTTAGTACATCTGAATAGTAACATATTAACACGCTCAGTAAATCTTTCCAAGAAGAGCATACTACTTTTAAAGGGGTACTTGGGTGAAAAATATCTGAAATATCTTCTAAAAATAGTTTGATAACCACTGGGTCAGCCTATTGAGGGCTTCCCCCCACATGGCAGCTGCGGTAGAGGCCTACTACACAAATAACATACATAATTTAAATGATCGTCATAATTTAAACATAACATTTAAATGGGAGCTACACATGTCTCATAGCCTGAAGCGTGAGACCTCACATTGGGTAATGAATAATATACATTTGAAACATATATACAGGCTAAAATGAATAGCTGATAGGAAGGACTTATCTATTATACAAACAAATATTCATAAGCCATTTTGTGTTCACTTCTTTGATAACAATTACCCCCTCACTTCTCAGCCTCTTAATGGAGCCGCAATTCTCTGCGAACAATTAAAAGCAATTTAATAATGTCAAAATTATTTAAAAAAATGTACAAAGAGAAAAGGTCTCAACACATACAACATGGAAATTAGTGCAGCATTTAAAAATAAAATCTCAAAGACAACAAATCACAGAAGAAAAAATATAATATAATTAAAAAATCGGTGGTAAAAACTAATTAAACCATTCTCGCCCCAACCACGATAATGGCAGAACAGTGCTGTCCAAATAAAACGCATGTTTGTATAACCAGGGCAGGACTTGGATGTTCATAGCTGGGCCACCAAGTGTTGGTGTCTTGGCATCTGCTGCATGCAGACACACGTATCCTGCATTAATATGGACCAGATATGTCTATCTCCAATGATCATCTATTCTTTTGACAGAGCTTTTCTCTGAAATACTTCATATAAAGAGAACTGTGTCAAAAAGACAGAGATAAGGAAATGCTTGCTTATCAGTGAGTAACAACCGCTGTGTAGAGTGGGGCTTTTGTATTTTAAGGAGTTTTAAAGTACTGTATTACAAGGTCCGTATTGATTTTTAATAACCGATTTATCATAATTTCAAATGCAATCATGGCAGACCTTCTCTCACTGTGATTTGACTTATTGGAAAATGAATGAAAAAGGGGCATCGACCCATGTGAGATTCATGATTTATGTGAAGCAAACAATTCAGCCCCACCACACATATATTGGAAAACCACCAAAAAGGACATTTAGGAGGGCGACAGATTCACTTTCCATTTGAAAAGGCATGAAGCTGGCTTTCAAATCTGCATTGGTTGAAGCAAGTCCTTGTGTTACGCTAAAGCTACACTTCAAAAGGACTGCAGGTGTTTCTTCTAAATCACACTTGCCCCAGCTATCAACTTGCTACCCATCAGCCATACAAGTCAGACGATTAGCAAACATAACAATCTGTAGCCACATCCCTAACAGGATAATTATAGCCCATTGCTAATATATGATTATGAAGAAACGGGCTCAGCAATTAGCCTGTCCGTCGAGACATCACCAGTAGGCTGCAGCGGCCACATGGACCTGACAGAACTCAGAGGAAACACGGATGCACAACTAGGAGCACAACATGGAAACAACCGCTTGAAACAGAGAAACCGTGTTTGATTCCGGACCCTTGCTTTGGAGGCTTAAAAGAAAGGCACAAGCAAAAGGTCCCATGGGGCCAATGTCAAAACAACTCAATAATAACAGGAGTAAAAGTCATGAAGTAATGTTGTAGCATCTTCATGTTATCGTTCTCTCTCTCACACACACACACACACACACACACACACACACACACACACACACACACACACACACACACACACACACACACACACACACACACACACACACACACACACACACACACACACACACACACACACACACACACAACTGTGTGTGTGTGCGTGTAAATGAAACATTAGCAGAACAGGAAGTGAGTGTTGGGGTCTGGCAGTCCCATGGTTGCTCTGGCGTAGCGATGACATCACATCTGCTACAAAGGGGAAGGAATTTGGCTGTGAAACACTCAATGTTTGTCCTGAACCTCAATCATTTGAGATCAAGGAAGATGGTGTTAAATGAGGTAAACTAGGGAGGTGGAGAGCTCCCTGAATAAGGTGAGGTTGTCACGACGACAAGATCACCAATAACAGCAGAATTCATCTGATCTTGATCGGACTCCGGTTGTGACAACAACGACAATAAAACAAACGTCCCCAAACATGCCCACTTGCAATAAACTAAAAAGCAGTTACTAAACATAACTTCAAAAGTTCCATTATTGGAACTTAACCAGTCCTGTTGTGCAGCAAGGAGCAGGTCTTGAACACACAAGGTGCTGCTGAACTCAACCACCATCGCTTGGAGGAGGAGGAAGAGGAGGAGCTATGGACAACAGGGACTTCCCTAACAGGAACACAGAAACAGGGAAAAGGGAAGAGAAGGAAGAACGGAATAAGAAGAGGAAGCTCTGTCTCCCGCGGAAGCGGAGACACCTCCCACGGACGACCCCCCCCCCCCCCCCCAGGGCAGGGAGAAGCGTGTGTATGTGACACGGTCGTCCCTTTTGATCCGCCGCCGCCGTGGCTCGCTGTCGTCGAGGGTTACGAACCGTCCCTGAATATCCATAAACACTCAAACAAAAAAGCCAGACAGTTCGCAGACAAAAAAATATATATAATAAGAAAGAACCTTTTTAAAATGCAATTAAAAGGATAAAAAAAGAAAAAAAAGAATAATAATAATAAAAAAAAAAAACATTTCAGCCCCAGAATAAGAATACATCATTTTGGCACTTTAATGCGAAATGTCCAGACGGTAGCGACGGCACATCAGCTGATCTTCGGGGGGGGGGGGGGGGGCTTCAGGAGGTGTGGCTGGGGTCAGCGGGGGAGACGAGGAGGGAGGGGGGGGTGTTAGACTATGGAGTTGGTGCCCCTGAGGCCGACGCCGCGGGCAAACTGCTCCAGGAGGCCTGAGATGGCGCCGGAGGGGCTGGGGGCCGGAGGACTTGAGGCCCACGGTGGAGCTGTAGGCCGCCAGGAAGAGCTCCCGCACCGCCTCTAGCCGTGCCTGCCGCTCCGACAGACACAACCGACACCTGGGGGGAGCAGAGAGGTGAATACAGAATATAGTGATACAGTGTGTGGTCATCTATAACATGTCAGTGTGTTTTGTTAGAAAGGCCACAGCCGTCCATCAGCTAATAGTGACAGATTCTCTGTGAGAACATCTGCTCTTTTTTAGACTGCCCTCCCCAGCTCATTTCTGACCAATCAGGTCCTCTCTTGGTTGGTCCGGGGGAATCCGACTCGCGTGCCTATCACATGCATGTATGCTCTCTGTTAAAGCACACGGCGCTCGTGTCAAAGCTACACCAGAGCAGCTGCCGGGGCCTTCGGGTCCTGGGTACTGACGGGGTTCTCGGGGCCCGGGTGCTACCGGGGCTCGGGTGCTGCCGGGACTCTCGGGGCCCACATGCGGCTGTATGTGGGACGCCAGCGTGAGCAATCAATGTGGCTTTGGAGAAGGCCAAATATCCTCCCCTGCTGCACAAGAGGGGAGGACGTGGGGAGGGAGGAGGAGGCATGGGGGAGGCATGGGGGAGGCATGGGGGAGTCTGAGGGAGGCGAGGATGAGTGGCTCTGGATGAATTATGCAGCCGCCCTCTCCAGCACGGCTGCGAATCACAACCCAGACTGGAGACATCAGCACGGAGCGCAGCAGTGGAGGGATGGAGTGTGTGTAGAGTGTCTAGCGTGTATGTCCCGTGTGTGTAGAGTGTGCGTATCGTGTATGTAGCATGTGTCATGTGTATGCAGCGTGTGTGTAGTGTGTGCAGCGTGTGTATAGCATGTGTGTGTGTACAGTGTGTGTAGCGTATATGTAGAGTGTGTAGCATGTATGTAGCGTGTATGTTGCTGGCCAGATCACATCATCGCCTCATTTCTGGGACCCCATCAGTAATAAAGAACCCCTTGCAACGCTGTGTAGCCTGACAAAAGAATAGCATTCTCCTCCCAACTGCTGAAAACTTTATGGCTGATCGGCGCTTTGGATCCAGAAATAGTTTTGGAAAGGCAGGCGAAAGCAACCTCCCACCCACCGTCTCACAGTAACAACACAGCATCACCTACACACCAGGCTGAGGCACAATGCTGGGTGTTCACCACAGAGCAGGTAAGCCAGAAACCCAGGAGATAAAGTCATGTGGTGAGGAGTTTTGCCTGGGAACAACATCTAAGGACGCAGGCACACCTAATAGCTTTGAGAAATATTAACACTAAAGTCCCACAGACCCAACACAGCCGCTTAGCGGCCCCTAGTGGCTCCCCGGGTCATCACACCCGCTCCTCACATTCTGCAAGCTTGGATCACTAATAGGGCTTAGAAAATTGTCTGTAGGGGTTTTAACCCCTTTAATCGTTAAGACTACATTTTCAGAACCGTTTGTCTATTTTATTTTAGTATTTGGTGCTGCCCAATACATTTTTCCTTAGTCTCCTGATCACACGACCACACAAAACCATCCTTAGGTTCCTGGTTACACAAAGCCATCCTTTGTCTCCTGGTCACACAAAGCCATCCTTAGTCTCCTGATCACACGGCCACACAAAAACACCTTTAGTCCCCTGGTCACACAA
This sequence comes from Coryphaenoides rupestris, assembly GCA_002895965.2. Taxonomy (NCBI): domain Eukaryota; kingdom Metazoa; phylum Chordata; class Actinopteri; order Gadiformes; family Macrouridae; genus Coryphaenoides; species Coryphaenoides rupestris. Next base: position 213,002 of record PIJE02000735.1, read on the forward strand.
AACATCCTTTGTCTCCTGGTCACTTGGCCCGACAAAACCATCCTTAGTTCCTTGGTCACATGGCCCCACAAAACCATCCTTAGTCTCCAGTCACATTGCCACACAAAATCATCCTTAGCCCCCTGCTCACATGGCCCCACAAAACCTTCCCTAGTCTGCTGGTCACACAAAGCCATCCTTAGTCTCCTGGTCACATGGCCATACAAAACCATCCTTACTCTCCTGTTTACACAAAACCATCCTTAGCCTCCTGTTTACACAAAACCATCCTTAGTCTCATGACCACACAAAACCATCCTTAGTCTCCTGGTCACACAAAACCATCCTTATGTCGGGGTCAGAATACACAATATCAGCCAGATTATAGCCTGATTCGTCAGGCATAGGGCGTTGGATCGTTTGGGGAAAGACAGGGCACGACAATTGATCGTTTTATGTCGTATAGTGTGCTATGTTGTGTCTAGCTCTGGCAACTACACCACGGTCTGTACAATATTTCCTCGAGGGACTACCACGACAGAGTAAAAAAGGACAATTGCTGACGAGAAATAGCAGAGGCACTTCAGCAATCTGGTGAGTACTGCCGTGAGCACACCCGCTCCTCACATTCTGCAAGCTTGGATCACTAACAGGGCTTAGAAAATTGTCTGTTTTAACCCCTTTAATCGTTAAGACTACATTTTCAAACAAAAGAACCGTTTGTCTATTTTATTTTAGTATTTGGTGCTGCCCAATAAATTATTCACTAAAAAGATCCGAACTGGCGCTGCCTGAGCTTCCGTCGCCCTCCCTCTGTGGCTCAACACCCCCCCACTGAGCTGTGAACGTGGTCACCACTCGCCAGCCATAGGCACTGCACCTCCTGGTGACCATCAACCAAAAGTCCACAGGGTAGCGCACACACACACACACACACACACACCACACACACACACACACACACACACACACACACACACACACACACACACACACACACACACACACACACACACACACACACACACACACACACACACACACACACACACACACACAGCAGGATTTATGAACAACAGGGCCACTCACATGCGCCCGCTGGGCCCCTCATCCTGGAAGCTGAAGGGGAGGGGCAGGTCGTAGGCGGAGGCGGAGGCGGCGGCCACAGAAGCCGCAGCGCAGGAAGAGGAGGTGGACGAGGCGGAGGCGGGAGGCGGGAAGTGGGCATGGTCGTGGATGCTGCCGCAGCCCGACACGATCTGCCAGCTGCCGTACTCCGTGGAGAGGGAGGAGCCGGAACGGGAGTACTCTGGTGCTAACCTGGCCACACAAAACCATCCTTAGTCTCCTGATCACACGACCACACAAAACCATCCTTAGTCTCCTGATCACACGACCACACAAAACCATCCTTAGTCTCCTGATCACACGATCACACAAAACCATCCTTAGTCTCCTGATCACACGGCCACACAAAACCATCCTTAGTTCCCTGGTCATATGGCCCCACAAAACCATCCTTAGTCTCCAGTCACATTGCCACACAAAATCATCCTTAGCCCCCTGCTCACATGGCCACACAAAACCATCCTTAGTCTCCTGGCCCCACAAAACCTTCCTTAGTCTGCTGGTCACACAAAGCCATCCTTAGTCTCCTGGTCACATGGCCATACAAAACCATCCTTAGTCTCCTGATCACACGGCCACACAAAACATCCTTTGTCTCCTGGTCACTTGGCCCGACAAAACCATCCTTAGTTCCCTGGTCACATGGACCCACAAAACCATCCTTAGTCTCCAGTCACATGGCCCCACAAAACCATCCTTAGTCTCCAGTCACATTGCCACACAAAATCATCCTTAGCCCCCTGCTCACATGGCCACACAAAACCATCCTTAATCTCCTGGCCCCACAAAACCTTCCTTAGTCTGCTGGTCACACAAAGCCATCCTTAGTCTCCTGATCACACGGCCACACAAAACATCCTTTGTCTCCTGGTCACTTGGCCCGACAAAACCATCCTTAGGTTCCTGGTTACACGAAACCATCCTTAGTCTCCTGGTTACACAGAACCACGGCCACACAAAACCCTCCTTAGTCTCCTGGTCACATGGCCCCACAAAACCATCCTTAGTTCCCTGGTCACATGGCCCCACAAAACCATCCTTAGTCTCCTGGCCCCACAAAACCTTCCTTAGTCTGCTGGTCACACAAAGCCATCCTTAGTCTCCTGGTCACATGGCCATACAAAACCATCCTTACTCTCCTGTTTACACAAAACCATCCTTATGTCGGGGTCAGAATACACAATATCAGCCAGATTATAGCCCGATTCGGCAGGCATAGGCCGTTGGATCGTTTGGGGAATGACAGGGCACAACAATCGATCGTTGTAAGACGTATAGTGTGCTAGAAGGAACTATGAAACAGAGGAAATGTTTGTCTAGCTCTGGCAACTACACCACGGTCTGTACAATATTTCCTCGAGGGCCTACCATGACAGAGTAAAAAAGGACAATTGCTGATGAGAAATAGCAGAGGCACTTCAGCAATCTGGTGAGTACTGCCGTGAGCATCAAGCTAGTTTGTTGACATTGTTGTTGCCTTGCACCTCCGTTTCGATGAATCACGCATGTCACAATCGATTATTGGTCGGTGACCATTACTCGCTTCCCTCTCCTAACCCTAGCACTAACTTGCGTGTTTGTACATCTTGGCAAAATTAATAGTACTCAGCAATTATGAAAATCTTTCTATTAGCCTTGCAATTATGAATAAATGTAATTACCAACGTATACATGACATGTCTCCTGGGCAAGTCACAGCACAAATGTATCGTTCTGTAGTCGCCCAATCTGACACTGTGACTGTCGTAACCGACAAAAAGAGCGTGTAGTCTGACCCCGGCATTAGTCTCCTGGTTACATAAAACCATCCTTAGTCCCCTGGTCACATGGCCGCACAAAACCATCCTTAAGTCTCCTGGTCACACAAAACCATCCTTGGTCCCCTGGTCACATGGCCACACAAAACCATCTTTCATCTCCTGGGGCCCACTGTCACCTACTTGGTGACAGTGGGTATGCACAGACAAACTTCTTGTTCACACCTTATCTTCATCTAGTCAGACCAGAGCAACAGCACTACAACCAAGCTCATATCCACACCAGAGGGCACATAGTGTTTATGGAAGAATATTTTCCAGTGTCTCAGAAACACATTGCGGTTCGAACGAAGAAGATGCTGCATTGTCATTATTGCAACAGCAGTGCTTCATTATTCTCTTAAAGAGCATGGCTGCCCAGACAACCCACATGTTCCCATGGCTGAGGTAGCCAATGACAGAAATTGACACCCTCTTCTTGGTATTTTTTGCCTACTTCGTACATACTGTCTCCTGCCATGTTACAAGAGTTTCACTGTACAGAATGGCCCTGGGTTATATAAAATATAAAACAAATGAAATACACTTTGACTTTGGTCACACAAAACTATCCTTAGTCTCCAGACCCCCAAAACCATCCTTAGTCTGCTGGTCACACAAAACCATTGTCTCCTTGTCACACAGCCTTCATGCACCTCCTCAGACCACAGTCTAATGACACGCACCTCCTCAGACCAGTCTAATTACACGCACCTCCTCAGACTACAGTCTAATGACACACACCTCCTCACACTAGTCTAATGACACGCACCTCCTCACACTACAGTCTAATGACACGCACCTCCTCACACTACAGTCTAATGACACGCACCTCCTCACACTAGTCTAATGGCATGACGCACCTCCTCAGACTAGTCTAATGACATCACGCACAACGCAAGGGATCACCACCAGCTAACGCGCTTTTAAGGCTCCACGTGGAGCTCAGGGTGCATTAAAACAGTTTACACATGCCTACAAGTTCATTATCGCGCTTACACCATACCACATTTGCCAACAATATCAAATGAAAGCATCCGCCAATTTTGGTGAAGGTTTTGCACTTCAAATCAAAAGTTTATGAAGCAAGAGATTACAGTTGTCATGACAGGGAATAACTCTAGTCCCTTTTTCAACCAAGCAGGTTCATCACAGTATAAATCACCTTGTCACATGGCCACACAAAACCATCATTAGTCTCCAGACCCCCAAAACCATCCTTAGTCTGCTGGTCACACAAAACCATCGTCTCCTTGTCACACAGCCTTCATGCACCTCCTCAGACCACAGTCTAATGACACGCACCTCCTCAGACCAGTCTAATTACACGCACCTCCTCAGACTACAGTCTAATTACACGCACCTCCTCAGACTACAGTCTAATGACACGCACCTCCTCACACTAGTCTAATGACACGCACCTCCTCACACTACAGTCTAATGACACACACCTCCTCACACTAGTCTAATGACACGCACCTCCTCACACTAGTCTAATGACACGCACCTCCTCACACTACAGTCTAATGACACGCACCTCCTCACACTAGTCTAATGACACGCACCTCCTCACACTACAGTCTAATGACACGCACCTCCTTACACTAGTCTAATGACACACACCTCCTCACACATGCCTAAAGTTCATTATCGCGCTTACACCATTTGCCAACAATATCAAATGAAAGCATCCGCCAATTTTGGTGAAGGTTTTGCACTTAAAATCAAAGGTTTATGAAGCAAGAGATTACGGTTGTCATGACAGGGAATAACTCTAGTCCCTTTTTCAACCAAGCAGGTTCATCACAGTATAAATCACAACGGGGTGACATAAGCAAAGTTTACGGCTCCATCTCCAAACTTCCTTAGAAAGTATTACATTACATTTCCCTCTGCTCCATCCCATTCTTCTAAATTGTTGTACTCTCCAAATAGATTGTAAGATCAGGAAAACCAAATCAGGAATTGATGTTTTCCTTCTCGCCCATTAGTTAATCAAGTTGTAAACTTACAGTTACTTACAGTTAAACAGTTAAGATTTAACAGCTGTGCTCTTTAATGTTGCTATGGTTATAGGTTGGCTAGCGGATGACACCTGCTGCCCAATCAGAAGAGAGCATTCACCCAGACCATGGAATAAGGACCAAGAAAATTGTTTTGACCCTGAGATGAGGACAGAAGTATCAGTCAGCTGGGGGAGCGGTCACCTCTAGGTATGAAGGTATGCTTCTGTTCTGCCTGTGCAAAATGTGTCAAATAATGTTTCTTATGCGGTCTCTCCCGTAGAAGAGATGTTGAATCTCAATGAGACCAACTTGGTTAAATAAAGATTAAAAAGTATTTTGTTTATGCTTTGCGCCATATGTTTCACTGCTGCTTTGTTGAGCTGTAACCATCATTGTGGAATGGACTAAAAATAGTTTGTCTTTTCCAAAAACTAATAAAAGTTGTCGTTTTTTTTTTAGCTACTCCAGTAGTGATTGTAAGTCTAAACAATACACGTAAACACAGACACTCTCGGAGGGTTTACCTTCTGCCAGGGACGGCCAATGGGCTGCTTCCGGCGCGCGTGAGGCCCTGCTCCGATTGGTTGGAGGAGGAGGAGCTGGAGGACCTGGCCTCGCCCAGCGGGTGGTACAGGTGGTCCTCGAGGTGGGGGGGCTTACTCCACGCCACCGTCTGCGGTGATGAGGTCGTGCCCTTCTTCCTGGGAGAGGGGCATCGTGCAGCTTTAATAAAGATGCGTCTTGCTAGGTGTGACACACTGAGGGATCCCTCTGACTGCACAGTCTGATGCAAAGCGCCTTTGTGGAGCTTACCGTTGTCATGACAAGGAATAACTAACATTTTACAACCACGCCGCTGAGTCACCATATAAATCACAACAGGGTGACGTGAGCGAAGGTTACGGCTCCATCTCCGTAACTCCTTACAAAGTATCAAATCCGTCTTCAACATTGCTGTAGTCTCATGCTGTCGTCTCTTCAAATGATCAAAGTAGACTTTGTATCTGCAGAGTGAGTGAGTGAGTGAGTGAGTGAGTGAGTGAGTGTCGTTGTTCTCTGACCAGTTGGAGGCGTGGCTGGGCAGTAGGTCCGCCACGTCACTGGTAAGGCTGGAGGCTCCGCCCACTCCTCCTCCTCCTCCTCCTCCTCCTGCCTCCTCGGTGATGAGGGAGAAGTCACTGCTCAGGCTGGTCACGCTGCCTCTGTCCCTGGACTCTGTGAGGGCATCGTGACAACACACTCTGCCTCAGCACACTTCACAGCCACCTCTGCTATTTGTCAATGCTACAGGCTCCATCACAACACAACTGATAGTATCAGACGGAGATGTGCGGTAGCGAGCATGATCTGCGTAGACGACTGCTGCAGCAGTTCATGATGATCATGCTTATGTTCCTTTAACCGTTACACCCAGCTTTACATCTCCACCAAATCCATCACTCCTGCCATTCTCGCCACTCTCACGGACTGCCTCACTGAAATAAAAACCTGGATGAACAACAACTTCCTCAAACTCAACTGCAATAAATTGGAAATCATCATAATCGGTCCAAAATCTCTCCTCCCCTCCTCCCAGAACTTCTCACTCTCCATCGACGGACACACAGTCACACCCTCCCCCCTGGTCCGTAACCTCGGCATCATCATGGATCCCACCCTCTCCTTCAAGTCACACATCAGCAACATCACCAAAATATCCTTCTTCCACCTCCGTAATATTGCACGACTTCGCCCCACCCTCTCCTCCTCAGCTGCAGAAACACTCATCCATGCCTTCATCACCTCCAGATTAGACTACTGCAACAGCATTCTTTATGGTTTAACTGGTTTATGGTTTAAACCCACTCCCGCTCCAGAGAACACATGACACCCATCCTCCAACACCTTCACTGGCTTCCAATACAGCACCGAATCCATTTCAAGATCCTCCTCATCACCTACAAAGCGCTCAATAATCTCGCCCCCTCATACCTGACAGATCTCCTTCATCGCCACTCCCCCACTCGCCACCTCCGATCTGCCGATGCCAACCTTCTCACCCCCATCACCAAGACCAAGTACCGCACCTTGGGGGACAGAGTCTTTTCCGTCGCTGCCCCAACCCTCTGGAATTCCCTGCCTCCTAACATCAGAAACTCTGACACACTCACTTCTTTTAAAAAAACCAACTCAAAACCCACCTTTTCAAGAGAGCCTACAATATCTGACCTCCACCATTCTCTTTCACTCTACAACCTCTATATTTGTTTTTGTTTCTGTATTCTGTATTCCGTATCTGTGTACGTTTATGTTATATGTTTATTGTTCATTGTAAAGCGTCTTTGAGTACCCTTTAAAAGCGCTATATAAGTCATATGTATTATTATTATTATTATTATATCATCACATTAGTCCCGTTGACATCGAGTATATTGTAGTTCAATGTTTAGCGCTGCCGTAGTGCCATGTAAAATGGATGCTTTTAATGTATTAAGTAGTAGACCCCAGACTACCACATTAAAGTAGTAGACCCTAGACCCTCACCCACCACTTACTTAACTGGCAGAGGTCGTCCACAGTGAACTCATTGTCTTTGAAGTGGGAGTTCTTCCTTCTACAAGGAGCCACAAACACACACACACACACACACAGATTAAATAACAGTAGCAGAGAGACTATGCGTATGTATGAGGCAAAACGAGGTCGGAAGCAACAGAGAGAGCGAGAGCTGGAATAGCAGGCTCTGATTGGCCAGCTACAGTCCTCCCAGGCTGATGCTTCTGTGTATTTCATGAAGCGTGTGAGTGTGTGTGTGTGTGTGTGTGTGTGTGTGTGTGTGTGTGTGTGTGTGTGTGTGTGTGTGTGTGTGTGTGTGTGTGTGTGTGCTGGTTTTCGCTGCGGTTACACATCCTTTAGCATGTACACTGTTTTAGATTCCAGCGATGTGATAAATAGGTCATTCATCAGGCGGAGGAGGAGGAGGGCTCACCTGGGCTTCCTCACCGCAGAGAACTTCTCAGAGACAATGTGCTTCAAAAAATTGAAGCAAAAGAAGAAGATCTGAAGTGGGAGCAGACAGACGAGCGTGCATATCAATAGAATATCCATAATATATCAAATGAATGTCTACAGAGTATCGTAATGTATTCAAATAAATATAACATGATCATAACCAACATGAAACCTGTCCTGTGACAGTTAGCTACAGCCTATCAGTTACACATCAACAAACTATGATTTGGACCATCCAAGTAAAGTGAAACGTACAGATAAGCAAAGGGAATATAAGTGGGTGTCTATTGCACATACCTCAACCTATATTTCTAAACTAAAGTCCAAGGTATTATACATTTGAGAGAGAGTGACAGAGAGAGAGACAAAGACAGAGAGAGACAGACAGAGAGAGAGAGAGAGAGAGAGAGAGCGAGTGAGCCAGAGAGAGCGAGCGAGAGGCAGAGACAGAGAGAGAGAGACAGCGAGCGAGAGAAACAGGGACAGAGAGTGAGAGAGCAAGATAGCGAGAGAAAGAGAGAGAGAGAAAGACAGAGAGAGGGACAAACGCAGACAGAGAGAGAGACAGCTTGGGGTACAGCTCTGCACTCACCTCCTCCCCCTTGGAGAGTCGATCAGGCAGCATGTGGCTACAGAGGAATAGGTGCATGATGGGACGGAGAAGCAGGTCAGAAGAGTTACAACACACAGAATTACAATAACTAACCATGCTAATGCCTGGAGGACGAGGAGTTGTAATTACATGGCTAGCTGGCAGGGGAGAGAGAGAGACCTTGACTTTTTAAACTAATTCTCTCTCTGATGAGCGGAGCGGTGAGAGAATGAGCTGCAGCCTGTATTTAAGAGGAGCTGAGGAGTCTCTCTCTCTCTCTGCAAGTGGCAAGTGTGCACATGCATGCACGCATGTCTGCCTGTGTGTGTGTGTGTGTGTGTGTGTGTGTGTGTGTGTGTGTGTGTGTGTGTGTGTGTGTGTGTGTGTGTGTGTGTGTGTGTGTGTGTGTGTGTGTGTGTGTGTGTGTGTGTGTGTGTGTGTGTGTGTGTGTGTGTGTGTGTGTGTGTGTGTGTGTGTGTGTATGTATGTATGTATGTATGTATGTGCGCGTGTGTGTTCGTGTGTACCCGAAGAGGAACCAGTCATAAGCGATGGTCAGGTACAGGATCTCGGCTGGCTGGAGGCTGGCGTGGACAGCCCCATCCTGAGGGGGGCAGGGAGGGCATCAGTACCTGACCAGCTGGTTCCTTTAAGTGGGAGGAGCCTCCATGGAACCAATCACACTCACTCTGCTCTGCCCTCCAGTACAACTGCTTTACACTCATACTCCACTGCTGCTGTCCACCATCTCAGAGTTCTGAATATTGGGCCGTTCCACTACACTACTCCACTACATCCATCAGCTTTAGTTACCAGTTAATTTGCAGGTCAAAATTAACAATACAAAATATTATCAATAAATAGATTACGATATTATTATATAAAGAAGGCTGTATTGGTCCCCAAGGGGTAATTCACAAGCTACCCAGCAGTATGTAAAGAATTACATAAAACATAAATAAATTAAAATTAGCTGCAACATTAAAGCGATGAACACATCAATGAATCAATAACTATAATCTAATATTATTCATATATATTATTTTGCAATGGGCCTGCATAATGAGTCCTTTTACTGTTGGTACCTGGTATATTTTGAGTATTTCTACAGTGTATTTCTACTTCTTCCCCCACTCACTGACACCAGCCTGTGGCTTTAGCAGACTACCATGTTTACATCAAGAGATTTGAACAGTGTGTGTGTGTGTGTGTGTGTGTGTGTGTGTGTGTGTGTGTGTGTGTGTGTGTGTGTGTGTGTGTGTGTGTGTGTGTGTGTGTGTGTGTGTGTGTGTGTGTGTGTGTGTGTGTGGGGTTATCACAGAGGCCCGTAGCTGTGAGATGACTAGCGGGGTGTTGAAGAGGAGGAGGACGAGGAGGAGGACGAGGAGGAGTGAGGAGGAGTCACTCACCGCCCACAGGGAGAGCCTGAGGAGGGACACGAAGAGGGGTGTGCGGTCCCAGCCTGATATGCAGTGGACCAGGAGACCGCTCTCATCTGCACAGACACACACAGCAACCAGCCTGTTTACAGACTGTACCACCACAGGCACAGCAACCACGCAGTTTACAGACTGTACCACCACAAGCACAACAACCAGCCTGTTTACAGACTGTACCACCACAGGCACAGCAACCACTCAGTTTACAGACTGTACCACCACAAGCACAACAACCAGCCTGTTTACTGACTGGAACATGTATTCATATGATGTACCAGCGCTCTGCACAGCACAGCAACCAGCCTGTTTACAGACTGGAACATGTATTTATATGATGGTTCTCTCTTTTCTCTATTATAGTTCTCTCATTCCCCTTGCAGGCCGTGATGTTCTGACGACTACTTCTGGACTTGCCATTTATCTTGTACGCAAAATTATTGTGATATATGTAAATGCTCAGCTGAATGTGTTATATGTTAGCATTTGGCCAGAGGAGAAGGCTTTCAACTAGTTTAAATTAATTCCCACCACAAGTGTGTGTGTGTGTGTGTGTGTGCGTGTGTGCACACGTGTGAGTGTGTGTGAGTGTGTGAGTGTGTGTGTGTGTGTGTGTGTGTGTGTGTGTGTGTGTGTGTGTGTGTGTGTGTTAGGGGTCGACCGATATGTTTTTTCTGGGCCGATACCGATTATTAGTAATTAGGGGGCAATAATCGGCCAATAATCGGATCTGATATTCATAATTTTTCCTATGATTGGAATCGACATTGAGCCAGAGAGAGGTGACGCCAGAGCCGCCTGCAAGGAGTGCATTTTGCCACAAGGCAAATCAGATCATACAAAATAACGATTCCAATAATCGGAAAAATTATGAATATCGGATCCGATTATCGGCCAGGCCGATAATCGGTCGACCCCTAGTGTGTGTGTGTGTGCGCACATACCATCACTGTTAATGATGTGGAGCAGCAGCTTCAGGTAGTTCTGGGTCTGCACCACCAAGTCCCATGACTAGAGGGGTGTGTGTGTGTGTGTGTGTAGGTTGTCAGGATGGACAAACAAATACAACAGACAGAAGATGAGTCTTTTTGTGACAAGAAAATAACCAATATAGTCATTCCATATTTAATTCCAGATTTTAGTTAGTTCTGCCGAGATACTAGATACGAGATATATAGAAATGTACTCGCTATAATCATGGCAGTATATTTTTCTTGGCCGTCTGTGATAGGCTGCATCAGTAGGCTGTATCTACTGTATGTACTGTACATACACCAGAGTTATTGACCATATGTGTCTCACCTGGTATTCACTCCAGTCAATGTTCAAGTTCTGCGTAAAGCACGTGGGGATTGTCAGCGGAGCGTCCACATAGTCCTGACGAGAGAGAAGGCAGCACGTTACTGACCACTGGTGACGGGCAGCACAAGAATAACCTCCAGCACCCGCCTGCCTCTATATGCGCGCGTGTCTGTGCATGTGTATGTGCGTGCGTACCTGATTCCAATTGAAAACCAGTCCGTCGGCCGTGTAGTCTCTGTCTTTGTAGTCCTTAAAGAACTCACACCCTGGAGACACACGGGTTGAAGGTGTGAGAAGCTCTTGAGAGAACACTAATCAGTCTCTCCGGGGGGTACACGCTTGATTTTGGCCCGCTTTTCTCAAAGGTCTGGCTGAAATATGCAACGCGTTGTGTGTTTTCCTGAAGTTGCAGGAATGAGTGAAAAGTTCTCCAAAGATTGAGGAAAATTTCAGACAGAAAAAAGCACTTGACTTATTATTTATTACAAGTCAGTAAGTGTTGGCAGATATGACTGGCTGCTCATAAATGTGCAGAAGGCTGTGATTGGAGGAATTTATGTGCCGTTTTTGCTTTGTGGCGTGGGTTTTCGCTTGAGTTGATCACAAACCTCGAGGGAAAGTGAGATGATGGGTCACTTATGTCAACATATTGCGTTGACTGGACAAAATACCCAATGCTTGCATAATACACAGGGATTGGTTGATGTTGCATGATGTGACGCAGAATCCCGGGGGGCTGACGAATTAGTGAATTAATGGAGGAAGGAATGAATACATGAATAAATGAATGCTCACCTGGGTAAGGCACAGAGAGCAGGGTGAAGTCGGCATAGCGTTGGGCCTTATCCACTTTCTCCGAGGACGTTACACTGGGAGGCGCGTGAGCGAAACAACAACAGACTGTGGTGATGCATACATTAACACACATTCACATGGTCAGGTCAGGCTTCTACTCAACATCACGTGCACAGACACATGGGCGCTGGGACGGTTGTCAAACCCTCTGCCAAGATTTACAGGAGGGTTCAAAGGTCACACACACACGCACACGCACTTAAAGATAACTCATTATATGATATGCACTACTGTCATGGCTATCTCCGTGGATGTGTGTGTGAGTGTGTCCTTACTTTAGGCCGAACTTGACCTTCTTGTTCTCCACCATAAGGTCACAGATGTATCGCACAGAGAGGTAGCGCAGCAGCTTGATGTCGTGGCCGCGCACTTTGTCGAACAGCTGCGAGTCGCCATTCCTGCCGAGGGGGGGTTGAGGGGATAAGTGGTGTTTCGCGTGCGACCAAAGCGCGTCATGCTGCCATCCATGCACAAGTGTTTGGATTTCTTCTCCAAATGCCATAAAGGACAATAAAGACAACTTCTAACCTGCATCGAATTAAGTTAAAGAAAGCGTGAACTACAGTGTTAGTGTGTGATGGTACCTGGCAGCGCTGTCATCTTCCGGCACCTCGTCCCCTTCTGTCCACGTGTCATCACTGCCCCCTGCAGGACAGAGACAGGAACACAACAAACTGCTGTCAGGAAAAAACGGTGTGAGAAGAATACACTCATTAAAAGATATATCGCTTGCGAGCACATTTCAAAGAGTAGAATAGGATTATGGTTGCAAAACTTGCTTCATTCTCTGACACAGCGGATGCCATAAAAGGCAGTGTTCATGAACAACCTTTAGCCTGATGGTCAATATGTGCGCAAAGCTAAAGCTATATCAGTACTGATGAAAGAAAAGTTTTAAGTGCTGGTGGATGTGTTGCTTATTCAACGACTTTAAAAAGCAGGTAGGATGGGCGTGAATGAGTCAGGTCGAAAGATGTCTCAAACTATAATCTGTGTGCGTGAAGAATGCGGAGAAAGAACATGAAGTCAAACGCTATTGCTGTTCTCAAGCTGGCTGAATACACTGCTCCATCTCCCGGGGAAACGGCTCACCAAAATCACCCGGTTTGAGGCAACCGATAACCAGATATAATGCCTGATTTAATAATTCCTTTCGGCGACTCACACAAAATACACAAACACTGACACAAAGTTACGCATCGCAAGCTTATGAAAGTCACAATGCATGCATCGCTAGTCTAGTAGTCAGCACAGCAATGGAAGTGAACCCCGTACACCATCGCCCCGCTCGCACCTAAAGCACGACCACATCTCAGTTCAGCAACCAGAGGTAGCGTCTGGCTGAGGGGTGACGCTCAATAAGATGGAACTGAATCTGAGGTCTTGGTGCCGCTTCCCTCATGCAGCAGCTCTGTGTGTGTGTGTGTGTGTGTGTTACCTGAGAAGATGTAGTTGTATCCGGTGCGTCCGTACAGCTCTCCCCAGCCCGCCAGGGTGGACGACCGGCAGATGTGCTGCAGGCCGGGGGGGGGGGGGCAGAACATTTGTCATGTGCCACACAGCGGCCACACACCACAGGTGTGTGAAAGGTGTTCTTGGGTCAAAGAATATCTTGGAGGCATCCATTGGTCTAAATAGTTTGGGAACCATTGTTGTAGTGTGTCGCTTTGTCATATACAGTATGTTCACTTCAAACACATTTACATATAATGAACAAAGCATACAAAACTACACACTATACAAGCGCCATTATGACCACTAGCGCCATCTTATGGAGGGGGGGGGGGGGTGCACACCTTGCCGTTGTAGAGGATGACCGGGCAGACGAAGCGTCCTCTGCAGCGAGCTAGCTTGCTCCTGTTCACCAGATCCTGCAGCTTACTGATCTGTACGGAGCTCTCAAACCTGCACGCACGCACACACATACGGTATCAAATATATGTCACAACACTATGTTGTAGCCTATACATGCAATGTTAAACCTCTATTGAAAATCCTTCTGTCTGTAATTACAGCCAAACCACATCACGTAGGTTCATGACAATCGCTGACGAGGGAAGAGATGATCTCGTTATTTTACTGTTACAATCAATAAATGTCTGTTTTACCTGAAAGGGTCATTTCACTTTAAAATACTTCTGAGGTCATTTCCACACCTGCCATGGCTTCTGTCCGCACCACCGACCGTGTTTAGGTTGCTTGCTTCAATATTTAGATATTTGATAACCGTGTAAGCAAACCACCCCTCCCCCCCATAGAAGCCCATTTAGCCCATATAGCCAAACTATACGTTAGACAAATTATAAACGCACATCCATGATTCTCATAACTGATATTGTCCTTTCATTTTATATGTCTAATGTTAGAGACAAAGATCTACGTCTTCCTCGATCCCAGCCCCCGCTAAGCAGCCTCCTCCTCTTCTGATTGTTCCAGCTCAAATCGATCGGGCGCCACAATCCCATGATCAGAAACATCTCCTTCACATTCACTCAGACATTTTGGCTTTCGCTAGCAATACAATTTCATTGCGCAATGATCTGCATCCGACACTAAACCGGGCCTACTTCCTGCATTTGTAAAAGAAAGACACAAAACGGCGTTGAAAAATGAACGTTGACCTGATCATTAGAAAGACAATATCAGTCATGACAGGCTGGAACGTGTTTGCAATGAGTCTGAGGTGTAGTTTGGTGTTGAATGGGATTCTATGGGGTGGGGGGGGGGGGGGGGGGGGTTCGCTCACATGGTTATCAAATATCTAAATATTGAAGCAAGCAACCTGAAAACGGTCTGGGGTGCAGACAGTAGGTGTGGAAATGACCCCAGAGGTTGTATAAAGTGAATTATGCACAATATGCTCTTCATATCATAATTTCCACTAGCATCCATGGTAACAAATTGACGTTTGCAAGTCCGTTACGCAGGCAGAAAGGTGAACAGATGTGGACAAGTAGTTTGGTTACACAACACTGTGCCCTGTACAACCCGCAGGAACAACACTGCACCCTGTACAACCCGCAGGAACAACACTGCAGCCTGTACAACCCGCAGGAACAACACTGCAGCCTGTACAACCCGCAGGAACAACACACTGCACCCTGTACAACCCGCAGGAACAACACTGCACCCTGTACAACCTGCAGGAACAACACTGCACCCTGTACAACCCGCAGGAACAACACTGCACCCTGTACAACCCGCAGGAACAACACTGCACTCTGTACAACACGCAGGAACAACACACTGCACCCTTTACAACCCTCATGAACAAGACACTGCACCTTGTACAACCCGCAGGAACAACAATGCACACTGTACAACCCGCAGGAACAACACTGCACTCCGTTCAACCCGCAGGAACAACACACTGCACCCTGTACAACGCGCAGGAACAACACACTGCACCCTGTACAACCCGCAGGAACAACACTGCACCCTGTACAACCTGCAGGAACAACACTGCACCCTGTACAACCCGCAGGAACAACACTGCACCCTGTACAACCCGCAGGAACAACACTGCACTCTGTACAACACGCAGGAACAACACACTGCACCCTGTACAACCCGCAGGAACAACACTGCACCCTGTACAACCCGCAGGAACAACACTGCACCCTGTACAACCCGCAAGAACAACACTGCAGCCTGTACAACCCGCAAGAACAACACTGCAGCCTGTACAACCCGCAGGAACATTTGACCCCAACAAATTTGAAGCCGACAGACGTTGCTCCTGATGCTGCAGTTCTGACAGTCTGTGGTCGCTGCACAGCGCAGAGCGAAAATAATCAATTAATCTGGACCCTGGACATCCTGTGAGGCAACATTACACATGCTATAGCACTGAAGTAAACAAACAACCAGACAAGATTATACATTATATATATATATATATATATATATATATATATATATATATAAAATACTTCTATTGGTTGGCAATGGCTACTAAATTGCTGTTCATGTTTGTTTACTTTGTCCCTGGTTACCTAAAAGGTTCATATTTAACAGCAACTACGAATTATTATATTCATAGCCTTAAGTGGAAAACAGATGCAAGCCAGACAGCTGTGTCAAAAGGAAACGTTAGCATCACTTCCCTTTTTTAATATAACAAGATCACATGTTACATGGTTCCTGGTTACATAACTAGATCCAGGTTTAATATGCATTGTTTTCCAAACAGTAAATGATTTCTCAAAGAACATGCCGCTTATGTGCTGCAACCATGAATCTACTTTACAGGCAACTAATCCATGTTTGTGACTGGATGGTGAGCAGCATTTGAACAGTGTTTGGTGTGTGTCTGGCGTTGTGATGCTGTGTATGCGAGCGAATCACCTGTCTCTCTGAGCCTCCACGCACTCATACTCCAGGTAGACTATCTGGCGGGGGTAGTGGCCGCACACCTCTCCGTTGGTGTTGTGGATCACACTGTACTTGTAGTCTCTCCCGAACAGCTCCAGGCATCGCTTCTCTACAGAGTCCACCTGATGAAAATACAAAGCAGGTCACGATACCGAGGGGGACAAACTCAGAGCTGAGGACGTGCAGCAAGTGAGGACAGGATCTTACCCGAGGAACCACTTCTTTTGCTCTGTACTGGATCTTCGAAAACACATCTATGAGATCCGCAATCTCCTCGCCCTTCCTGAGGGAGGAGGGCCCCGGGGAGCCCGCGAAGCTCCCAGACATGGAAGGTGACCCCCCGGCCATCGTGCCGCCGCCGCCCCCTGTCGTGGGCTCCAAGCGGACCCGCCCTCCTTCAAACAGCGCAGCACCACCGTGTAGCTTGGGGCGGGAGAACCGGCGGGGCCATGCCTCCCCAGCCAGCTTCTTCCTGACTGCCCGCTTCAGGGGCCCGGAGCCGGGGGGTCTTCCCGAATACAGGGCCCCGGCCTACAGACCCCCTTATGACACACAGACCCCGCAGAGCACAGATCCCCCGCGGCTGAGTGGCTGGTTAGCCTTACAGCTAGTTAAGGGACATCAACTACTTTAAAGAGATCAACTAGTTGAGAGATCCACTAGTTAAAATAGATAGAGCTGTAATCAACAGAACCTTTATATTCTTTATATTCATATATTATATTAACATAAGTGATATATTATATGATCACTTGTCTTTATATTAATATATGATATTAATATAATTGATATATTATTTATTATCACTGGTCTTCATAGCCCTGCTGGGTCCAGCGGAGAGGGGAGGGAAGCCCGGACGAGCCTCGGTCCTCCTGGCCCGGTCTCCGCCCTCAGGAAACTCCCCGGATTTCGGCCTGCTCCGCTCCTCCTCCTCAGCGTCCCGCCTCCATGTCGCGGAGGAGCAGCAGCAGCAGCAGCAGCAAGGGGAGCAGCAGCAGCCGGAGTAGCAGGAGGACTGACGGTAGTGTCGTATCTGATGTTGTTTCCTGAACGCGTCTCTCCGTATTCTGCTTAGCGAGGAGAAGCGCGATCCGTAAACAGGAAGTTGCACAGTAACACGTGACAGGCATCCGCCCCCACGTCCGGAAGTGACGGGTTGTTGTTGCCGTGAGCTGACTGGAATGCGCGTTTCCACTGCATAGTACCGACTCCACTCTGCTCCGCTCGCTTTGGGCGCGCTTCCACCAGGCAGATCCCTGGTCCTTTTTTTTTTTATCGTACCTGCTCCGTCGAGCTTCCGAGCGACATGAGGTGGAACCAAAAGTTGGGGTTGTCAAAATAAAACTTTTTTTAAATGTTGATTAATTAATTGTACAACAAATAAAGGCGTAAATAATGAACACATTAATCTATGGCGGATGTATGTAAAGTGGTACTACATTCAAAGAATAACTATCACAAACTTTTGTGTTTACTTGCACTGCGGTAGGTTGCTTTAGATAACATGACGCTGAGTTTATTTTAACAAACAACCTTATAGACTAACGTACGGTGGCGTATTGCATTCACTTGATAAAAAAAAGAATTGGCCTGTTTTTCTGAATTAATGAGATACATTTCCCCCCAAAAAATATTTTTTGGGGGGAAAATACGCCACCGTACAATAGGCTACCGTACTAACGTCTCCAAAGCATGAATGTATTATTAAAGGTCGCTCCGAATACACATTGACACACACACACACACACCTGGTATATATTATAATAATTTATTATATCCCGCTCATCTGAACTTCCATCACCACACTATTTTACACATGATTACCAAGTGAAACTCCATTAGAATTGAATGGACGGAGCATCATCTAATATAATCTGATCTGATCTGATCTTATTTTATGCTATCTGAGGTTGAGAGTTGAACAGCCAGCTACATGGAGGGGTACTAACTAACAGCCAGCTACATGGAGGTAACTAACAGCCTGATACATGGAGGGGTACTAACTAACAGCTACATGGAGGGGTACTAACTAACAGCCTGATACATGGAGGGGTACTAACTAACAGCTACATGGAGGGGTACTAACTAACAGCCTGATACATGGAGGGGTACTAACTAACAGCTACATGGAGGGGTACTAACTAACAGCCTGATACATGGAGGGGTACTAACTAACAGCTACATGGAGGGGTACTAACTAACAGCCTGATACATGGAGGGGTACTAACTAACAGCCTGATACATGGAGGGGTACTAACTAACAGCTACATGGAGGGGTACTAACTAACAGCCTGATACATGGAGGGGTACTAACTAACAGCCTGTTACATGGAAGGGTACTAACTAACAGCCTGATACATGGAGGGGTACTAACTAACAGCCTGTTACATGGAGGGGTACTAACTAACAGCCTGATACATGGAGGGGTACTAACTAACAGCCTGTTACATGGAGGGGTACTAACTAACAGCCTGATACATGGAGGGGTACTAACTAACAGCCTGATACATGGAGGGGTACTAACTAACAGCCTGATACATGGAGGGGTACTAACTAACAGCTACATGGAGGGGTACTAACTAACAGCCTGATACATGGAGGGGTACTAACTAACAGCCTGATACATGGAGGGGTACTAACTAAATCAAATCAAATCAAATCAAGTTTATTTATATAGCACATTTAAAACAACCACAGGATGACCAAAGTGCTGTACAGTGAAACATAAAAGCAGTCAACAATAAGAACAAAGGCAATAAGATCATATACGTTAAAACAAATAGATAAAATAGTCAGGAAAACTTCACAGACATTCAAATGCCAGGCTGAACATATGTGTCTTAAGATTGTTTTTGAAGAGTTCAATGGACGGGGAACATTTGATTGAGTATGGTATGGGGTTCCAGAGCTTTGGGGCAGCAACTGAGAAAGCGCGGTCGCCCAGAGCCCTTAACCTCGACCGCGGCACTGACAGGAGGAGCAGGTCGGAGGATCTGAGTGTCCCTGGGATTGGAAGAGTGGGTGAATGAGTTCTGAGATGTACTGGGGTGCCAGGCCATGTAGAGCTTTAAAAACAAATAGTAGAACTTTAAAATCAATCCTGTACTTTGATGGGTAAGCCAGTGCAGGGATGCCCAGTACAGGTGTGATGCTATCTCGTTTTCTAGTCCCAGTTATAAGACGGGCAGCTGCCATTTGCACCAGTTGTAAACGGGATATATGTGATTGGTTGATACCTAGGTATAGTGAATTACAGTAATCTAATCGTGAGTGATAAGTGAGTTGGTAACGATTTTTAGATGCGTTTCGTGTGAGGAATGATTTTAACTTTGGCGATGTTACGTAGTTGAAAATAGCAACCTCTCACAACAGAGTTTATTTGTTTGTCGAACTTGAGGCATGGGTCAAAGATGACACCAAGATTTCTGGCATGGGGGTGAAGGTTGGGTGCCAGGGGTCCTAAGCAGGCAGCAGTGGTCATGGTGAAGTTGGAGGGGCCGAATAGTACCACTTCTGTTTTGGCGTCGTTTAGTTGGAGGAAATTTCTAGCCATCCACGCTTTGACCTCGTCTAGGCAGTTAAGGAGGATACTAACTGTGCTGTTGTTCTTATTACTTGTTTCTATGGGGAGGTACACCTGGGTGTCGTCAGCGTAGCAATGATAAGACACATTGTGTTTTTGAAATATGGAACCTAGTGGGAGCATGTATAAAGAAAACAGAATTGGCCCCAGGATTGAGCCTTGGGGCACTCAACTAACAGCTACATGGAGGGGTACTAACTAACAGCCTTATACATGGAGGGGTACTAACTAACAGCTACATGGAGGGGGACTAACTAACAGCCTGATACATGGAGGGCACTAACTAACAGCCTGATACATGGAGGGGTACTAACTAACAGCCTGTTACATGGAAGGGTACTAACTAACAGCCTGATACATGGAGGGGTACTAACTAACAGCCTGTTACGTGGAGGGGTACTAACTAACAGCCTGATACATGGAGGGGTACTAACTAACAGCTATATGGAGGGGTACTAACTAACAGCCTGATACATGGAGGGGTACTAACGAACAGCCTGATACATGGAGGGGTACTAACTAACAGCTACATGGAGGGGTACTAACTAACAGCCTTATACATGGAGGGGTACTAACTAACAGCCTGATACATGGAGGGGTACTAACTAACAGCTACATGGAGGGGTACTAACTAACAGCCTTATACATGGAGGGGTACTAACTAACAGCCTGATACATGGAGGGGTACTAACTAACAGCTACATGGAGGGGGACTAACTAACAGCCTGATACATGGAGGGCACTAACTAACAGCCAGCTACATGGAGTGGTACTAACTAACAGCCAGCTACATGGAGGGGTACTAACTAACAGCCTGCTACATGGAGGGGTACTAACTAACAGCCTGCTACATGGAGGGCTACTAACTAACAGCCTTTTACATGGAGGGGTACTAACTAACAGCTACATGGAGGGGTACTAACTAACAGCTACATGGAGGGGTACTAACTAACAGCCTGATACATGGAGGGGTACTAACTAACAGCCTGATACATGGAGGGGTACTAACTAACAGCTACATGGAGGGGTACTAACTAACAGCCTGTTAAATGGAGGGGTACTAACTAACAGCCTGATACATGGAGGGGTACTAACTTACAGCTACATGGAGGGGTACTAACTAACAGCCAGCTACATGGAGGGGTACTAACTGACAGCCTGATACATGGAGGGGTACTAACTAACAGCCTGTTACATGGAGGGCTACTAACTAACAGCCTGTTACATGGAGGGGTACTAACTAACAGCCTGTTACATGGAGGGGTACTAACTAACAGCCAGCTACATGGAGGTCTACTAACTAACAGCCTGTAAGTTAGTACCCCTCCATGTATCAGGCTGTTAGTTAGTACCCCTCCATTTAACAGGCTGTCAGTTAGTACCCCTCCATGTAACAGGCTGTCAGTTAGTACCCCTCCATGTAGCTGTTAGTTAGTACCCCTCCATGTATCAGGCTGTTAGTGCCTGCTACATGGAGGGCTACTAACTAACAGCCTGTTACATGGAGGTCTACTAACTAACAGCCTGTTACATGGAGGTTGACTAACTAACAGCCTGTTACATGGAGTGTCAAGTAGGGTTGATTCACCGGTGTCCAAAAAACCATGTGATGTTGGAAGAATGAAGAGTGAAGTGGGATTATTATAATCTATGTCTAATCACGATGTTGTTTCATGTTGTTTATCATAGTCAAGTAAGTGATGTGTTATGGTTTGATTGTTAGCGATCATATCTATGTCATGATGTGTTATGATTCATTTAGTAATAGTGAGTTTATCATATCCAAGTAATAATACTCCCGGGGTACTACGGGAGTATGGGGTACCGGGGCCGTTGGTACGTGCCATTCGGTTCTTGTACGAACAAAGTGCGAGCTGCGTCCGTATTCTCGGCACAAAGTCAAGCATGTTCTCAGTGGGTGTTGGAGTCCGCCAAGGTTGCCCCTTGTCACCGGTTCTGTTCGTGATCTTCATGGACAGAATCTCAAGGCGCAGCCGAGGTGAGGAGAGTGTCCGGTTTGGGGACCTCAGAATTGCATCTCTGCTCTTTGCAGATGATGTGGTTCTGTTGGCTACATCAGACCGTGACCTCCAGCATGCACTGGGGCGGTTTGCAGCCGAGTGTGAAGCGGTCGGGATGAGAGTCAGCACCTCCAAGTCTGAGGCCATAGTTCTCTGCCGGAAAACGGTGGAGTGTTCCCTCCGGTTGGGAGTGAGTTTGCTGCCTCAAGCGAAGGAGTTCAAGTATCTCGGGGTCTTGTTCACGAGTGAGGGCAAAATGGAGCAGGAGATGGACAGACGGATTGGTGCAGCGTCTGCAGTGATGCGGGCGCTGTACCGGTCCGTTGTGGTGAAGGGGGAGCTGAGCCGGAAGGCGAAGCTTTCGATTTACTGGTCCATCTACGTTCCAACCCTCACCTATGGTCACGAGCTTTGGGTAGTGACCGAAAGAATGAGATCGCGGATACAAGCGGCCGAAATGAGTTTCCTCCACAGGGTGGCTGGGCTCAGCCTTAGAGATAGGGTGAGGAGCTCAGACATCCGGAGGGAGCTCGGAGTAGAGCCGCTGCCCTCCGCATCGAAAGGAGTCAGCTGAGGTGGTTCGGGCATCTGATTAGGATGCCCCCCGGGCGCCTCCCTTTGGAGGTTTTCCGGGCACGTCCAACTGGGAGGAGACCCCGGGGCAGACCCAGAACTCGCTGGAGGGATTACATATCTCGTCTGGCCTGGGAACGCCTCGGGATCCCCCAGGAGGAACTAGAGAGTGTGGCTGGGGAGAAGGAAGCCTGGGGGGCCCTGCTTAGCCGGCTGCCACCGCGACCCGACCCTGGATAAGCGGACGATAATGGATGGATGGATGGAAGTAATAATATGTTATGATATTTTATGGGTGGTTATAATCGACCATATCTATGCAATAATGTTATGATTCATTGATTGAGAAACATTATATGTATAACCATGTGTATCACCATTGGGTATATATTGCCAAGTGTATCGTATGTCTAGATAAGCACTAAGTTTAGTAGGGGTGTTGTTCTCCCAAGAAAACACTAGATCGTGGCACCAAGTCTTAAAGATCGGTTAGAGCATGCGCTAAGATAAGGAGGCCAGGTGGCTCTTCTCAAGGCCAGGGGCCCAGTGTGGCGCAGTTACTTTTGAAGTAGTCTCAAATGTTGTAGTTCTCCTCTGTAACCGGCAGGTGGAGGCTCTACATTTAGGGGTTGTGGCGCAGCTACTATTGAACGTAGCCTCAAAGGTTGTAGTTCTCCTCTGTAACCGCCAGGTGGAGGCTCTACATTTAGGGGTTGTGGCGCAGTTACTATTGAACATTGAGGTCATCGGAGGGTATAAAAGGGCCAACAAGTGAACGTGCAAAAAGAGTCTTCGGAGCTCCCGAGGGGCGGGCAGAAGGACGGCATCAGGATGAGGAAAAAGAAGCGCAAGAAATCTCCGGACATTTTTTTATTTTTTATTTCCGAGACTCGGATTACTCTTGTTTAGTTTCTGGGGTTTTTTTCGTTTTTTGTTTTTTTTCGACGGTCCATCGAGGGGAGGATGTCTTCCGCAGTCCAACAAGACTGCGGAAGACAGTCTTATGTTGTTTTGACATATTCTCGGATTGGACCCAAGGAATTCTACAATGCGCACGACAGGAGGGGCTGGAGGCCCGAGTAGGCAGCAGCAGGCGCTCACCAACTAGCGAGAGCCGGATAAGTTCATCAATATCGGACAGCGGGCTTCTTTAATTATATTTACTGTTATCATAACCAT
The DNA here is from genome assembly GCA_002895965.2 of Coryphaenoides rupestris. Taxonomy (NCBI): domain Eukaryota; kingdom Metazoa; phylum Chordata; class Actinopteri; order Gadiformes; family Macrouridae; genus Coryphaenoides; species Coryphaenoides rupestris. Next base: position 236,817 of record PIJE02000735.1, read on the forward strand.
TTTTGCCAACTTTTTGCTATGCATTTTGCTGAACCCCTGCTAAATTCCTGCAATAAAAACTATCAATTAGTTGATGAATAGATTCCTGTGGACATTCGATCATTGCCGAAGGAGAAGAAGATTCAAGAGTGTTTGAGGTTGACACCTGGTTCTAAGAGGTCGCTTTAGTAAAATACAACGTATCCCTATGGCTATTCTTATCCAAGCCTTAAAATATATCCTCGCGAACCACCAAGCGCACTGATCCCAGGGGGGAGCTGCCGTAACGGACGTGATTGGGGCTGTGGCTCGAAGCCAGGGTTATGCCTTGGGTCGTGGCACCAATGTAAGCGGGGTAGACGTTCGGACATAAGGCAGTTAGGGGCTAGGCTAGTCTCCCCAATGACCTGTTAACAACCGTTACTGGATACAGGTTTCACAACACCTCCGTTAGAGGAGGTTATCTGAGCGGATCTAACAAGGGGTACTAACTAACAGCCTGTTACATGGAGGGGTACTAACTAACAGCCTGATACATGGAGGGGTACTAACTAACAGCCTGTTACATGGAGGGGTAGTAACTAACAGCCTGATACATGGAGGGGTACTAACTAACAGCCTGTTACATGGAGGGGTAGTAACTAACAGCCTGATACATGGAGGGGTACTAACTAACAGCCTGTTACATGGAAGGGTACTAACTAACAGCCTGATACATGGAGGGGTACTAACTAACAGCCTGTTACATGGAGGGGTACTAACTAACAGCCTGATACATGGAGGGGTACTAACTAACAGCCTGTTACATGGAGGGGTACTAACTAACAGCCTGATACATGGAGGGGTACTAACTAATAGCCTGTTACATGGAGGGGTACTAACTAACAGCCTGATACATGGAGGGGTACTAACTAACAACCTGTTACATGGAGGGGTAGTAACTAACAGCCAGCTACATGGAGGGGTAGTAACTAACAGCCAGCTACATGGAAGGGTACTAACTAACAGCCTGTTACATAGAGGGGTACTGTTGGGAGTTGTGGATGTATTGATCGTGTGGGCCGGTAACTTTCCACTCTGCTGTGTGGCCTACGTGACTAGTTAGCTTCACTCTTATCTGTTTTCCCCGGGAGGCCTCTGAGACGCACTCGCAGCTGTTGTTGTGGGAACCGGTTGCGTCTTCTATCTGGACTGGCGGTCCCACGCAAGGGCTCAACGTGAGACCTTGCAGTCTCTGCACCTCTTTGTGTGGCACGGGAGGCCATGATATCCGTGCTTCAAGTTAACTGTTTGTCTGTCTGTTACATCCCCACGTGGGGCCTGGGGTCCTGGCGTCTCCGGATTGGCTGTCTGGGGTGTGGGGACGGAAGGGTCTCCATGGACGGCCTTGTTGTCCCTGCTCCCTGAATGGCTGTCTTGGAGGCGTTTCTATGTCTGTTGTGTCTATATGTAAATGCTTCTCCTTTCTCCCATGCAAACTGTATATATGCTCTGTGTATGTAAATAAACTTTGAATCATTCCTGGTGATACTGCCTTGTGTCACATTGATTCCCGAGCTCGCTGCTTTGCTACAGATAATCCAGAACCTGAACCTGAACTCCAGCCACAATAGATGACCGCTCGAAACTGCGCATAACAATTTGGTGTCAGAAGTGGGATACTGGACAGAGGTAAGTTTCAATCTTATTTTTTTAATAAGAATTGTGCTTACTCTCTCCGGTATTCCCAATTAGGATTTAGATGCGCATAAGAATAAAATAAAAAATAAAAAAAATAACATAAAAATAAATAAGACAAAATACAATAAAATAAAAAAAAATACAATACAAGATGAATCCCCGATAGGAGTAGCTATCCTGAATCGGATACCCAGTGTAGCTGGATCTATATTGGAAGCCCGGTCTCTGTAAGAGACGCGGATGCCCGGTCGGCGAACGCGGATGCCCCGTCTGTAAGACGTGGATGCCCGGTCGGCGAACGCGGATGCCCCGTCTGTAAGACGTGGATGCCCGGTCGGCGAACGCGGATGATCGGACTCAGAGGTAACATGCCTGAACCGAATGCCTGGTTGTAGAGGTTTAATTCCTACAACCCGGTCTCAGCCTCTCAAAGAGGCGACGAACGTCTGTAAGACGACAAAATACAATAAAATTAAAAAAAAAAAAAAAAAAGTAAAAAGGGTGGGAAGAATCTCTACCGCTCTGCCACAGGCATTCAGGGTCAACCAGCGCTGGGGACTCTTATCAAGAGTTCAGGGAAATTCCCCCCTCACCAAACTGAGGAAGAGGGACCCGCCCGGAGAGACCCTGTGTGTGAGCGATAGTTCTTTCACTGCCCGACGGACCTGTTTCGGTACGGGGATACTCGTCAAAATAGTAGTATTTGGTGGCCTGGTTCTGGTGAAGGATTGTCTGACGGGGGTTGGAAATGGGGAAATCAGAAAGCAAAAGTTGTATAAAATGGCTAAAATCCTCCCGAATAACATCTCTAATCTCACGTCTAAAGTAGCCACTGGCCCGAATATATGAGAGGGTGGGAGACCCAAACTGGGGTTTTCCATGTCTACGAGAGACGTTCGCTGAGTGGGAGACATGTAAACTGTTATGGGACAGACAGAAGGCAATAGCAGGCGCCTCAGATAGAGCTCAAGGCTGAAATAGACAACAGCAAGTCTGTCCATAATCCAAGCAAGCAAAACCCAGAACTACTGTACATAGGACCATGAAAGTGCAATCATGGCATTATTTTAAAACCCGTGAGGATACGGAAGAGGAAAGGAAAAAACAAACAAACAAACCTAACTAATATATTTCAAGAGAGTTGTTGGCAGTGTGTGTGTGTGAGTGGTAGAGAGAAAAGGAAAAGGGCCATTGGTTGGTTCTCCTCTCTATGAAAGTCCAGACACGCTGCGCTGACTGTCCACACACATACTGTACATTGTCATAACAAAAATTAAGTTACAAGATACTTTGATGTGTTCCCAAGTGTTCCCTCTGATTCTATGCTGGACAATTTGGAGTATTTTGCAGTTGTCTGTAGAGTTTGTGTGGCATTGACACAAGTTAAAAAAAAACAATTGGTATAGAGATTGCTGTGTATTGGATGGATTGTAGAGAAAATGCTGTGAAGGCGCCCTCTGTGCTCCTCCAAGGTCCACTAACAGGTTATTTATAGAACGGCGGTACAGAGGTGCAGCACAGCAAGCTATCACAATATAATTTTTTCATAATATAGACAACTTTGCTGCCTGATATTGTGTTCACCTAATTAAGAATTTTTTTTTTTTTATAAATGAATAAATTTAAAAATACAAATAAAAAGTGCCAATCCTATTAAGTAGTGTTCATCTAATCGAGAAGTGGTAAAGCATACAGTAAGGATGGAGAAGCGTACTATGGGGTTGGGGACATGCTGGCCACCCAGACTATGACGTACAGAATGATCAGTGTTTTCGTTGTGGGAGATTTGGACATTGGGCGAGAGAATGGCCCCCATAAGGGGACACACCCCCCCCCCACAAACAGTTAAACCCCCCGCCACACGCCCCCCACCACACGACACACCCCTCAGCCCCTGCTGCAGAGCGAGACAGACACACACAGACACACACACACACACACACACACCAACAGTGGGCCAGCCCAGATTTCCTATGCAGTGGAATCCCAAACAGCATAGATCAGATAAACAATAGGGTTGCCCACAGAGTGGAGTCTGAACATGAACTGGATCAGTTAAAGGAACCTTTTCAGGTGTTTGCAGATGAACAACAAACCTAAAACAATACTCACTGTATTGTATCACCATAGAGGATAACCACAAACATGCTTTACGCCCACTTCTATCACCTGGTGACTGTTAACCTCTAAATTAAATTCTAATACAAATTTGCATGATTATGAATAGCTCTCCACTTAGTCTATTGGGAAGGGATCTAATGTGGAAACAATCTGATCCATTGACATTCGGAGTTATGGGTTTACCTTGCAAACGGCCACCGTCTAATGGTGCTTATAGAATGGAACAACCAAACTGCCAGAAACAGGAAAATAAACACTCACACACCACCCCCCCCCCCCCGCACCTCATGGAAATCCAGTTGAGGTTTACTCTGACACTAACAGCATCAATGGAATAGTACCTGAGATAAACGGATAACATTTGACAATGATATTAACATGGACATTTCTCACCCCCAACCACCCACCCTCACAACAGGCTAAAGTTCCCTGTTGTGTCTCCAATCACGGCCCATGTGATTGAACGATATGGCAAGATGACTGATACCTGGTCCTCCACACTGCAACCTACACCACTTTATCCCTATGGGCCTGAACATAAAGCATCAGTGGGGATTTATTGATTGTACCTCATAATTCGGCATCCTGCAACAATCCAGTAATGGAAGGCTGGTTAGCCTATGACGGGTAAAGATCCCACCTTGAAAACCCCGGACAACCTAAGGCAGGCACAGTCAACGATTACTTGGCCAAGTCACTGTGAAGCGGCTGACTCACTGATCATAAGAGTGACAAGAGGAACGAAAGAACAGGAGAAGCCGATGGTGGGATTGGGAGATGGAGAAGGAAGAGGGGTCAGATGTCAGCTCAGGCAGCAGAAGTGTTGGCCTTAACTGGGGCATCTATTATATACTTTTTTTTTTTTTCTTCTGAATCCCTCATGGTATAAACTGATTTGGCATAGGCCTTTTAGTGTAAAATGAACTTTGTCATAAGTTAATAAAACAACTGTGTAAACCCATATATCACATAAATTTTGGTTTAAATTTTACAGGCTTCAAGTTCCCCATTCCAACTAGATTGGCTAGAGATAATAAGGTTAAATAGATCATAGCACCACTGGGACATACCATGTAGTGAATAAGGACTTTAGCCTGTCATGGCAGCTGGATCGGGCTGAAACAAGAGGGCTCTACAATCACCATAGTGCATAGAGTGGGGTAGTACATGTTAATGGTTGTGCTCTGAATCTCTCTTTGGTAACTTATTCGCAGATTATTCAACCCTGAATCCCAACCCCATTAAGACAGAAAGTTTGTGTGGCTGGCAGTGATTCCTGATCACACGTAATCCTGACGGTGGAATTGACAAAACAACAACGATAAAGCAGTCTGTTGGCTAAACTCTGCCCACAGAGCGATTTGGCCATAAATTACCATCAGTTGCAATTTCCTATAGTTATTGAAAGTTGTTTGGCACTGATTTGACTTACTAATGCTCTTGATGATCAGGTGACTCCATATTAGGCAAGACAAAGTATACAAGATTTGTAATTTTCTCCTTTTGATTGGATTGATTGTCGTTGATCATATAGCTTTTGGCTTGGATGCCATAATACTAACATTCCTTACAATATGATTGATATGTCAATATTTCTTAAAACACAACCATCTTTTAAAGGAAGAGATGACTAGTTGTGGGGATGGAGCCACAAACATAAAACGCTGATGAGAGTTGATAGTTGAAAAAAAAATTTATTTTTAGAATTAATTTGGGGGCTTAAAAGGCCTTACCTATCTGGCAAGGTTCAGACAGTTTGGTAGGAAATTGGTCATCTGCCTATAGCATTGACAACTATCAACTCCTATGTCTTAAGATATTTGTATAATTGTCCGACATTTTCCGTGGTAATGTCCTAATGTGCGGCCCAAACGGGGGTTGTAAACAGACAAATGGTTGAGATTTTTTGTATTCTTGGAGTATCAACCAAAACCAAAGCAAAAAAAAGAGAATGCACGAAACAGTGGTGATACTAAATTAAAAGAAATTATTGGGTGAGACGGGAAGACTAGTATACATAAAAGTAAACACAACTCTATAGCGTATAGCTGGATTACCATAGTCCAGCATGGTGGAAGCCATGAATAGGACAAAAGAGATTATGGACAAGACTTTGCTACATGCCTTCCATCTAAAATCAGAATAACTCCAAATTTACATAAGAAAATATTAATTCTCGAAGTTATTAATGCGAAGACCATTTAACAACTCATTGGGTGCGGGGCGGGGGTGGTCCATGTCTACCTGGGACATGGACACTGTTTTGTGTGATTATATCGATGCAACATTGTTAAGAAATTGAATGGCATCTATGGTGATGTGTCTTCTTCTCCTTCTCTTCCCTTTCTCTGCAGGACAGCCGATCCACCCAATTTCTGCCTGGCGACCTGGTCCTAATCAATACTCAACAGGAAGTCGGGGACGCGCCGATATGGCCAACCAGCGAGATTCAACAAACCAGGTAGTGGTTTCCACCGATGACCACCAATGAATTTACAGCGGGATCGTCCCAGGCATAATATATCATTCCTTACTTTTTTGTGTTTCTGGTATTAGTGAGGTGTTTGGATTTGTTTGAAGAACATATTCTCTACTGGGTCATTAATGCGTTGATTATGCATCCCCTTCATCGAGATAACCAGCCTGTCGCTATCAGGAGGGCCACTCCTAGCACATTATACTTATGCATGGCCGCAGAGGTCCCAAAATGCATAATGTTCGACTTACCGTGACAGCCTGGGACATCCTTCCTGTGGCACTCATACCCCAACCACTCAAAATAAAATTGTACTCAGGAGGACAAATATGGTTGTTGACCACCCACATGGATCTACCACAGAATACATAATAGATAACACATAACACATATTGTACTTCGACAATCACGTACATCCATGACCCTTCAGGTTCTTTGTAAATTATAGATCAATCAGTAGATTAGGCAAAGCAAAGATTTTTATCAGTAACATTTGATGAAAAGACTTTGATGGTGATTAGAATGATGAAATGATTGAAAAATATATACTATTGGTTTTTTGTGTGTCATGTTGATACTCCCTTAATCACCCGCAGGAGTTACCAGATTTATCCCAAATGAATCTGTATCCAATAACATTTGAGTGTGATTTGCTTACAAGCGACATTTTGTACTTTTTGTATTAAACACTGCTCATGGCTATAGAGTTTGAAATAGGATGTTTTTAGTGAACCCTTGTCTAACGAAGGAGGGGACCAACAACTCCTGTTCAATTATTCCTGTTAGAATAAAAGAGGGGCAACTGTTGGGGAGTTTGTGGATGTT